>UFQX01000147.1:445252-510869 GCA_900497675.1 Arapaima gigas
AAACCCCCCCCCCCCCCCCCCCCCCCCCCCGCCGCGGTTTCCACTCGCTAGTTAGAAGATCTCCGTCTTTTATTTACGCCTCGCTTTTTGTAAAGAGGGCCGGGCTGCAAAAATCAGGCGTGTTGCTCCCCTTCCAAGTCCCACTTCCAACGTGCTTTACTTTTTGTTGTCTCTTATCCAAAAACACCAACTACATAAATCTTTTGTTTTCTCGGGCGAACTGGGAGAGCTCTATTGTTTCCAAATAAATGAGTTATGTCTACAGCGATGCTCTTTTATTCTTCACTCGGCCACTTCGGTGCCACACAATGGCGGGTTTACTTCAGGGACATTGTATGTGTGCGGCAGTTAATTTGGCTTCTTATGCATATATTCATTCACGGGAATAAGTCTGCAATTGTGCTGGCTATTCTTCTGCTTTTTAAAGAAAACCCTGTTCGGAGAGTCACGCAGATGATCGTCACTTGCTGAGTATGCGGACAAAAGCTGAAGGTTTTAAATAAATAAATAGGATAGAATAGAATTCCGGAACCCTCCGTTCGGACGAGCGCTTATCGACCGATCGCGGGTGAAAGGGTGAGCGAGACTCAAGATATTCAGGTTCTGGATGCGCGTCCTGGACCGACGGGTGAAGTTCCTCAGGCGGACACGTCTGGGGCCAGAGGACGATGAGTGACGCGTTTGGTCTGATGTGGGATAAGGACAGAGCGCCGGACTGAATCACGGTGCGGTCAGCGAGTGAGGAGAACGTCAGTCTACTCGGCCTCCGTGTAGTCGTGATAAGTCCCTTCCTTGCGGAGATGTCTCCAGGCGCCGGAGACAGCCTCCATCTGTTGCCTCGCATCGCCGGCTCTCCTTTGCGACACGTCGACCAAATTGTGGAGCGAAACGTCGCTGCTGCCAAGACCTCAGTTCGGTTTGCGCCGTTTAAACCCGGCCTCGAAGATCCACTCCTTTGCACACCTTCCACGAGCAAAGCTACATCTCCACTACCGGGGTAGGTTTCTCACGCATTTCACCGGGAATTGGATTAACCGTAATATCGCCACTTGAGCAGAAGACGACACGTACAAGTGAGCAGATTTGCGCACAAGTACCCCCTAAACAGGCAAGAAAATATGTGCGCTGGCCTTTGTGAGCGTTAATGTCACATTAAATTCCTCATTGTTTCAAATGGCCGCGTGTGGCGGTCGACGCCGCCGGTTAGAAAAAGGAAGCCGTTTGAATTGATTTCCGCAACCGGGGTCCTTGAAAGCGATTCGGGGGTCTAAATTAAGCTCCCGTCCGATTCTCATATGTGATGCTTTTAAACGGGTCTATACAGCCGTCTGCTTGTTTTATGACGCCACGTTCCAGGAAAATCGGAGGGAATGGAAACGAATGGTGATATAGTGGTTCTAGGCTCATCGAATAAAGCCACGTCCCCCCCGGTTCACTTGCTCGGTATCCCGACGTTCAAATAGCATAAAAATCACAGCTGAGGCAATTCCTTGCAATCGGTTTGAGCAAATGAGTTAAATGCTCACCTGGCAGACAGTCTCAGGCTCAAAGCTTAACTTTCCGAAATCTCAGGGTCAGCAGCCGGAATATTTTTCAAGGCTAACAGTAGAACATCCTTAAAGTGAAATATCCAGACTTTTAAAAAGTTCAGGTTTTTTGACCCGCGGGGGGGGGGCAGCGGGCGGCATAGTGGTCAAAGCTGTCTTCTTACCCTCAAAGGACATAGGTTCAAATCCCATTCCTGCACCACCCCCTAATTTCTAAGCAATGACTGTATAAGTGGGTAAATGAGTGTAAGAACCTTAACTTGTAAGCTGCTTTGGAGGAAAGTGTCGGTCAAATAAACATATATGAAAAGGGCGCGACTGGACGACTTAAGCGCGCGGCTAAGCAGCGGCAGCTTCCGGATAAAGATACTTGGTGGCTTGCGGTTGTCGTCGGCTCCCTGGAACTGTGTCGCGTGCAATAACGTGACATTTGCAGCGGTTTCCAAAAAAACTGCGTCACGCGCAGTAATGTGACATTTGCAGCAATTTCCAATTATGCTGATGAATCCCGAGACGGTGTCATTGCGTATTTATTCTGAAGAGGGCAAAGTTACGCAATGAAATACCGATCGGCCGTGAATACGCTACTCGCAGGGTGCTGTTAATTCCCGCGTGTTCCTCGGCTTCAAACGTTTCGGGCGGCGGCGACAGCGGGGGGCACCGGCCAACGCAGAAGTTGTGTATTCGATGACCGTATTGCTAATAATGTCCAGATAGAAAATATATCCATTCTTACCTCATTATTATACATCTGTGTAGAATAAATTTTTGGCGATAGGCGGGGTTGGTGACGAAATGCAGGTAAGTCGCTACGGTGTGATAATCCACACCTTGAATGCGTAAAGGATGCCGCTGACCGGTGGGAAATGAGATAGAACCGCAGTTAACACAGAGGACAGTCGGCTGGGGCAGCAGAGCGTGTAAGTGGACAGCCGGAAGACATCGGGCTCCAGCAGATGGTTAGGGTGGCATCGGAGGCCATTGTTAGCAGCGAGCGGCACCATTACAGGGTAGAACTGCATAGGTTGTGACACACAGGTGTGAGACACCAGGTCTTGGGTGAGATCAGATAGGGAACAAGTATGGGAGAACTTGGCAAGCTTTGAATTCTTATTTCTCACGCTTCCAGACAGATGCCAATAACAACAAAAAAGAACCAATAGTGAAAACTAAAGGGTAAAATGAAGAACAACCAGGCGGATAAGCAGCAGCATCTACCACAACTTTCCCCTCTCTTCCCTTTCTCTGTTTTCTCTCTTTGATACAGTACGTTACTAGTTGTTGCACCTGCGGCTCCTTTTCCCATCGACAGGTCCGTCCGTGGGCTAGCAGTCGATCTTCGGTCCGTCACAGCGGCGTAATGAAGGTCGACAACTTAAAGCACCGACAGCGAAAAACATCTCGTGGCTGCTCTGATCTCTGTCTGTTTAGTTGTCAAAACCCAAGTTCTAATATCTTGGGGTGCGTTGACCTAACACACACCTGTGTTACTTATAAGGAAACCGGCGTTGAGCACGAGCCAAACACCAAGCGACAGGTAGCTGATGTTCGCTTATGTTCTCAAAGTCACCGCGAATTACGAGTTGATGGCGGCCATGCTGAGATTACCTGGTAGCTCAGCGGAATTTAAGATATAAATTCTTCATATAGTGGCTGCACTTAGTGCATCATCCCAGCAGCTTTGTGTTCGATAGTCTAGACTGTTGTTAGTGTGGTCGGTGCGAACCGGCATTCAACAGGAATTGGTCTCTAACATCATTACTGTGGTGCAGAGGTCCACTGCTGGCAGTAACACGAGCTTTTATAGATCTGCACAACAAGACCCTGCAATCTAATGGACCGAGCGACTTTCGACGGTGTCTGAGAGGGCGGCTGGGCGCAGCGGCTCATTTCACTTTACCTGGAAAAGCACCTCTGCGCTCAAGGGACCCCTCTAGGATACCTAGGGCCTAATTTATCCCTTCCTTCTGTAAGCGGGTAGCCGTGGATGAACTTTGGGTTCAAGCTCTCCGTACGTCCGTCTATCACTCCGAATTTAAATAAACGCGGAACAGATTTGGGGGCTTTAGTGTTCGGGTGGGAAAATACAGTTATAGCTATCGGTGTCGTCGTGTAGCTCTCTCTCTTCTCCCGTCCCATAACAAGTAGCCATTCCAGCAATTGTTCAAGTCTCTTCCTTTCAAAATCCTTACGATTAAAGATGACGTCGGGTTACATTTGGATGAGTTGAACAGATGCTTAAGTATTGTCAGGGGTGAACTAAATCACGTTTAGCCATTTATTAACACCAAGGGTCAAATAAAGGACTTGCTGCACCTTTGCCTTCAGAGTAGCTTCGCTGCGTCTTGCATTGCTGCCAGGCACGTCCTGAACAGCGCGTAGCGTGTTCTTCAAGAAGAAAAGCCTCCATTTGTCGGAGGGACGAAGGAGACGCCGATCTGCTCTTGCTCCGGAGCCCCGGAGATTCGCACAAAGGGTGGAGGATGCTGAGATGCTTTGTCCATCTGCTGCGCGTGAGGCACAGCACGAGCGAACTTCTCGAAGGAAGAACTTTCGCCGACCTGCACGTGGCGGCTATCGGCAGCAGCTTCTGTCTGACCGACGGGGAGGTGGCAGACAATGGACTACCAGGCCCTCGTGCAACAGTTCTGTGAGTCACTCGAAAATGTCAGACAGCAGATCGTCGAAGAGCTAAATACGAATGTGATCGATCGCAGTTTTTATTTCATCTTTGAAATCTGTGGAAAACGGGTTAATTTATGGACACACTTTGGACGCCACAAAGGCACCATTGCCTTTTGCTGTAGACATACACTTTTGACCCTACAGGTTGTGTGTGTGTGTGTGTGCTTGTTTCTGCACTAAAATTGTACAACCCCACGGAAGCCAGATATCGAAACCTAATCTGGTTTCTTTGGGTTTCAAATCCACGCGCTTCTTGCCACAAAGCAGAACAGGGACGAGGCCCACGGCGACGCGTGTTTCCGACAGACGTGCCGCTTGGCGGCGCTGCGAATTACGGGGCGTTTCGGCGCGGCGCGCTGTTTTGTTCGCCGCCCAACAACGGCGTCACCTCACTTAACCCAAAGAAACGGCGACGACGAAAACACACGTCGCCGTGGGCCGCGGATCCGACAGCCTGCTGTCTCATCGCGGGCCCTCGGCACCATTAAAATTGCACCGTTTTTTATTCCCGGTAATTCCGAGGGTGAATGAGAAATCGTGAATGGCGGGTCTTTTAAAGATACACTTAAGCTGAAAGACACGGGGGTCCGGGGGGGGGGGGGGAAGCAGATTTCACCTTCATTATCATTTAAAATGACCGTTAATTGGACCGCGCTCAGTTTCGTCGAAGGAGCTGTCAAAGGGAGGGAAATTACAATGTCTGAAGTGGTATTTTATAACTTGCGTGTGTACGTCTGTGTGTCTGCTGGGGGGGGGGGGGGGTCATTCCTCTGGATTGATTCAGTTCTGCAATTTTTNCCCCCCCCCCCCCCCCAGTATCTCCACTGAACCAAAAATAAAATTTCAAAATTACAAAAACGAAACCCGACACCCGAAGCCGGTTGCATCCAGCGCGCGAGAAGTGTTTTGGACGCGGCGGCAAAGATAAATAAATAAAGAGATAAAAGGGGCTGCGGCACCGCTCCGGCACGCCGCCGCCTCGTGCACGTTGACATAATATAATAAGCTGCCCTCTCGCGCCGTGAAAATCGACACGTTTCCGCCGATTTGGGAGCGTGCGAAACAAACAAGGCTGCTGTAATTCCGTTCCGCGATGCCGCCTCGACCGTCGCGGCCGGACCGGGGTGGCCGGTTTCGGCCGCTCGGCGGTAGGCCTGCCGCGCGAGGGGGGCGGAGGGGTGGGCGAGAGAAAGGGGTGCGTTGGGAAGTGGCCGCTTGGTTTACAAGGCGACATAAACTGGCCCACTTCATTGGGAGACAATAGGCGACAGTAGGCTGAATGCAGCTCCATCCACTCACACCCATTGTCTGACGTCTCCTTTCTTCCCCCAGCGCTCGGAGGAGAGAGGAGAGGAGAGGTGGGATGGAGGGGGAGGGGCCTGCAGGGGTGGGGGGGGGGGCTGTATTCTCTCCCCTACGTCTGCGTGGATGCACAGACGGTTCAGTAGTAATTTGATGTGTCTCCCCGGGGATGTTTGATGGATTAAAGCTAAGCAGCTCCATTTCGAGGCACCACCTGATCTCAGCNCTCTCCCCTACGTCTGCGTGGATGCACAGACGGTTCAGTAGTAATTTGATGTGTCTCCCCGGGGATGTTTGATGGATTAAAGCTAAGCAGCTCCATTTCGAGGCACCACCTGATCTCAGCGCCCGTGGCCCATATAAAGGCGAAGCGCGACTGCTGATCTCAGCTAGTCTGACGCTCTCTCTCCCCTCTCTCTCTGTCTCTCTCCCCTCTCTCTCTCTCTCATCCTCCCCGTCAGCGGTCACCCGCCGCATCGCAGGAGCTATCCAGTGCTGAACAAGATATTTCGGAAGACGGTACAACCCACCCAACATAGCACTGCTTCCATCCATTTTAGTTTTTTTTTTTGTGGTTGCCTCTTTTTTTCCCTGCTTTTGGGGGAGGGGGCCGCTGTAAAAGTTGCGCAAGGATTACCGTCGACCTTCTCTCGCGCCGCTGATTTTTTCCCCCCCAAATCCTTTTTTTTTTTTTTTTTTTTTTTTTTTTTTTTTTTTTTTTTTTTTTTTTTTTTTTTAATTTTTTTTTTTTTTTTNTTTTCCCCCCCAAATCCTTTTTTTTTTTTTTTTTTTTTTTTTTTTTGAGCGACCGAGCGAGCGCGTTGTTTTGCGGCTGGGCCTTTCATGCGTCTTTCTGGGGCTCGCCTTCCGATCCTCTGAAACATGCCGCGCTCCTTCTTGGTGAAGAAGATCAAGCTCGATGATTTCTCGTCGTCTGCCGTGGCTGCCTCCAACCCCTACCACCACCACCACCACCACCACCACCACCACCACCACCAGCACCATCAGCAGCACCACCTGGATGACTCGTACTCTTTGGCACGCTCCATCACAGACTCGGTGACCAGCCTGGGGGTCCGGCTCAGTGAAAATGGTGAGTGGCCAGGTCCTCCTCCCCTCAGCCGTGTCCTCTCTGCACCGCGTCTGGTGTGAAAATGAGGAAATCGCGGAAGAAGTCAGCGTGGCTTTGAATTGTGATAAAAATGCATGACCGTCCCTGAACGTGTGCAGACGGCCATCTGTATCGGCATATCGGTGGATTCATGTGTAAAATTTCACGCTGTGTACACTGGCAGATATATTTGTGCTTTCGGTGTTTTGCGACCGATTGAAGAGTAATCTGGCTCAGCGCGCCCATCGGCGAAAAGCAAGCAGATGTTACGTAAAGCTGGGTGTTGCTGCGTTCGTATCCCAAATAATCCCGCTCCCCTGCCGCGCTCGCAGACCTCTGTGTTGTTTTTTTGTCTCCGATGATGATGGTGACGAAGGCGCGCCGACACAATCCAGGTCACGGTTTCGGCGCGGTTCGAACACGCGGCCCAGGCGGGCTGCGGCGGCCCCCGAATGGCTTCCCCTGGTCGCATGTCCTTGTCTCGGTGCTTTTCCACCTCCTTGGCTTTTAGTATGAGATTAAATTTCCCTGAGATGAAGGGGGTCAGCATGGGATGATGCATTTGCCCTTAACTCTTATTGCCCTTCACTTCCCATCATGGGCCAGCCCCCCCCAGCCCCCCGCCGCCCACCCTCCTCTCATCCCATCTCCCCATCCTTCCAGGTGTCTGCGATCACGCGGGGTAGAATTTCAGTTTTTGAGAGTTTATGCCACAGGAGACGTCCGAGTACACCGCTGCTGAGGACGGGGGGGGGGGGGGGGGGGGGGGGGGGGGGGGGAGGGAGGGGCTCCTTTGCGCACATCCGCCGCTGTGAAAAAAATGGGTCAAAGNGAGGAGATGGTGAGGCGGCATCACGCCACTGCTGGACTGACCGGTTTAACAGATCTGAGTGAAAACGGCTGCGTGACCCGCAGACAGATCAAGAGGGGGCGCTGAACCCGAGGCGAGACAAGACAAGGTGGCGCTTTCGTCCAAAACCCCCGGATCCCAGACCCAGGGTTCTGCTCCTTGTCTATGTTGTGCCCAGACTAAGCACACCAGATGTCTGCTTCCCTTTGTGTGTGTGTGTGTGTGTGTGTGTGTGTTAAGCAGATAAAAAGCACTGCAGCGCTCAGCAGCCCGTTTGACCCCCCACCTGTTATACAACCACATTAATGACACGCTCCGGCGCTTTCTTCCACCCATCCCAGCTGTAAACTAGCATCCCGCCACTGAGCTCTGTCTCTCACCTCTGTTTACTGATTTATGGCTTTCGCTGCTCAGAAATATTAATCTTACGAAGGCAGTTTTGTGGTCCTTGGCCAGTTGAGGGATATTTTTTAAAATGAAATGTTACCAGCGTGCTACCTTTGTTCCGTCGACGGACCACTGTTGCATAACGCGGTTGAAAATACACAATGACAGGACATCAGGTTATTTTTAGCAGGAAGAAGTCAGCAGCGTTTTGAAAGGAAGGACCGGGAGGCTGAGCGGGTTTCGGCGGCGGGGAGGGCTGGGGGGGGGGGGGGTGGGAAAAACTGGGTCAGACGAGCGGATGGAAAATGAGATGAATCGATGTAAAGGATTGTTGCTCGTGGCTTTCAGCTGTCCGCCGTGCATCTCGGGCCCCATTGTTCTGCGGTGGCAGCTGCTGCTGCTGGGGGGATAATGAAGGCAGCGGGGAAAGGCTCGCGTCCCGTGTCCTCGGTGGCGGAATGCAGAACGCCGCCGCTTCCCCCTCGGGGCGGCTCACGCAGCAGCACCTTGTAAACAAACCGGGGGCGACAGATGAAAGCGGCGCCTCTGCGGACAGAACGGACAAAAACTGAAAGGAGCTTTGTCCCTTTCGTGCCACCTGTCCCGCGTTCGTCCCCAAAGCGCGACGAGGCAAACACTCAGCATTTCCGCGTCGACACACGTGGATCCAGCCGAGCTGGAGTTTGAACGCGCGCCCACCTGGTGACCGGGAAGCTCCATCCAACACAGGCCATTTAGCTCTTTTTGTGTGCAGGCGAGGCGGTTTTAAGAAGCACCGCGGGTTGCAGGGGTCCCGCTTTGGGGGGACGAGGCCCGAGGGCTGCGGGGCGCTGCGACAATGGGGCCTTTGTCCAACCCTGGTCCACACACACGGACACTTGTTACTCACACGCACAGCTCGGCGGAACGCACCTGACGCACGAGCGGCGAGTTTCACACCTGCAGGCGTACGGGCTACAAAAAAACCGGTCAATGTAGCATTAGGGCGGCTTCAGAGTTATTTCGGTGTTTTCGTTCCAGTAGATAATTCCAGCAAGGAGCACCTTTCTTTTAAAAAAAAGATCTGGTGTAAATGGAGCTTTTTGTCGCCTCAAAGTTAGATAGATAGAAGGACAGAATGGCAGATAGATAGATAGATAGATAGATAGATAGATAGATAGATAGATAGATAGATAGATAAGGATGTGGAAAAGAATGGAAATTAGGTCATGAAGATTGCAGTTAGGGTCTCGTGGTTTGTTAACCTGTACGTGATCCTGTCCACTAAGAGCTGTTTTTGGATCAGGGCCACTCGTAGGTGGCTGAAAGCGAAAAGTGACACCTGTTTGCGCCCGGGGAAACAGGTCCATCACCAACCCTGCTGACGTGAAACCCCCAGCGGACCGGCGCGGTGGGCGTGGTCCTCACGGCTGACAGGCCGCGCTGTAGGAGGGACGGCGCCGCACCGCGCCGCTCAGAGGACCCTGGAGCGGAGAGACCGCTTTAGTAGCATTTTAATTATTTGTCTAATGACCTGATTCTTAAAGGCACTTCAGCCGACTCGCCTCGGCGGCCTGGGGACGTTAATCACCCCCCCCCCGGCCCGCCGGCCCCCCGGCCCCCTCGTAAAGGACAATAGCTGCTTTTCTGCTTTTCTAATCTCTCGGATTAGCTCCTTCACTTTTCCCTCTCCGCTCTGCTACCATCACCTGTGGTGTCATCTGTCCGTGCGCCGTCGCACGCGCTTCTCCGCACCTCGCGGCCCCCCCACCGCCACACCGACGCCGCTCCTTCCTTTCTTCCCACCCCGTGAGAACCGTAGCGCCATTTCACAGGCCGGCGGCCTATTGATCAGCACAAAACTTTGAATTTCATTAAAACGCAGTCAATAGTTAATTACCAGCGCCTGCCACACGCGGCACTTTCCGGCGGGCCGCTTCCTCGCCTCCTCCGGAATGCTCCGCGCTGCGTGTCGCAGCTGCTATTGGATTTCTTCTGCGGACCTCCAGATTCAATTAAAACCACGCAAGCGGACCACGCGGCAGACGTGGGAAACTCCGGGCGTGGAAAGGGTTCCGTGCGGATGCCGTAACTGCCGACTTTCCACGCGCTTCCATTAACTGGGGGCTCGAGTTCTGCTGCCCTTCTGTCTCTTTTTTTTAAAATCTTTTTTGCTGCTGGAAAACAAACAGCTGCCAGGAATGCGCACCAGCCCCCCTGTTTGGAATGATCAATATTCCTTCAGGTAGCTGAAAAAGTGCCGGATGTTTGAAGGAAGGTGAAAAGGCCCTTGTTGCCCGTCTCTGGTTTAAACTTCCGTTGCGCTGTGTCAGCAGACGAACGGAATAAATACGCCGCTTTTCTTAAACGATTTTGTTAAATTACATCTCGGAACTCTGGGGAACGCGAGCGTTTTTTTTTTTTTTTTTTTTTTTTTTACCTGAGTAATTGAAATATTTGCATACGCCGTGACAGCAGATATGAATTTAAAAATGAAGAACTTCAAACATGGGCAACTTCAAAAATTAGATTAACGTTTCATTTTCGGTACGCCGCCATCTATTTCCGTTGTTTTTTTCTCGGCGCCGCGCTTAAAATATTAAATTAACTCAAGGTGCATACAGTTTTGAAGGCGTTTGTGTGCATCAAAAAGATCCACATTTGCCAGCACAGCAGAGAAACTGACAAAAACGAACAAAAAAAACGAGATAAACGTCCCACTTAAAACAAGGGATTTTTTCGGGGGGGGGATGCCAAGAGTTTTCTTCTGCCGTCCAGCACGGTACGAATCTGTCATCTCAGCGATTTCCTCAGGTGTATTTCGCGCTTTATTTCTTTATCCCCCCCCAGGACACGAGTACTTGCCATTTTTGTCAGACGCCCTCTGTGATTTAAACCTCTCCGCATCTTCCTCGTACCCTCGACGTCAGACCGAAAAAAAAAAACAAACAAATAGAAGGAGACGCCGTGCGGACGGCCAAGAAGCAGCAGCGGCGCCGTAAAACGTCTCATTTTAAAATTGCATCTTTCTTTTCCACACCAACACACCGGGTTCTATTTAAACCCTGTGATTTGCAGAGATTTTGTTAACCAGCGCGGTGAGTAACAGCAGGCTGCTGGCGTGAAAACTGACAAATGAACCTGTGACAGACAATGGAGTCCCCAACAATGGCACCTCATTGTGCACCGCAGTGCCAGGGCTCTCTTCGTGTTTGTCTATTGTTCGTCTCGCTTCGTCTTTAATCGGGTGTGTCTGGAAAAGCTGTAACAGCACCTTTTCCGTCAGAAACGCTTACTTTTTCGCCGGCGGCTTCGCTGACTATTTAAGGGAGGCGCATACAAATGGTTCCCCTCAGCGTGTGGGAAACACCTGAAGGCGCCGTCCCAAATTCCCGTTGGAAACGGCCGCGAACGCGCTTTGCGCGACTAACCTGGGGGGGGGGGGTCCTAACAAGTCGTCCCGAACTTGCGGGTTGACTCACGATTCAGGTTTGGGAAGGAATCTGCAACGCAGACGCCATCCGAGCAGCCGTCCGGAGCGGAAAAGCCCGCTTCCACTCGGACGGCCGTCCCGCATCTTCTAGCATTCGGCTCCCCGTGCGTAAAACCGTCCCCCCCAAGAAGGCCTGCGCTTACGAGAAGCGCTCCTGTTCCTTCTCAAGTACACGGATGCTGACAAGGTGCCTTAAAGCCTGTTTAATAGAGCGAAAGGCCCGGCAGTCGCGCCGTCTGCCATCCGGAGACGGGTGGCGGGCTGCGCTCCCGCGCCTCCGGGCAGACGCCGCTCTGCCATTTCCCTGTAATTGCGGGGCCCGGGTTCCTGCGCCTCCGCACATCTCATACTGAGAAAATCTAATCAGAGGCAGACGGGTAAATCGATGAGAGAGGCGCTCGTGCGGCGGCGACGTTCCGCACCCCCCCCTCCTCCTCCAACGGCGCCACGCCGGCACTCTTTGCGTCGCGCCCTCACGGCGCTGTCCGCTCCCCCGGCTGCGCATCCTCTCCGCCGGGTGTACGTGTAGGCGGGTAGACGGACGCTTGGAAAGTGAAGCCTCGCGGTGTGAGAGAGCCCCCCCAGCGGACGCGTGCAGTGTTTTCGGGCGCTTCATAAAGGCGTTTGCTGTCATGTGTTTAAGCTTTCCTCCGCCAGGCGATTTGGTTATACGTGGCGCTGTATTTCACGCAGGAGTTGCCCGTGCGGTTTTGCTGTAGGGTGACGGCAGAAGGTGGGATTTGAGCCTTTTCACGTGAGGAGGAGGCCACGACCACTGCGCCACCTGCTGCTGGGCCTCGTGCGTTTGCCCCTCGTCTCACTGTCTGACCCCCGTGCCGCTTCTTGACGCTTACAGGTTACATCCAGGACTACATCGCACCCTCCGTGTACCAGGGCGAGAAGAAGATGGAGCTCAAGCTGGCCTCGGCCGTGTCGGAGCCCATCTACACTCAGGTGAGCGGCGGGGGGGAGGAGTACTGCGATCACGACATGGAACACCCGGACAGCCCTCAGTCGGGCGTGACGGGGAGCGGCTTCCTGAGCGGCGAGGCCGAGGCCCTCACGGAGGGCTACACCATGGACGCCTTCTTCATCTCGGACGGGCGCTCGCGGAGGAAGGCCGACGGCGAGGGGCGCGGCGCGGGCGGGCGGGGCGGCGCCGACACCAGGGAGCCGAGCGCAGGGGGCGGGGCCAACCCGCGGCACACCTGCAACGAGTGCGGCAAGACGTACGCCACCTCGTCCAACCTGAGCCGGCACAAGCAAACGCACCGCAGCCTGGACAGCAAGATGGCGCGCAAGTGCCCCACCTGCGGCAAGGTGTACGTGTCTATGCCGGCGCTGGCCATGCACATCCTCACGCACGACCTCAAGCACAAGTGCGGCGTGTGCAGCAAAGCGTTCAGCCGGCCGTGGCTGCTGCAGGGCCACATGCGCTCGCACACGGGCGAGAAGCCGTTTGCCTGCGCCCACTGCGGCAAGGCCTTCGCCGACCGCTCCAACCTGCGCGCCCACATGCAGACGCACTCGGCCTTCAAGCACTACCGCTGCAAGCGCTGCAATAAGACCTTCGCCCTCAAGTCCTACCTGAACAAGCACTACGAGTCGGCGTGCTTCAAGGGCTCCGCCGACGAAGACGAATCCGGCTCCGAGAACTAGGGTGCGAGAGCAAGCGGGACGGCGGCCCGTTTCTCCCCCTTCCGCCCTTCTTCCTCCCGCCCCCCCCCCCCTCCTCCTCCTCCTCCTCCTCCTCCTCCTCTGCCCTCCGCGCCTTTTATTCCCACCTGTACCCCACCCCTTTTTTTAAGAAAGCAATATTTTCACTGAGATTACGTCGGGAAAACCAGTAATAATGACAAAGACGACCACAAAAGATGCTGGATTTTTTTGGAACAACTGCTACACGCCCACGAAAGCATACACAGACACACCTATACGCATTATTTACGGGGCCTCGCATGTGAATTTTTATCAATTACTATAATATTAATGATAATAATGCTAATAATATTTAGATTCCTGATATTTTATAGCAAATGATACCGAGAAAATGAAAAAAATATACATGAAATACAGCCACAGTGTTTTTGTTTTCTTTTCTAGGACAAAAGAATTGACCTCTTGTATTTTTATGCTGCTTTTTTTTGCTAAGAAATGAATTCTTTTGCAACAGCCGACAAAATCTTTTTAAGAAAATGTGAAAATTGAACTATGACAGTATTTGCAAAAAAAAAAAACCGAAAAAAAAGGCCATTTAAAGTCAAAAACGACTTCTTTGTGTGACACAGATATTTAACTCGACGTGTGGTTTTTTTTTTTGTTTTTTTTTAAATTTCCGTTATCGGTATCATTTGTAAGTGTTATTTATTGTGCCAGTCACTGCTTTGTCGAGACTTTGTAACTGCGGGTTTTGCGTGGACTGTGTTTATTTCAAGCTGTAGGTTTTGGACGATAAAAAGGAAAACAATCGACATACCCAGCGCTGGCAAAAAACAAAAAAAGCTTTGAAGACGGTGAAGCAGTATTCGGAATTACTGAGATGAGTATAAATTGTTATTAGAAATGGAAACAGATTTAAGATCCAAGGGGGGAAAAAAAAATCACACGGGTGACAAGGGGTGACGTGGTTCCCCATTGTTCACACAAGCCCACCCCCCTCATCCCCCCAGTATTTGTATATAAATCCACCAAGTATTACTGATCATATTTCTGCTCCCCAGTACAACGACAAGAGTAGATGCTACTCCGAAACCAGCCAGCGGTGCAGCAGCTCTTTCCTTAACACCAGTTTCCAGAGAATCCTCGCTGTTAGAAAGACCAGCTTGAGGGGCCTTTTGTTTAAAATACTTGCCATTTATGGGTAAGTGCCAAACCAAAAATCTGAGAACCTGTCGATAGAGTAGGGAAGTGCGGCGACTCTTCCGGCCAAGGAGACCTTCTCAGTTCTTCCGAAAGTCGCGTCTGTCCGCTCTGACCTGCCCTCTGCGGTCCCCGCCGGTCTCCGCCGCAGAGGCCCGCAGGTGGGCGGCGCTTGTTTGAAGTTACCTCAGAAGACGAAGGTACAAACCTCCAGACCCTCAGTTACAAAGGAACCGTCCCGCTGTTTTGTGTCCTCACGTTGCTGAAAGCGCCCCCCCCCCACCCCACCCCACCCCCCCGTAGCTTCTTATCTTTGTACGGATATATTTATTTATGCATTTATTTATTGTGCTTATCCACTCATTTGTTCATGTATGTATTATTTATTTATGTATTTATGTACCTATTTATTTATTTATATATGTGCGCGTTTAATATTTATTGCCATCGAACAAAAATGACCTTGTAAGATGCTGCTGATCTTCAAAGAAATTGTTTATATGCATGACAAACTGTAGAAAGTCCGTAGGACTTTAGTATTAAAGAGGAACAATGTACAATGTATTACGGTGTTTGAAACGGAGGGGCGAAATTGTTTCCTGGGCAATAAGCTCTTTGGTAGAGTAACTGATTTGTAAAATCGCGGTTGACCTGTTTGCGGATGTTAGCGGGCAATAAATTAAAATGAGCAAAAGAATCCTCCATCACGTTGTTTCCCAAAAGAGAGCGACCGGCGTTCAGTTTGGAGGACCGACCGGTCGGTCCTGCCCTTTCAGGCTTTACAGAAGACGCAATAATTCCAAGTGCAATAACCGGAGCTCTTTTTGTTTGCGTGGCGAACACAGATGCAACTGTTTGCTGTTGTGTAATTCAGGCGTCGACGTTTCTGTGACGTGTAGCCTGCGTGTTTTTTTTTTTTTTTTTTTTTTTTTTTTAAGGTTTTAAAAATTTTNTCTTTTTGTTTGCGTGGCGAACACAGATGCAACTGTTTGCTGTTGTGTAATTCAGGCGTCGACGTTTCTGTGACGTGTAGCCTGCGTGTTTTTTTTTTTTTTTTTTTTTTTTTTTTAAGGATTTATAAATATTCAGAAACCCAGGAAGAAAGTGAATTGCGCTGATTTCCATTAAGAGACGTGATACATCAAAACAAGAATAAACACTGCTGGCACATCGCGGGGGTAACGGATGAGCGTCTGACGTCGGCCTGCCTGCCGCTCGCGGAAAGGGCATCTGAGGTCACATCTCTAATGGTCACTTCAATGTACTTTGGCACCGTTCGCTTGACAAGCAGCGAATGGGGGAGGGGGGTGGGATTCTAAGTACGGCAGCTGCCGCGTCGTAAAGCGAATTTGTTGATGGATTTCGGGGGAACTAATGGTACTAAATCGCCAACCGAAATAAAATATGTGAAAATGTAAGTGCATCCACCGCATAGGTCAGATCCCGGGGCTGGTGGGAGAGAAGAGCAGGGCCTCATTTGCGTGCTTCCGTTATCACAGCAGACAGAAAACAAGTTTAAAAATTAAACAAGTCCTCTGAGCAACTCAGGGAATATGAATAATTCAGGCTCCGAAGTGTACGGCACTTAGACCACCAGCTCGACTCGCTCCCCTCCAACCGCAGACATTTTTATGTTTTGCACGGAAACAACCGGCTTGAAAAGGCAGAGGAGATGAGGCTAAAGATAAAGCAAATTCCATTAAATGGCCTCGCGACGTTTCAGACGGACATTTCGCATTGCTAGAAATTTCCGTTTACTCGGCAAGGCGACGGGCAGCCGACGTGGGGGACGTAACGGCGATAAGTGACGCGTAGGGACGTAATGCGGTCGAACCTTCGGCTACGCGTGGTAGACGCGTCAAATTACACAACGCAGACGCGCAAAGAGCGGCGGAAACTCTAACAAAAGTCGTCCTTTGTCTGGTATCGGCACGTTATCCCGTTTTAAGTAAACGCTGCCATTTCTGGACGGGCCCGAGCGTTTTAGTTACGACGCTGTGGACGTGCAGTGAGATGGAGGTGGAGGGTCCATCAGTTTGTTGCTTTTCGAACGCCTATTTGCTCGTCCGCGGGGGAGGAAAAACAGACGGGATTTAAAATACAGATGTGACCGAAGAAGCGGAGGGCAGGCTCCCAGAGCCCGCGCAGAGACGGAGTCCGCCCGGCGACCTCTAGGAGGAGAAGGTCGAGGAGCGGCGGCCAAATGCACCGTCAGCGTTCTGCATATTCTAATAGATGACACAATCCAGCTAATGGCTTCCGAGCGGCCCTCCTCGAACCCGCAGGGAATGCTTATGAGTTCGCCTGGTCTGCTCTCCACCACCGCCCACCCGCCTCCATTTAACTCCTCTGACTTTCACCGCCTGGACCCCCGTGGCTGCCGTTTCCGAGGCATCTCGGCACCGCTGCGAACGACAGGCTCCTTTACGAGTTTTAATAACACCTCTCCTGTTCAACTCTGCTCTCCAAAACTGTAATATATGGTTAGCGAAACGATATTTAGCAAACTAAGCTAAACACCCCCGGTTTTTAAACTGCTTGAGACTTAAAACAGGCGTTATTATGTCCCACGAGGGAAACACCGGAGGCAAAAAACTGTTTCGGTTCTACTACTTTATTCAGCCGGAGGCCACAAATAATGCGCTTTTTATCGCTGCCAGCTTGCAACCTGGAGGTTGTCGGTTTGAATCCACCTCTTGCTCAACTACCCGTTTCGAGGGCCCGAACTGATACGGCAGCAATACCCTGCTGCGTGTGGACAAATGGATGAATGGTGGCAATGTCAATGATCTGACGTGGTTCGTAGCTTCGGACATATGTGCCAGCTGGATAGTGAGCAGTGCTGTTTCTCTCGAACTAAAAAGCAATACTGCGTACGTGCAAATAAGCTGAGTTAAAAGGATTCGGAGGTTTGCCGGAGAGGCCTATCGACAAGGCGGTGGGTGAATGCGAACAGCAGGAACGGAGGACGGAATATCGATAGTTAAATCAAAGCTTCTGTTGCACTAAAGCGAGTCGCGCTAAGATCGGCTGCAGCGGAGAACGCTTGCAAAAGAAATCATTGTTCCTCTTTAAATTTGCCTTGTACATATATGTATATACTCCACAGCAATAATATGACAATGCATGTAATTTTCTTTCTTTCTTTCTTTTTTTTTCTTTTGTTGACGTTTGCCTTTTTTATTCCTTTTTCTGGGATTCAAATAAATACAGGTACCAGTTGCAGTCCGGGTGACAATGCAAATCAGGGACAAACTTAAAAGGCGTCCGCAGGCCAGTGTTACCGCGACAGGTCAAACCCCTCGTGCGACTCTCTATTCTGGGAGGTCTGCTTATGTTTTCTCTCCTGTTTTTCTTTCTTGCTTTTCTTTTGTGTGTGTGCCCAGCTTGGCTGCGCAATGATGAAAAGTGCCAAAAAAGTACAATTTCCATAACAAAAGCCTTCAACATATGGCAGGCCGCTTGAGTCCTTCCATATGCCTCCCAAAAGTATAGATTCACAGTTCTAACTGTCGTCCTGTCCTCTGTGTCTTTCCCTCAATTTCCGCCAAGGGTAACGAAACTTAAGCCATGTTGCAGGAGGGTGTCTTTATTTCTGTTGTTTTCTGCTACTTTTATTGATTATGACGACGATGACGATGATGATGATACCAATAATAAGAATGGTAATAAAATACAATAGCACAAGCAAACCACGGGTCCTCTTTATTCTCCCTGTGTGTGATATGTGATTCAAAATGACAGAAATTCACATTTTCCTCTCTTTCTCACAGCCCGATTTACTCTGTTGAACGCTGACTTTACAAGGGTACCCCAGAGTGACATGTTGGTGTCCCATATGGGATTAGTGTTGTTTAAGATGCAAAGACCCTGGGAGACAGACCTCGCCACCTTGGGGGTCCAGTCAGTCTGTTGACCCACTCTGCTGTGTGTGTGTGTGTGTGTGTGTGTGTGTGTGTGTGAGACAGAGAGAGACCTGTTGTAATAGGAGTCTGTAGCTAAAAGGCAAAAATCACTGCTATCCCAATATAAGAAAATGACAATAATTACAATAAATAAATGATAGATAGATAGATAGATAGATAGATAGATAGATAGATAGATAGATAGATAGATAGATAGATAGATAGATAGATAGATAGAAGAACAGAATGGCAGCTAGATAGATAGATAGATAGATAGATAGATAGATAGATAGATAGATAGATAGATAGAAATTAGCATGGTAAAGTACCAATCCACATATTTTTGATGTCGCCGAGTATCTTAAAGTGTGTAAAACAGCTTTGTCTCCAACAGGTCCAGGGAAAAGTCACGTTCCCCGATCAATATTCAGTCTTGTGTACGCCAGTTACATCACCAGCATGCTAAAAAACCAGAAAATAGCCGCAGCATCATACAGTATGCTTGCGTAAGAGTTAGTGAAACATAAAGCGGTACTGAAGTCAAGGCATCTGTTCAAACGCTATTAAGCCATTCTTGATCATTAAGTTTTAATGGAACATTGATTTTATGCTGGAACCCATCTTAAAGTCTTTTGCCATGACTGAAAAGAGAGCAAAAATATGGAACAAAATAAAAATGAATCATGGAAGTAGATGGGGATCATTATTCTCGGCTCCTCTTGATTAGTTTCCAGGGAATATACAAGACTTGAATTCAATCGGCAGTGTCCTTCAGTGTCCTACAGCTGAAATAAGTCGGCACGGTGAGCTGCTGGAAGGGCTGGGGGAGGGAGCCTCTGTGCTCACACAAAGAATTCATCGCTGAACAGGCAACCGGCACACGGAAAAGGCATTCATGTGGCCTCAAAAAGCATGTTAGATCCAAGATTTGCTTATGAACCACATTACCAATTTATTACAGAATAAGGTATATATGTAAATCTTCTTCTCAGTATCATTATTATTATTATCATTATTATTATTTGTATAGTAGTAGTATTAGTAGTATTGTTGTTGGTAAATTTATTGTTTCACTCTTAGTCAAACTGAGATTAGAGGACTGGCAGGAGCTACAGCTTCACATAGTACAGTAACTAGTTTAGCATTAAACTGGAAAATCTGCCAAAAGAAATTGCAGGCTTTGAGTATTTTGGAAGCACAACAAGTTGTCTTTCTCCAATCACTCGGCGTTCAGCCCGTTTGAAAGAAGGGTTTCTCCGACGGTGGCGCACCGCTGCATTCGGAACAGTCGTCGATTTTAAGGAAGAGCAAGAATTGTATTTGGTCATGCAGTGTTCGGGACCTTTGGTCATAGTACTAAAGTACATTCACCGGTCATTGTTCCAGTCATACATTTACATCACCAGCTTCGTGAAACTGGCTCTTCTGCAAACGGCACAAACCAAAAAAACCTCACGTTTCGTTTGTGCTCTTATCGTGCCATAAAAAATCAGAAATTGTGCTCTTTTCTAAATATTAGCTATTATTTTTTTCCAGGCTCTGATGTCACCCATCTCCGAAACCATTCCTCAGTGCCGCGTTTGTTCCAGTTTATGCCGTTTAAAGCACCAGTCTATCTATTTCAGTTACCGAAATCAACTTAGGCACATTTTAATGGTTTTCTCACTGACGTGAATTTTTTTTTTTGCAAAAAGGCCATGAAAAAAAGGTTTCCTATAAAACAGTTCAGTCCTGTAGAATCGGTCAACCAAACTTGCTTTTCCGCTCAGGGTGGACGATGCTGTACAGCAGCCGCCTTCTTCATCTGCGCAAGCGTTGCCGGCAAGGACTGCGCATCGATCCGGACTGTGTGTCTGCAGGGTGCTGCGTCGAAGCGTTTTACTCTTCATCTCTTTGGTCACCGTTTGACTCAAGCTCAAGCTGAGGTTTAGACAGTCAGGAGGCTGGGTCTACAAAGGCTTCCCGAGGAGGAGCTCCACCCTCACTGGCGGCTCACACCGACTCCTCCCAAGGTGCTGTTTCTGTCCGTGGCTGGACTTGGACCCCTCTCAGCTAAACCCGTCTTCAGCGTGCAGTTTCGAGTGTGGCTTGCGAGATCCGAAACCACCGGATGTGCTGAAAACCACACGTTCACTTGAAAATTTCCCTCGCTGTTGACGTCATATTAAAACCCGATTTCTTTACACTGTTCTGTGCGACAGGTATGAAGATGAAATGAGAGTAGAGGTGGGCCCACTTCAAGGTGAAAAAATTCATACAGATCTTATTAGCATACATAAATAAATCTGTCTTATTCACTTATGTTTTTATCCCCTTTTCAATAAACATAATGACATCTTATGAGAAAAGCATCAGCTCTGATTTTTTACTATAGGAACTATTTGAATGCTGCACTTAAGCATTTTTTTTGCCCCCTTTTACCACTACAGAAAACGATGTATCACCAACACATAGTTCAAAATTCCCCGAGTTCTGCGTGACTCTTTGACCATAGCGCCTCCTGTTGGCCAGACCTACACTGTGGCCCATATTCTTGATCTGCAGCGATGCAAAACCCTAGTGTCGTTTTTTTGTTTTTTGGAACCCAGTTACCAGCTGTGCTGCTTCACCGGCTGCTTGTGTCATGAAATGTCTCATTTTTGATGAATATGAACAGTTTATTCGGTTATGTTTTAAAGAACATTTCCGTTGTTTTCTATGTTCGAATATTCCTTCAGGAGCGACGGTGACCTGTGGTGCCGCGGCCAGTCGTTAGTTGGCAGTAGAGAGCGCGGAAGGGGCGCGCGCGCCCGCCCCAGTTCGGTGCACGCTGGGTAAACGGGGAGTGTCGGGCACGCGCAAACGTCCCGTCGCTTAATTGTTAAAGCTAAACTGGAAAACAATGCACGAAATATTAAACTAACTGGAAAAAACAATACCGTATTGTTAAACTATACATACATGTCGAAATAAACACATTTATGCACAAATTAAAACGTGTGTTTTCCATTTTACTATTCTTTTGCCTTCTGACTAATTTGCATATTATATTTCTGGGTTACTAATTTGCTTTTGAAGTCGCCACTTTCCTTTGCTTTTACAAACATTCTTTTTCGGATTCATTTTTTCAAATTTTGCGCTTCGTGTAAAAAGGCGCCTTCTTTTTTATTGCTGAATAAACGGAAAGAACAAAACAACAAGAACAGACACTCAAAACCGGACGAGCACAAGCGGGGGGGGGGGAAGGGGGGGGACGTACACAAAAAAGCAATAATGAGAAGTAAATAAATAAATGCTGGAAAAAAAATACTGGCATATCCATTTCACCATCCGAGTAAATAAGACAAATCCAAAACAGCACCGATGGCCTCGTATATTACGGCAAATTTTGTATAATGTACAACTCTGTCTTAATGGCTTCCTTATTACTCGAAGATTGAATAGTTGTAATGTACTGTTCGGATTCCTTAAAGAAAACAGACATAAGAGGCTTTTTATTTATAAATTTGGATCTCCGTTCGTGATACTTAGCTGGTATATTATTAGATTTATAATTTAAGATCGTTTCTCATCTTGTCTGTCGTAACTCAATAAGCCAAACAGCACGTAGTCATACAAGAACGTAAACCTCTGCCCAGGTTTTCATTAATAAACTAGCAGATATCTTGGCAAAATTTTGATGTATAATGGCAGTGCCAAAAAAAAGCTGGGATAGAGTCTCTGGACGCGCAGTACAAAAAGAAAAATGTACATCCACATTTTTGCGGAATTTACTAATAAAACATTTGCCACGCTTTCGTTGGTCATTAGGTTACCGTTTACTTTAATCTCATTGGCTAATGTCCAACATTTGGACCCGCCTCTGTGGGACTTTCATTGGTCGTTTCACTGGTCATTCGGTGCAGCCAGACACTAAACTGCACAATACTGTTGAGTTTCTGGGATTTATAGCTTATTGTGTCTTGTGGAAGAAGAAGTTTTGCCGAAATGTAATTTCAATATTAACTGTACGTGTGGGTTTAAAATGTTTGCGCTCTTAAAACCCACACCAGAGAGACCTGTGATCCATAAGGCCCACTCTTCTTTTGAGTGCCAGTGCTGAGCAGGTACAGTGGTGCTTCTAAACCCTACATGAGCCTGTTGCCTGTAAGAGACTAAGAAAAAAAAAAACAGCAGCAACTATGGAAATATTCCATCCTCCAGCAGTGTGAGCCACACGTCACCTTAACATGTACAGATACAGACCACCTCCTTCCACAATATCCAGGTGTCACTTTGAAAAGTGTGCAGCTTTACTTTTAGCACCACACATTTAGGCAACACCCCTCCCTGTTTTCCAAAGATGTTTTACCTGCGTAGAGTTTGCACCAAAGGCATGAAGTAGCTACTCACTTCACCGGTGCCATTAACATAGGAATACTGGCTATGGGGCTGCAAGAATTTATCCACTAAACCAACTATGGTTGCTCTTATCAGGTGTGCACATATTCAAACAAGTCCTTTGGAGTGAACAGGCCCAAAATGGTGCTGTGGACACAGTATCCACTGATCCCCCGAGGAGGAGCCGAGTGTAGTTTAGCGCAGTTTAGTGCCGTAAGGCCTTCGATGGACGTGTCAGATAGATGCAGACTAATAATCGTAATAGTCAGTCGTAAGGCAGTCGGGCAGCACAAGCGCGAATGACGGCACGACAACACGAGCGAGCGGGCCTTCATACTACTTTGTGTGTGACAGGAATGTCTTCCCACACTTGAAAGTGTCGAGAGGAGGAAAAAAAAAAAGTTCATTATCGTGCCCAGCAGCCCAAGAAAAGTACGGCAAATCACAACAAAGTCATTTGTTGTCTCTTCAGAAGAGAACTGCACGACTTTGAATGCTTGAAATCGTCACCATTTGCATTTTGTGCCTTTTTTTTTTTTTTACACTTCATTGTTTACTTTATTTAATATTTAAAAAAGAGACACATCCCTGCTGATTCCCAAAGCGCCGGAATTATAATTGTTAAGTATCCCTTAAAACCTGACAACTTGTCTTTGCGTTCCTCTGCAGAGCTTATAGCACTTCATCTAAAAAAAGCTCATTAAAGCCCGTCGATTCTTCCCGGTTTAATCATGTGTGACTGCCAAGCTCTTTAGCTCGCTGTTCTTGATGTTTTGCGTTGTTTATACAAAACCCATCTGTTTGCAACGCTCTCCGCTAGCAGAAGGTCTACCTCTCCCTTATGCTTCTCCTTTTGATGTGCTGTCAAACGCGGATGCTCGGCCCTCCGAAATCCCAGCTTCACTTTTCCGCCCTGCGCCTCGGTAAAGCAAAGTCAAAGAGGACGGCGGTCGGCCGCTTGAGCTGCACCCAAGCGCTTGGGCTCCGGCGCACAATTAAATCCGAAGAGAGCAAACAAACAGAAAAAAAAGGCGAACAAAAACGCGGTAGGAAAGGAGACCGGCAGAAGCGATTAACTGTCCTCCCCGTCTCCGCTCTTCTGTTTTTCCGCTTTTTTTTATTCCAAAGGCTTAATGATGTGCGCGTCTGCGATTAAACTGTATCGCCTGCTGAACGTGAGCAGTAACTGCTGCCATGCTTTCATACCGCCGATAATTAGCCCCGGGAAGGAGGACTAACATAGAACCTCCCAAACTTCTACAGTTTGTTTGTTTGTTTGTTCGTCCGTTCAGCACTATTGTAAAGGCGCCTCTTGTTAGGTGCTGCTGACTGGACGGCGACTCTACAGATAGTCGCCCTGAGTTGTGTCGGGCCTTTGAGGCGGATGGCTCGTCGAGGTCGATGGAGCGGCGTCCATAGCTGCGGTTATTGCATCAATCCACCACGTCGGAGCTCTTCCTTTTTCATATTGATCTCAGCCTTGCCGAGCACGACATCCTCCTCCAATGATCTTCCTCTCCGCACGATGTGTCCGAAGTATGAAAGTTGAAGACTTGTCGTTCGATCCACCAGGGTGAGCCAAGGGTTGATCTCCTCCGCTGCTGATGCATTTGTTTTTTTTTTTTTTTTTTGACTGTCCGTGGTAGGTGAAGTATTCTCCACCGACACCATCATTCAAAGGCGATGATTTTCTTCCTGTCCTATTTCTTCTCGGGGCCCTAAAAAAACCTTTCGAATATAGGGAAGGCTGGTCGTTCACCAGTGAATCGTGGAAAATCATGGTTTCGGCTTCTGTGATTATATCTGCCTTGCGCACCACTTCTGGATATGCTGGAGTTTTTGAACCACAGGGTGTCTGAGGTTTGCCCCATGTCACAGGGGAGGAGAAGGGCACTCGCCCAGAGTTCTGCGTGTGTGACAACGGTTTTGTGAGATGCGCAACAAAGGGCGGATGCTGCTGAATGAACCCTCTGTGGTCCAACACCCTACACAGGCAGCCTTGAGCTGAATGGGAAAAGAGAAACGCAAAGATATTATTATTGTTAATCGTTTTTAACAGACACCTTTCTCCAAGGCTGTGTAAAATGTTCAGTTTGCGTAATGAGCAAGGATCTTCCCGCATCACGATGACTATCTAAACCAATCGGTGGGTAAGATAAATATAAATCACTAGTGAAATAGCAGATTTAAGGCTAGTAAATAATTCAGCTCCTGTTTGTGTCCAAAGCAAATTACTGTCCTTCCATATTCCATTATCCTTAACTACTTTACCCTGGTGACCTTCATGGAGGATTGGAACCTATCCTGGCCTTCAACAGGTAGGGGATCACAGTGTCCATTGCACACACACACACGCACACACACGCGTGCGCACGCACGCACTATGGGCCATTAAAATACCCAGCTTTGTACATTTTTTTCTAAAAGTTTCAAGTTGCTTTGAATAAAGACATCATCAATACCACATACTGTAAATAACAATATTGCATTATTAAGGAAACCATCTTTCACGCGACATTATACAAGCTACGGGAACTATATTAAACCCACAGAAAGATGTGGTTATGTGCCAAAAAGACAAAGGCAACTTTTTTTTCTTGTTTTTTTTTTTTTTTAACAGAAGTATCCTGTCTTTGGGCCTTGAGATGTGCATCCGTATTATTAAAAATAATTGCCACGGTGCGGTCAGAAGAGGCCAACAGTGATAAATTACCGCAGAATGTGAAATTTCAGAAAAAGATTCAGCTGTATAATGAGGCCTAACAGCTTGTCCCAGTGTCATTAATAAAGCCTGTCGGAATTATGAATGCCTTCATCCCACCCCGGAGTGGGTTTAAAAAGTGGGAATCTCAGTCGAGATAATTATCACTTTAAAAGCGCATCGTCAGTTTAAGGCAGCGGCATAAATAAAAATAGCTCATCCCCTCCTGACAGCTGACAGGTATTTTTAAGGCTGCCTGCAGTGAAAACGCGGGGCTAAAAATTATGGACAAAATGTGTTCTTCTGGATATTTTCTCAATCGCACTACATATTTCTTTTACATCTGGCGCAACGTTGCATAAATAAGCCATTTGATTTGACAGCGGGAGTGACTTCCAATCATTACATGTTAAGAGCTCTCGGGATCAAAAAAAAACAATTTTGAGGGTGTGAAGCTTTTGAGCAACTGGGACTGTTTAACATCCTGGGATTCGTTGTCATGGAGGAAATGTGCCCAGACCGGGGGGGTCTTCAGCCGGGGGGTCCCGCGGGGTGTAATACACGGACGATATTGTTCCAGCTGAGCACTTCAGCACGTGATTGAACTAACCAGTTTTTAAATTAGCCTCCTCTGTCTCGGCCGGAGACCACCGGTAATTCGGGGAGAGCCGGCGAGATGGTCCACAGTCAGCGCTGCAGGCCCAGGACCGCAGAAACACAGATCAGATCAAATCAGGGCTAAGGCTGTGGCGCGTACTTCTTCCAAAAGCAAAGCGACATGTCTGTAAGGGGTTTATCCAAATTGAGGACTTTCAATAAGAGCCACTGGGTCTGAGCGCCAACAGGCTGACACCTCCTGCTTCTGAGCTCCTCTGCTTTCCATTTAGTCCCTCAAGACCTCATGAGTGTGTAAAGAAATTCAGCTACTTTCCATTATAAAAAGGTGCTGGGAGAGGTGGTCCATTTCTCCCACGTTATGAGGTTCTTCAGTTAAAAAATAACATTATTGTTATAGAGAACAGGTGCACAATAGAGTGCAAACTGCACAGTCAGCAGTTTGTAATTAAAACAAGACAAATCCCAAAAACCACTCTAAATATGAAATGATTCAAATGCGCTTCTGTCTTGTGCTGAGATACTTTGGTAATAACACAGAATAAAGGGGGGGAAAAAAATCTCCCGGTGAATTTTCTAAACCCCAGGGAATAATATGTGTTATTAAATCTTATATATGAGAGGGAGACTGGAGATAGAGGGAGAATACTTTAATATTTAATCAAAACATCTGAAGATGTTTTTTCTGCTCCCTCAGTGCTAAGGTTGTTATGCCGATTTGCAACGGTTGTTTTACAAGTTTGGAAATAATATTTTCAAGCTTCCCTGCCAACATATGCAACCTTGTAAATGCCCAGTAAAGTGAAGCAGCGTCCTACTGAAGGTGAATAGGGCTCAGTTTTACTGGACGTGGTGAAAATACAAATGCGCCAGTTGTCAGGAAGATCCATTTAAGTGGGACTTGTATATTTTCTGCACGGACCTAATGGCATAAATAAGTATTCTGTGTATATTTGCATAGGCTGCTGTTAATTCTGGCCTATCTCACTTGGACGCCATTTCATTTAGTCCAAATTGCCTCATTAGAGTTCAGTGTAAACCATAACAAACATTTATACTTTTTTTGCGCCAACTTTTACTTTTTCTTTCAAGTTCGAAGACGGACGTTTCTAAGGTGGCACCGATAAGCCATACTCCCGTTGTCATGGCAACAGACTCTTTGCATGCATTGGAAAGGTGGCTGGATAGGACTCGTTTTTATGAGATCCCTTTGAAGGAAAAAAACGTAATAACGGCGCACTGCAGCGTGTTCAGCCCAGAACGCTGTCACCCGCTGATCCCCGGCGCTTTTTCTTCTCTTCTGCCGCAAAACTAATTGTGGTGACAAATTTTAATGAGTATTAGCTCGCTTCAGTGATGTGCTAATGGAATATTTTCAGTTGTAAGGTGCTGCTTTAGTAGCACAGGGTGTCAGGTTCCGTGCCAGCGGCTTGACGGAGTTTCACTTAGTGTGCTTTATGCTGGTTCCTCAAAATAAGGCAAAACAGTAAAACAAAGAGCGGACAGGAGAAACAAATGAAAACCCTCTGCTTCGCCCTTCTTTGTTGGATTAGACACAGTACAATCACTGGAAGAGGCTGCATTGGCATAACTGGTCACATACAGAAAGGGCCTCATCTTTTCCCATCCGTGGAAGCAAAGGTATAGATTTAATCCAAAAACCTTGATCTACTTCTCAACTCTTTGCTTTTATTCAAACATTAAAACACGATAAACTTTGAGGATGACGTGGAGGTAGCGTATGAGAGGAAGAAATCGAGATATGATGAACTACTGGCTGAGGCTCGTGCCCGAGGGTGGCAGGCATATGTTAAGCCGGTAGAGGTAGGTGGCAGAGGCTTTGTGGCAAGAACTGTTACTGCTCTGTTGAGTGAGTTGGGAATTAGAGGACGTAGGTTAAGGGAAGCGGCGAAAGAACTGTCACAAGTAGCTGAGAGGGGTAGTCAGTGGCTGTGGTTGAGGAGAGCGCAACTAGACTGGGGGAAGGTGAGGTAGTATAGCTAGGTGAGGACCTTTGACCTAGTAAGCTTGGAGGGGGTCTCGTGGGACTAAGTCAGCGAAACGCCGATGAAGGACGGTGCCTACCTGATGACCCCGGTGAAGCGCTTACAAGGTGGTGTATTAGGGGTGGAGGGGTTTAGATAGGTAGGGCGTTAGATGGGTATGGTAGGGCTCTATGCTACATCCCAGGCTGCAGGATATCTGTCAGTTTATCCCGTATATTCGTAACTGGGACTTAAAACCGATCAGGTGATGAAACATCGAGCATGAAAATAGAAGACAATAAATTATACATAAGTATGGAAATATTTATGTCTCCCAGGTATATTTTTCCCACTGCCAAACTTACTGGGTGCCTTTGCCGAATGTCAGTCATATAAGTTAATGACTAAACACCACCTGAGGTGGACGGCTAAACATTTATAAATTATAAATAAATGATGTAGTTATAAAACAGCAGAAAAGACACAGCTTGTTCTCTTTAAACATCACAGGGGTTTATTAGGTACAAAGAGAATAACAGATAATGGGCCTATTGAAAATACACGCACGTGAGAAACACTACAGATGAATGTAAAATAACTGACTATGAGCCGTTTAATACTTTACATTTGTTACAATATATAACATCCCGGGAAAACCGATTTTCCTTATTTAATTGTAACAAGTGGCTAAAAATCTTAGCAGAACGAACAAAATACAAGAACAGCCACACAAGGGAAAGTATACATTTTTTACATTATTTTTATTATACACATAACCAAACAAACACTGGGGAAAACGTCACATCCATGTAACCATCCGTGTGAATAAGACAAAATCAAAACAGCACAGATGGCCTTGTATATTAAAGTAAAATTTTGTTTAATCTACAGCTCTCTTTCTCAATGGCTTCCTTATCATTAGGAGATTGAATAGGTCCGCACTGTTCAGGTTGCTGAAGGAAAACAGCCATAAGAGGCTTTTATCCGCACATTTCGGTGGGAAAATCGCCGATCCTCCTCAGCGTTTTGTCGCTCAGCGCTCTGCGCATGCGTGCGCGCGGCACTTCCGCGTTTGTCTGTTCCGCGCCGGCGATGATCCGGGCGGTGGGTGCGCGCGCCTGCACGCGCTTGTCTCGCGGCCGGTCCACGCGGGCGGCGATGGAGGCGGAGCGGCTCGACTCCGTTCATTCGGGCGGCATCAGCGAGGTGCACAGCGCGCCCATTGACGTCATCATCCGGCCCATCCCCCCGGTGCTGGACGAGGACAAGGTGCGGAGCCTGATGAACACCATCCAGGTACAAACAGTGGCGCTTTACCGCGACATATTTACTCATTTGTCCATTCGTACAGCAGGGTGTTGTTTCTGCGCCAGTTTGGCGGGAAGAACCTTGCTCGAAGGCCCCTGCAGCAGGAGGGGGATTCAAACCAGTAACCTTGAGATTAGAGACAAGGGCCCTAACCATTACCCCACCTGCTGCTCCAACTGGCTGCCCTTTAGATTCACTTGGAGGTGTTTTGAAGCTCTGCTGTTGTTTCTGCTTGGGGTTGAGCTGGTGTGTTTCCGCAGGGCCCCGAAGGGGTCAGCAGCGTCCCCCCCATCGACGTGCTGTGGATCCAGGGCAGGAGGGGCGGTAACTACTATTACTCCTTTGGCGGATGCCACAGGTTTGCGGCCTACCAGAGGCTCAACATGGCAACCATCCCAGTGAAGATCATTAAGTCCAACATTTCGGACCTGCGCACCTACCTGGGCGCTTCGACCCCTGACCTTCAGTGAGCAGCCAATGAAATCGGAAGACAAGTGGTCCGTGGCAGAAGGCAGAAGCATCTCAACACATGGAACCCTCGCACTAGTCACTGGAAGTTCAAGGAAGGCCACCTTAAGATGATATATTTGGCCCAGTCATGTTACAGCTTCTCAGGTAAAATATAATCTATAAACACAGGCAGCGTGGGGGTGCAGCAGGTAGGGCTGTCGCTTCACCTGGGCTTTTCAGGTGTCACTTTAAATCTGAGCAGAGTTGCACGTTCCCTGTGTGTGTGTGTGTGTGTGTGTGTGTGTGTGTGTGTGAGACAGGTTACCACCGTGTAAAATCATCCAAATGCAATATAAATGCAGGTGTTGATACTGCCTCCTGAATGCGGTGCACAATGTGGCCAATAGGAGGCACACTTGGTCTGTATTTTCATACTGTGTTGCACTTTTTTCACCCCAAAACCGAGGTAATGCCACCAAATAATATCAAACTTCTACATAAAAAAATTTTACAGATTTTCTGTGAGGGATCTATTAAAGAAATGTGTTTATCTGTAATACTGTGATGTGTATTACAAATTGTCTGCTGATCCTCAGGTTGTATGAATTCTTTCATTGTGTTATAACTTTTACACAGGTCTCCAGCTGCACACACAGCTCCCTTGCCTCGTGTGTGTGTGTGTGTGTGTGTGTGTGTACAGTGTGTGTGTGTGCGCATGCTGTTTGGCCCTAGCTGTCTCCCAGCCCCTCTACCCCAACTCTGTGTGTGTGTGTGTGTGTGTGTGTGTGTGTGTGTGTACACGCGCGCGCGCTTGAGAGGCCAGAGACAGGATGTACACGAGGTCAGGTGTCATGAGAACTGGGCGCTGCTGCACTTTAGACTGTACAGGACCCCCTCGTTCCCCCGCCTCTTGTGGGAGTGTGTAAAAAGCAAACTCACTCCACGCCATGAGCACTATTTTAAGACTGGACTGGGGACACACCTCCTTCTACGAAACACACACCGCTCTCCAGCACAGCCACTGCACAGGAGGCCTGCTGCGAACCTGTCATCTCCGCCCTGGGTGTGTCACACACCTACTGGGGGATAAGGAAGAGTTTGTTTTGTCCAAAGATAGTCACTAGACGCACTATAATAAAGTCACTATGATTATTATTATTATTATTATTATTATTATTATTATCATTAATACAGCAGCAATCTAACCTGAACACAAGATGGGCCATTTAAAGTCACTGATGCACCTGAAACACATGGCTTTGGACTGTGGAGGGAAACCTTCACAAACACAGGGAGAACATTTAAAAAACTTTTTTGGTTTTAATTTGCGTTTATTTTTTTTTATATTATGGATAAGCGCCGCATAAGAATTTATCACAAAAATTTCCATTCCGATGCTGATATTTAGATAGTAATTTTAAACAGCAGTTGTTGCAAAAAGTCAGATATAGAGAGTTCAGATACTGAGGGATTGTTGTATTTTGAATAATGTATCTTTTTTGACTGTATGCCTGTGTTTGCTAATACACCACATACTCAGCTTTCTGGACCAAGATTTTACAGATTTCGGATTTTAAGCATAATAGAAGGGAAGTATTTAAGTATATAACTTACATTTAAACATTTAACTAATTGTTTAGCTGGAGAAAATAACTTTATTAACACATAAAATAATGTTTTAAACATTCTTAGTAGTGCGTCTCAGTAAAGAACCAATGAACCGTCTCCGTTGTCAGCGAGACCCCCTAGACCCCCATAGCGCCGCTCCGATCCGGTCGTATCGGCTCCTTATTCGCTGTTTTCGGCATATAATTCACCGCACCGTGTGTCTGTTTCAGCAGTGACTTTACTGCGTTTCTTCTAGTCACGTTGCAGGTTCATTACGCCTTACACGAGGGTGTGAAAGTGCTACTGTAGTAAACAATACAGTGCAGTTACAGCACCGCGGTAAATTATACTGCGCCTAAGTTACACTTTCAATTTTCGGGACCTTTGCCATATCCGGACACCTCCCCCCCCCATATAAACCGCGGACGTTCTGTACAGCACAACTGGCGGTGACCGACTTGTGCTTCTGAGTTTGTTTTTGTTCCTGAAAAACAAACAGTTGCAAAAAAACAACAGCCAGCTGACAGAGGCTTGTTGCCCCTCTCGTGGCCTGCAGCGGAAGAGGGCGATCGCCACACTCAGATCGCGCTTTGAGCGCTTCGCAAACCCAGGCCCAACTCGGTGGCCCCTCGAGCGCTGCGGAGGAAATGGGGGGCGGGGGCAGAGGAATCATGACCTGGAGGGGTGGCCCTGAAGGGCCGTAAAAATCCCTCCAAAGAATCGTCGCGTGTGAGAATATTTCCTGTTGCTCTCAGGCCGTCTGGAAGTAACCATATCCTCAAAGGTCCCTTGACACGTGAGACTGTGGCTGGGGCAGAGCCATCCCGGGCCTTGGCTGCACCTGCTCCCCTTGGGAAGTCGCCTCCACGAGGGGGGCTGTTTTCAACAATCTTTTTGCAGCCCTCGTTCCTGCAATTTGAAGAGAAGCGAGGTCCCAGGTAGCCAATAGGGTTGTCAAGGTGAACAAGGTCTGCTCAGATGTGAAGTGGACCCAATACAGGTAAAGCAGAGTAAAACAGTGCCCGGGCCTTGGAATCATAGTAAGGAAGCCCCATCACGCCTCCGAGAGCCACCCAGATGCCACTGAGGGATTCTTGGAACTCAGAAAGAGCAGTTCTACCCAGCCTGACCCAGATGCTGCTCACTATTTTTAGCTGGATCCAGCCAAGAGGGGAAAGAGATGGAGGAGGAGCGAACACTCGTAGAGCCCCTGGGGGGGGCAGCTTGCATGATTGTCTGACACGGTGCAGGTAGACGGTTCGAGGCCAGGTGGTCCAGCGCCCACCGTTCTCACATCTGAGACCTGCGCGGCTGCGGCGAGCGGCGGGAACGTTCGCTTCGAGAATTGGCAGGAATTTAGCACGATCCGTCGGCCCTCGGATAACCAACAGTAAATGTTTATCGTCGCATATCTGACGCACTGATATTTACATGAACATTAACGCATTTGGCTGATACATCGCGCAACTCGACACAAACAACTGACAAAGCGCTTTAGATACAAATGTAGTTATTAAAATATAGCATATTAATAATAATGATATAACTAAAATATAGTGCCAAGATACAAATGCAGTTTGTATCCAGATAAATTGTATATTATTTAGATAAAAATATAGTTAGGAGTTTGACTGACACCAGCGTGTTGCTGGAGCACATCCTTCAAACAACGAAAGGTGCAGGAAAAAGTAAGGGGCTGGTTTGCGAGGAAATCATAAGAGAAACAGGTGTGAAGAAGGTGAGTTTTGACATTCTTTGGATGCTGGGAGGGATTCAGCAGCTCTGAGGGGCAGGGAGCGCAATGCATCGCACTGGAACCAGATGGGTTCTTGGTTTTGAGTCAGAGGCGGCGGGGCATAGCGTCGTTGCTCAAGTCACCGGAATCTGCAGTTCAGTTAACTTATCGAAACGAACAGCTCTGGGCGACCAGGGTGTCCAAACCGTACGCCAGTTTCGCTTCCGTGTTGACGATGGACACAAAGATGTCTTCGATGGAGGTCGGCTTACAATTGGTTTTTCTTGCCTAAACTCTGACCCAGGCTGGCGTCCCCTGAACACCCCCCCCCCCCAACACACGGGAGGCTGCGGGGTTGCCCTGCCGCCGGACCGGCCCCAGTAGATGCCTGAAAGGTGACCTGTGGTGGAGCTGCCATCACATTCGTTCCACTCTGGGAGGGATTACTGTGGGTCTTGCCAGTGGACAGCGTGTCAGAGTGCTGCCGGGTCAATGCTTTGATCTGCCCCCTCCCTGTCCGGAATTCCAGCCGACTGCGTGCCCCCGCAGGCGTGTAATGTGTACCAGACCAGCCCTCTACCACCATGTCGACTTGCAGGGCCAGTCTTCATGGAGCACTGGTCAAACACGTTGTGGTGCTGCTTGTCTGTGTCCCTTCGTCCTCAGAACACGGGTCCTGCCACTGCTACTAGTCTGGATGAATTAATTCATATTTATCTGGCACTAAATAAATGACCCACCTGTTTATTCACCTTGGCAATGTTAACTGGAGCAATTCAGGGCAAGTTCCTCATAGACTGCAACAGGTGGGACTGAAACCTGCTTGTGTTCCTCCAGGTTTTTACTCTCTCGTGGTCTGTATTCGAGCTCCGTACAAACCGAGAGCAGCCGGGGGGGGGGGGGGTGCTTGAAACGCATTCGCTGCTTATGTGGAAATGTTCTGACAGCTAGGTTTGAACTAGTCTGGCCGTAGCGTAGCAGACCCTGCAAAGTGACCACACTTTGGTTTAATGGCATGGCCTGAGATGACCTGAAATCACAGGTTGCTTCAACACCACGGTTTCCCAAATTCTCCTAAAGTCGAACAGGTATTGGCCTCTAACTATCTGCAACCACCTGTCCAATGCAGAGTCGGTGGTCTGGAGACACCCTGTGGATGGGATTCCAGTCCGTTGCAGAAATCCGAATTGATTTATCACAATTTGAATGAATTTCACTGCAAATATTCCTTTCACGCAATCTGTGTCACTCCTGAAACCATCTCCCCACACCCTCACGTTCATCTTGCTGCGGGGCGGGGGTTGGGGCCGCCGGCCAGATTGTAAAAACAACGTTCCCGGATCAGGCTGGGCGGGAAGGGAGTGGGGTGTGTTATGGGAGCCGTGTGTGAAAGCAGCAGGACCGTGGGGGGGGTTTCGTCAACACCGATGCAGACGTGTCCACCTGTTCTCTTCTGTCCTCCATCTTGGAACACGTCTGGGGTGTCTGCAGCACCCTCACGTTGACCGTGTTTCACACACTTCGGCTTCCAGGAGACACAGGGCCTCCCCAGATTTAAAATGGCTTTTTTTTAAAACTATAAAAGTTCTTTTTCTACTTTTACAAATATAATGAGCTCTTGCACAATGACAGGTAAAAGTTCGGCAGGTGAAGGCTGGTTGTCCCCCCCAAAGCCAAATTTTTCACTTAATCTAAATAAAGGCTTTTACCAAATGTCTTCCTTTATTTAACCACTGTGGTCGATATTTTTAGAAATGTTTCATTTTGATACATTTAGCCTTTTTAACCGCGCGATATTAACATGAATCCGTCAATAACGTAATGACACGTTTTCAGTCGTTTGCGCGTCAAAATTTCCCGCACAATATACAGTTTAACACGCTCCATAATATTTTACAGTAGAAATATTTCGAAAATATAAAGTGTTTACAGTATATACTGGACAGGGGTGCTGAATATTTTTGGGAATAAAAAATAAGTTTTTTATTATAAGTTTATATTGTCGGTAAATGATTTTGTTTTCACTAAAACATTTAAGAAGTATTTTTTAAAGGATCTTATTAACTTTCGAATCAGGTGCATGAATGAAGACGAAGCTGCCTTTTACGACGACGTTTTTGTCCTTAGTATTTTTTTCATTCATTTTTTGTTGCTGACAGTAAGAAATACGGTTGAGCCTGAAGATGGTTTGGTTTCTGGGAAAGTGACAGAGAGCCTCCTTGGACGGCGGACTCTGCTGGAGGTGAGCGAGGGGTTAGTCGGCGGCGGCGGCTGTCTGACAGCTGGGTCCGAGCCCGACAGGCCCCCCCACCGCACCCCGCCTGTCTCCCCACGCTCACAGCGCTATAAAACAAAGGTTCCTCTTTGAACATCTTTGGACACTTTTAAAAATTACACCACTTAGTTTTGATTTCTTGCATGTGCTCTGCTAGGTGTCCAGCATTCCAGATCCATGCGTTCCAAGTAGAGCTTTTCTTGCCGAGTCAGCTGGAAAGTGCAGTCATTTCTACATCACATCTGCCTTTGCATAAGAACGCGTTCCTCTTCAGCTATTACCAATAGCTTGGCTTTGACAGCCAAGTTCATTTGCACATTCGATGAATTTGGCGTGATCTTCGCTCCTGTAGACAACGTTCAACGTGGCGAGGAACCAGATGTTCGCAAACTTTGAAGCAGATCCGAGCCATCGCAAAAGCACCGGGTGCAGGATTACATAACAACACCGCGGCTGGGACTCCAATCCATCACAGGGTTGCGATACACACGCTATGGGCAGCTTAGAGTGATCGATTCACCTGAAACGCACGTCTTTGGACCGTGGGGAGAAGCCAGCGTACGAGCATTTTTCCAGCAATAGGAGCAGCAGATTAAACACAAACTGCTGTAATTGGGGGCACATTAATAAATACAGGACCGGAGGCCAAACATGATGTAAATGTCACTGTCGATAAATGAGTTTATAGCCGTATGGCTGCGGCGGGTTTAACTAGTTTCAGTGTTTTGTACCAACCAGCCATGAAGCTGAACCAGGGTGATGCGCAAACCCGGACGTAGAGATTGAGCTTTAAACCCGAGTTGGTGCTCAAGTGAGTACGAAGACTTCAGTCAACGCTGTGTTCATTTTTTTTTGCCTACAGCATCCAGCGGAGGTTCTCAGGGGAGGTTTAGTGTGAAATGACCCCGCTGTGGTTCAGGTAAATGAGAGGGGGTCTGTTCTGCCTCCTACTTGCCGGACATGGGGGTTCAGGTCTCGAGGGTGGTCTAGGTTCCGTGTTCAGGTTTACAAGCGAGTCTTTTGGCGCTTCATATGTTCAGGTTTAACAAGCTGGTGTTATTCTTCTCTAGATGTTCGTTTTACAGGCCTCTCCGTGTTTTCTTTCTGCTCAGTCTGTCTGTCCAGGTTTGCAAATCAGTTTGTATTTTCAGGTTTAAAGCTCAGTCTTACGCTTCACGTCGGTCCATATGTTGTCATTCCGCTCAGGCTTACAGGTCGGTCGGTACGTTCAGGTTTACAAATCTAGCCGTATTGATCTTTCGGTTCAGGTTTACGGCTGCTTGCTGCAATCCCCGGGTCAGGATTGTTGGTGCAGCTGAACCACAGAGCAGGTTTGATGTGTTGCACCGTGTTTGTGCAACGTGCCCTGCGGTGACACCATCGTTTAAAGTCCCCGTATCTGGAAACCATTTGCCCCCTCGGGTTGTTTTCCCAAACTCTGGCCCGGGGAACCGGGGCCCCGAGGATCGCCCCCAGACATCTGCTCAGCGTTTATTTACTTAACACTTAGCTTTCTCTCGCCACACAAACAAACCGACACAGCAAGAGGCCGGTCCCTGCGGGCTACTGGAGACGCTTTCTGAGATTCAGACACAAGCTCCAGGGGAACGCTTTTCCATTACAGCAAGGAAACTAATGACTCTTCTATTTTTATCGTTTCGATTTCAGTCTCTTTCTACGCAGAAGGACCCGAAAGTGGCATTAGCGGAACGTCCGAAATTAAATTGACAGTTTGAGGTCATTTGTTTCATCAGGTTTCGCCTTTTATGTTCTCCAACGTTGACAAAGATGAAAGTTTTTTTTTTTTTTTTTGCCGCTTATGGACTGTTAAGTGTCCTGAGCCACTAGAGCTGCTGTGATCATATTTTTTCGGTCGACTGATCATTTAATAAAATCGTCACACTGGATTTTATGTGTTTTTTTTTTCAGCTAGATTTCGCATAAGTCATTTAAATGACACAGTCGTGAAACAGGTGTATTTCTGTATACCAGCGTGGGTATCTAGTACGCAATCTATTAAAATTGTTTTTTTCCCAACAATCCGAGGGGGGTTTGCCCCCCCCCCCAAGAGGTCAAACAAATATAATGTGCCCCCCACAGTATTGGTGTATAGTTGTACTGAATACTACTGCGAATATTTTTACCCCCCCATACCTGACAAGTTTTCACGCCTCTGCCGCAGTTTCAGTTCAGTAGCACAGAAGCCCAGACTTGTGTCCCTAAATCTGTTCCCTCCGCTTCACCTTTGCGTCACCGAACGGACAGCAGTCGGTGAGCAGCTTCATGGGGGAATTCGTGGAAGAGTCGGTTTCCTACAAATAGCCCTCTGCCAGGGCCTGAAGCTGACATCAGGCTGGAAAGTGTTCTCCAGAGGGGCTCTAAAAAAAAAAAAAAAAAAAAAACATACAAGTGGAATTTTGTTGTGACTAAAACAGGTGAAAACAAATAAAGTAATCATCCGGGCTCTGCGGGTCGGCGTTGCCGCTCAAGCCCCGGAACTCTTATTACGTCACACATACTTACGTTACTTTTTTGCCATGCGTATGTAACTGAAATGCTGTAACTCCAGCAGGACGGCCATGTTGCTTTTTAACATTCTCTCCTTAACACACATGTATGTCTGTAAATACTTGTTTAACCATAGTTTGGTGATGGGGGGGGTTGAATCCTCTTCTTTGTGTAACATGTCCAGGTGGAGGTGATGCCTGTGTTTTGCCTTGCCGTGCGTCGGGGAGGTGCCAAACAAAGGATCACACTCCCGATGAGCACCCTCCACAGCAGGCTACACCCAGCTACGTGTGCTCTTTACCTGCCCCCCCCGTACACCCCGCAGGGGCAGCAGGCCAGCGAGGCATTGCACCACCATGATGTAAGGCCTGAACTTTGTACTTCCAGTGACTCAGCTGCCTGCTCACCTGGAGGTAATTTGCAGGGGGGGGGTGAAGACTAGAACTGTGATGACTTGCTGCTGTAGGCCTGACTTGTCATCAGCACAGAATGCCAGGGCGGTGGGGGCTGCGGTGCTTCGCCTTGCCGGGGTTAGCGATGAGTCAAGGCGGGGAGAAACTATCTCAATAAAGAACCGGAAAGGAGCCGTCATCATCGCCTGGCAGGCCGTCGCAGATGTCAGTCAGAGGCACCTCCTCTATCGGGGTCCCAGGGACCGGACAACCCCGCGGAAAGAGGGTGCATGAGGCAGGACGGCCCTGCGGTTTAATGGCATCTCCAGGGTGTTCTCCTTCACAAGACCCAGAGCAAATGTGAATCGCGTTGAGAGGGGCCAGTAGAGCAGGCCGAATGTCCGCCACATGGAGGGCCGCAATTCCTCGGGGTTTCATTTACTACAGGACACTTAAGTGGCCGATGGGACTTAGGCCCATTTGTACAGTCAAAAGGCGGCGCTTTTACATACACATAAAAACCTGGCCCACATTTTACTGCCTGTGAACAGAAGGACTGCTACCCGTGCAATATGTGGACATACAACATTTTTATTGTGTTCTTTGTATGGACTGTTAAAGAAGCTCAAGCAGCCCGGTGAGATCCAGCGCAGGTTTTGGTCCTCAGGAAAGAGGAAGGTTAAATGAGGAAGGTTGGGTTAAGTCCGGTCAGATCCAAGTTGTCTTTATTTCATCAGCTGACACTTTTCTCCAGAGCAACGTGTAAAGTCTTACCCGCTTTTGCAGCTCTACAATTTTTACTGGAGCAGTTCAGGTTAGGCACATTGCTCAAGAGAACGACAGCAGGACATGAGAGCTGAATTCAGGTCCTTTGAGTGTAAGATTGTATTTCTAACCACTACAAAAGGCTACAGCAGTGTACTTCTTCTGCTGGTGGATGTGTCGGTTTAATGGTGTCCCTCTTTTGTCTGTTGCTTTCACACCCCCCCCCCCTTAAGTGGCTTTGCCCTCTGTTGATAGGCGAAACCCCTTTACTGGGCAAATGGGGGGTTACGAGACTGCCGGGGCAAAGTGGCTGTCACAGGTGTAACTCCACACAACACCAGCTACAGCAACCACCACTGCTGCTCCCTCCACTTCTACGCAACACCTTATGATGACCAGATCTAGATGTAAAAGAGCTTTTTTGTGATAATGTGCTTTTTCTTCACATAAACCATCCTGCTTCATTCCATGCTCCTGAAATGCTTGCGATGCCTACAACAGAAAGAATCGCAAAAGAAGTTTTGTTGAAATTTTTTTTTATGGAAGGTGCCTGGCAGAAAGTCATACAACATCTTAACGTCACTTTGTGACAAGTGCCTCAGTTCCTGGTCGTGACGGGAGCAACAGGGAGGAGGGTGTGAGACTTACCTGATGGTGCCGCCATCCCTGAAGCCACTGGCCCACTCACTGCTTGCTGTGGAGAGCTGGCCAGTCCTGCATGTGCGCTGAGTGAGGTCAAAGGTCAGGGCTTTTCCCAAAAAAAAAAAAAAAAATTAAAAGTTATTTAAATCCACGCATTCCATTCCTTGTACACATTGGAAGGCATCTTCTTGCAGCTTAAAAACATTTACTTGTTCCAGTTGCAAAAAGCATTTTAAACAACATGAAAATTATGGTTCAAAACAGCCCCCCACCTGCTCTACCTGAATAAATTCATGACTATTCAATGTATAATAACAATAATAACAATAATAATAATAATAATAATAATAATATACCAACCACAGCATAATAAGGAAATCATGGTATTTTACTTATAATATCTGTCCTGCCTGATTTAACTCATTTATTACATTCACTGCTGTTCACTGGTAGCTTAGCAATGTTTTTGTACATTTTACTTCTGATTATTATTTGTTTGCTAAAGGCTGAAAATAATTACTTTTGCCAAAGAATTAAAAAAATTATTTCAGTAAGAGTGACTGTTATGGATTATTAAATTTAAATTGAAGGGACCAAAACTGATATCGTAGACACAGCGGGTTTGAAGTGGTCTGTCGGGAAGTGTGTGCAGTAAATAAGTTATTTATGTGTGCAAATGCAGCGTGAAAATCACTGCTGGGGGCTCTTCTGCAGCTGAAATGTGTTTTAGGTTTGGGCATTTGGGGGTGGTCAAGAGGGCTGCGAACAGGGGCAGAAAGGTCTTACATAAACATGGGAAGAGCACACACACCCACACCCACGCAGAACGGTTCTGCCCAGGGGAATCATAAACCTGCTACGAGGACAATGGTGCAGAGACCTGCGACACTGTAGTGTGTCACACTCTCGCTGTCAGCCCTCTGTCACTGGTCGCCCACTCCACACACACTCACTGTCAAACCTCACATCGGCACAAGCCGGGTAGAGCGGGAGCCGGTACAATCCTGGTGGGTTGTCAGTTAAATGCAGTGATTTGCTTCCGATTTCTCAAAACCAGTGCCCAAGATTTGCAGACCTTAGGGCAGGGTGGTCCCACAAGGTCCAGAGAAAAATGCTCACATTGCTGTCCTCTAACACCTTTCACTGATTTTTTTAAACTGTTATTATTTCTTCTGATTCCCTCAGATATTATTCTTTATTTAGGGAATGTCTGATTTTGCACGCTTTGACACCTTTGCAGTCACATCTCCTGCCTGCTAAAAGACCCGCTGGAAACACATCGGCGGCTTTTTCTGCCGTCACACGTCTGACACGTGTGCGCCAACGCGGCAGGGCAGTGGAAACACGCGTGTGTGAAATTCCCTTCCTTCCACACACTTAAGTCATCCGAGTGGTCGTCCGACACGGCGCGCACGAGCGGATCAGAGCGCGCCAAAAGTCCGTGGCGTGAAACTAGCGTCGTGCTGGTCGCTAAGTCACGTTACCAAGGCGACAGGGCGGCGTCCACAGCAAACAACAAAAACAACAATAATCATACGTACGTTCACCTAGAATTGGGTTCAGATTGAATTTAGACAGTCTAATAATAATTAGATAATTAGATAGATTAAAAGGCAACATTAATTTAAATAGTGTCGTAAAACTTAACCAAACACATTTAAAGCATCAATGTAATTGTGCCATAATTTTACAATTTTTCACCTGAAACTGTTTTTATTTTGAGAATCGATTGAGGGAGGTTTTTAGGAATTTGAGAAGCTGGAGGTCTGAAGTAAATGAAACGTGATTTTCCCACTAAAAAAGTTCACATTAAAAAAAATACACGAATAGGCTTTACTTAAGTGGCACTTATTTGAAGGAAAAGTTTTTTTTAAAGGTCACTACGTTTAGCTAAAGCAATGTCGTTAACGAAAGGTTTTTTGAATGTTAGTATTAAATACTAAATTATTTGGGCTACAGGCGGGCGGTTTTCTCGCAGTTACTGTTGGAGGAGAAGCCAGACGCTGAGATGTTGTACTTTTTGCTGTAATGACTTATACAGAAACGGTCCCCGAAGACCGAGCAGACAGTCCAGACAGCAGAGACACGAGAAAACGGTTCACTGTGGACGATCCAGGCCGCGTGTTTTATAAACGAGAGGAGCTGGACGCTTCCGACGGCTCCTGTTGGCTTTTTAATCCGAATCCCAGCGGACTTCGGCGAACATGGAGACCTGAGGCTCAACTAAATCATCAGATGAAGGTCTGAAGATGCGCTGCTACTCGGCGCCTTCTGCCTTAAAACATTTTTTTCTATATAGGAACCACAATTTTATTTATTCCGCGCATCACAAACCGTTTTGCCTCGGGAACTCATTTTTACGTCTTGAATACCATTGTAGGCATTACAAACGTTTATTTGCTTGTAGAATAAAAAAAATTCTATCAATAATTTCCGCACTTACAGCTAAATCTGTGATTTAAAAAAAAAAACGCTGCATATATAGCAGTGCCATTTTACATCATTTAAAACGGTGTAGACACTGTATTTTATATATGTTGCTTATATAAAAGTCACAGGGTTGTCACTTTCAAACAAATACAGAATTAGTATATTTACCTAAAGCGAACAAATCACGAATCTAATAATGGATGTTTGGTTAAAATGCTCGGCGGGATTAGTTGTAAATTACTGCTCTGTAATGTTATATGACATTAAAGAACTTGATAATAATAACAACAATTTACGTATCATTATTATTATTATTATTATTATTATTATTATTACCACCATCATCACGAAACCTGCCCGGTCACGAGCGTCTTACCAATAACAGCGATCGCGGTGTTTTTGATCGGTAAGTCCCGACATTGACAGCAGCTGGTGGACAGTAAATCACGAGCTGGGGGGGGGGGGCGTGGCTACAAAACGCCCCCCCCCCATTTCAACATATAAGTGACTCGCAATCGTTTCCAGCCGGCGTCGCACTCCAGCTTTGGACGTGTGTATCAGTCACAGGTCTCAACTATAACACACATATGTAGATATTATTAATAATAATAATAATAATAATAATAATAATAAGAGCAGAGTGGGGAGCGGACGTTTCGCTTCGCACTCTGGAAGAGCGATGCGCCTGTAGGCGGCGGGGTGTCGCCGATCGCCGCGTGTCCGCATCTCGCGCGTCCCCACACGATGGCCTTCGCTATGCTGCGGCCGCTGGCCTCTCAGCTCGGCTACCCGGAGCTCGCGAGCGCCGCCATGTCCGACGACGAGGAGAACCGCAGCGAGAGCGACGGCAGCTCGGACCGCAGCTACGGCTGCTGCGCGAGCCCCGAAAAGCGCCGCAGGGCGTCCCGCAAGTCGGCGGCGGCGGCGGCGGTGGCGGTGGCGGCGGGCGGCGCGGGCGACAGCGTCGTCATGGTGAAGCAGCGCAACGCGGCCAACGCCCGCGAGCGCGACCGCACGCAGAGCGTCAACACGGCGTTCACGGCGCTGCGGACTCTCATCCCCACGGAGCCCGTGGACAGGAAGCTGTCCAAGATCGAGACCCTCCGCCTGGCCTCCAGCTACATCTCGCACCTGGCCAACGTGCTGCTGCTCGGCGACGGGAGCGAGCAGGGCCAGCCGTGCGCGAGCGCCGTGCACGGGGGCGCCCAGGGAGACGCGCTCAGGGAGGGCAGGCAACCGAGGACCATCTGCACCTTCTGCCTGAGCAACCAGAGGAAAGGGGTGAGCGGCTTGACCTTTGACCCGACGGGGGCGCTCCGAGTTCCGGCTGATGCCGAGCAGCCGAAGGTTGTGGGGTCGTATCCCGCTCCGAAAATGCCGTCCCTGGCCGCCGCAATAGCGAGCTGTAGTGAAGGGTAGAATCCTCAACTAATACGGTATAAGAAGTGCTCAGACTGTTGCAGAAAATATGCACTCGAACATATTAAACGGTTTTTAAAATAACGGCAGCAGTGCGGCGGGTGGCGGAAACGGGGAAATAAACTTGTATTAATGCAAACAAGTTGTCGGCGCAAGTGGTCAGCAGTGATTTATTATTTATATTCAGATTATGGGGTTTATATGTTCCACTTCTTTTGAAGATGGAGTTAAGTTTAGTTTGTAGCCGCTGTAATGTTTTTCTTTGATTCATTTTGGACAAATTTGTTCTTTTTTTTAACATCGTAGGACTTCGGAGAAGTTTTCCTGAGCGAGCAGAAATATTATTTAAAACACAAAAATGTTGCCATTATAAGTTAGACTTATATTTTGAGGAAGGTTGAATGAATCCTTCTTGCACTAACAGGGAAAGAAGAATAAAGAAATACGCAGTAAATTTGCCGAATTAAGAAAAAACGAATAGTTACTTTACAAACTGGTGTAGGTTATACGTTCATATAACACTGAAATACTGAGTTATTGATTCGTGAAGCTTAAACTCTTTTTAAATCACCCTGTATTACTGGAGTAAGAATGTGAAACAGCAGCATTTGTCGCTTTGACCACAATAGTCGCTCAGTTGTAGTTTTAATACGTTATACAACATGCCGCTCGTATTTCAGGTGGACGTTCACGAGAGTCCAGCAGTACTTTGTCGATCGTTGGCTGTTGGTCGCTGTTGTTCAGTAAAACGGTACTGATGCTGCGACGCAACCGTTCCTGACGTGGGATCCGACCCCCCCCCCCCGCGCCTGGCGCTGTCGCCGTCGCCGTGCACCGGTTCCCTCCCGTTCGCCTCATCTGTGGTCTCGCGTCTCTTTTTCAGGTGAAGGACGGCAGGGACTGTCTGAGGATGCGAGGCGTCAGCTCACTGCGAATGAGTCGCAGATAGAAGGCCTGCGACTTGCGCCAGTGCCGGAGTCCGAACCCACAACTCAGGGAGCCGCAGGAGGCCCTTGCGGAAGTATCGACCGGTGGGCCGCGGGGTCAGGGGCAGGAGCCGGACCGCTGAGATGGTCGGGGATCAGCAGAACAGACTGTTATCCTTTGGAAGTCGTGTGTGAGAAGAACTGTTTCCGCCAGCGTGTGAAAAATACCGCCACAGTTGCCTATTTTAGGAGTATTCCGACTTTAATGCAGAGCATGAAGTTATTATCATTTTTAGAGTTTATTGACTTGTTATTTGTGTGAATTCAATATTTGTGTTCCGCTTTAAAATAAAGTCTATTTTTTCCATAGACGGAGTCTTTTTTTTTTTTTATATTTGTTCCCCTTAAAATAAACGTAAGATGCACGTCGACGTCACGAGAACATTTTACGCTTTTATAAACTTGCGTAAATTTGAAATTTCTTTATACAAGTAAAGAACAGGAGTGAAGCTTTGTTTATCGCAAAAACGAGATTTGCCTAAAAGCAGCCCCATCTAACTCAAATAATACAGCATTTTTTCCAAATCCATGGAGTTACTAAGCTGTAGATCATGTGCCTGGTTGACCAGACATGCTGTCCTGTGTAATACTGTAGAAAGTAAAGTATACTTTAAATATTAATAGTATAGTGAAGTAAAGTTTTATAGTAAAGTACTATAAAATTTTCACACACAGATACTTGTTTCTGTCAAATGTGAGCAGGAACAAGTGCCTCTCGGTGAGCGTGGTCAGGTTCGCCTGCTTAGCTGACCCTTCTCACTGTATGTATGAGGAGGTAGAGGCCTCTGATCCAGCGAAAATTCATTCACACCGTGGAATCAATTCAGTTCATTCAGCCAAACGTGCAGAAATGAAAGATGTTTTTACAAGTACGTCACAGGAACAGAACTGCGCGTTTTTTTCCCCCCTCTGTAATTGTACAAATTTGAAGAAACTTTTCTGATAATTCAGAATGTATAAAGTGAAAAGCAGCTGGCTGGTATTTTCACATTATGCTGGAGTTTATTTTTCTTTAATTTTAAGAGTTTTATATCAATATCTGCAGTATTTTTGACGGGGTGGGTGGATTTACAGTTTCGAGTAGGATTTTTCAACTTTTAATTTAAAATACAACATCATTGTTTAGAAAACTAAATATTGTGCTTTAGCAACTCTAGCTAACGGTATGTAATGTGTTTTCATCCAGACCAAGTGAATATGGAGTTTTTTTGTCTGCATGCAAGGAGGGTTCACGTTGGCTGCCGAACGTGGGCCTAAAGACAGCGGAGCCCATCCCTTCTTGGGGGGACGTAAAAGAGGCGTTCGGTCCCTATTACTAACAAGAGGCCCCGGCGGTGTGTGGAAACCACCGTGGGTGGGTGACTGTGGTGTCCAAGGTGGTGCCAGCCATGTAGGAGGTCACAGAACCTGCCAGATCCTCAGCCTGGCTCCTGTTCTCCATTAAAGGGCATCAGGCGCAGAGGTGAATAACAGGAAAGACACGGCAACCGGGTACACGTGTTGCAAGGAGGAGCGCTTGAGCACTGTAGGATGTTCTGCTCCATCAAAGAGTTCTTGAATAACACGGGATCCGTGCCAGTTGTTTGTAAGCGGGGGGATAAATCAGAGCGGTTGGCACGTAAAGTACAACATAAGTATTTAATATCAAATTACAACATCCGAAGCCCACGTCAGAACCTACTTGATTTGCTTAGGAGGCCTGAGTGTGCAAGTTTATATCCTGTAGCATATTTCGGTAATTTTGTTTGGCACTTTCATATGTGGAAAGCCCCCACTCATTGGGTTATTTTTTTTTTTTTTTGCACGATGAAATCGCAAACTATTGTTTTTACCCTTTTGTACATCTTTGAGCAACAAGCCGGGAGTCTTCATCTACCTGGACACGCACGGGCTTAATGCGCCATTACACTTTATCAACGTTGTTAGCTAAATAAAGACATTTCAGTTATGAAATAGAGAATCTGACTGGATCCCTGAACGGTGGCGTGTGCAGACTGGCAGCCAGTTTTTTTCTCAATAATTTGCTCTTTCTTCATTTATTAGCAATAACCTCGCCGAGAAACAAAAATAGTAAAAATAAATCACAAAGGTTTCATGAATGCATGTTCAAGAGATACAAAAAGGCGTTTCAAGTCATGTTCTGCTCACAAATTTTTGACGCACAAGTGGATTTACAGTTCCCCTCATCTACAGTTTTGATTCTTCCTCTTAATAATAATAATAATAATAATAATAACAACAACTTTCTTCGTCTTGTTTGAATATTAAGACAGAGGGGTCCATCCCATCCTTTGAGTGTCCTTGCACCCTTCCACCCTTCCTTTAAATTCGGCTTAAATTACAATCCAGCCTGAGTATAAAAGAAGTTATTAAAGGACTGTGGACAGGTTGTCTGGTTATTTTCAAAGAATTTGTTATAATTTAGCTGTGAATAAATGCGTTTCCCTCAGCTGTTGCGTTTATTTTGTCGGTGATGCTTGGACTTGATGTGTGTGTGCTCTGCATTGTCTTGCTGTGAGAGACTGTAAGCCCAAACTTCTAAGTAGCACCAGTTTTAATTTGGAAAATGTCTTCTAAAAGCTTTAGAAATAGGCGATACAGCCTTTATAATATTTTGGCAGAGAGGGATGGGAAGGCAGCCATGGGAAGGGCAGCCGGCGACGATTCTCAAGGAGGCAGCACCCAGCGAATGAAGCGCCACGAGAAGACGCTGGATTCGTAAACGTCGCCATTGTTCTGCCTCCTCGTCCCTCCCACTCCATCGCTGCGTACAGGTTGTGTTTGGACTGTAGTCACTGCTAGCTAACTGGGTGATGGGCAGCTTTCGCCCCATTGGTGCTTTGCCAGAAATAATAGCAAGCTTGTTATGGGTCAGGGGTGACAAAAGTTAACCCATGACAAGTACACAGGGAATGGCTGAGACAGTGGGAGACAGTGGTCTAATCCCAAAGGGGGATTTCAGTGGATATTAATGCTTGTAAAGTATCCAGAGGGCAGTTTGAAACTCCGGGCTATGATATTTCCACCAGGTTGTCACATGGGAAAGTATGTTGGGCAACAGATAAGTCATCCGTCAGAAACCACACACAGCAGTAAGGTCTGTCTGTGCTACATCGACTCTGTCTGGCTCACTGCGGAAAACGTTTCTGTCTTATATTCCGATTTGACTAATTTTGCACGTGCTTGTTGCCAATACATTCACAACGAAAGAAGAGGGACTGTGGTGCGCAAGCCTTAGACCTGACAGGACCTCAGAGTGAAAGTGAGGAAATACTGTGACGTCCGGTTGTGGGAATGTTGAACTTAGAAAAAAGTCCAAAGGTAGCTTTATTATTTATGATTTATTATTATTATTCATTCAATTGTATTATTTGTTATATAGCCGGATTATTATATGTTGAATATTTTGTGCTGTACGACCAAACACAGACAAATTCCTAATACGTGCAAATGCATGTGGAAGATAAACTTAAATTCTGATTCTGATTTACAGGATCAGGACACCTCCGTTCACTATTGTGCAGAAATCCTAGTGTGAAAAGCCATGTTTACGAAAGCAGTGATTTATGAAGCGTAAGCAATGGAGGTCTGAGAAAGTGTGAAGTGTGACACAGTCCCTTACAGTGCTTTTACTGTCTAACCCAGGCATTCCATAGTTCGTGGTCGTTTTCCGTGCTGGTTGTCACCTGCTTGCTTATTCCACTTGTTCTCCAGCCAGTAATACTTGACAGGGATGTGGGAGTGCGGTCTTAAGGCTGCCAGAACAAGTTCATACTGGACCACTGGAACAGGCTCTTCAGCCGATTTGTTCCAAGAAAATATTAACAGCTTTAAATCATACATCATTGTTGCCGCTAGGTGGTTTACGGAGAGCTGCTATATACCGAAGGCCCCCGTGTTTATCGGCCCATATTCCTGTTGCTCACAACCCCGAGTGTCACTCTACTGAGATGAACCCCCTTTGGAATTCTTCGTGCAGTTGCCGCACGTGTGTGTGGCGACGGTTTGTATGTTACGTGCGTTAAATGGGCAACAACAAAAAGACAAGAAATAAAGGACTTTCTCCATATGTCACATCTGTCCTACAGAACACGAATCAGTGTTATTACAATACCAGTCATTATTGTTTAGACACAAAGTCTGCGATGCTGTTTGATTTCTGCTGTCTTTAAAAAGAAAATGTAATCCATAAAAGTAGATCCAATTAAAATATAAAATATTTTGACATGTAATAAAAAAGGTAACATGCATATATTAATATATAGTAATTTGTTACCACAAATAATATATAATAATAATAATAATATACAATACTATTTATAATACAAAATATTACATTTAGAAGCTTATAAAAGACTGAATGTCAAAAAAACAGGTTGGCTTTTATCCTCTGTGGGATTTGAAAAGAGAGAAAAGCCGCGTGTTTACTTTGGATCACTTAGCTGCTGGTGCTCAGTGCCCTCCCGTTCCTCCTCGCCGCCCCCTTTTCATTGTTTCCTACAACTTTGCCAAGAAATTGTTTGTGAAGTCCGAGAAGCCACAGCGGAGGGGTCGCGGCCCCCGGTGTCACTGACTAGTGCCTTTCTGCAGGTCTCACGGCCGCTCCATTGAAGTCTGGTGTCGATTAGTCACAGCGAATGTTACCCTGCAATCCACACCTCGACCCCGACACAGCTGTTTGGATGTCGGAGGAATAAATCACAGCGCGCGTCCCCATCGGAGGGAAAGAGCGTGAGCGGGAGGGGACACGCCGGCTGAAGCGGCTGCCCTACTGTACGCAGGCCTATAAAATGACGGCGAAGCTGGGCAGCAAAGGACCGCTTCGCCGAGGCCCGGTGCGAAACTGAGAGCCCGTCTTTTCTGACTTACCTGAAACGCACCGGGACTCGGCGTGGAATCTTCTGGAAAAGTTGCTGTTGCACTTTAAAGCAGCCAGAAATTTGCTGTGTTGTCCGAAAGGCCTGGGTTTGAATCCCTCCTCCCTCCATAATACCCCTGAGCAACGTCCTCACCCTGAACTGACACTGTAAAAACTACACAGCTGTATAAATAGGTAAATCATTGTGAGCTGCTTATTGGACAAACCTAATGGTGTAAACTGCCCTGGATAAAGGTGTCAGTAATAATAATAATAATAATAATAATAATAATAATAATAATAATAATAATAATAATAAATAATAATACCAACACCACTCAATCACGCTGGTGCAGATGCAGCAAATCCCTTGCAGTGGCGGCCGCTTCTTCAGCATTCAGGACGCCCGAGAACAAAGACAGGTTCCATCTGATTCCTGAGTGTGTAAAATGGAATCATTTGAGGGGCTTTTGATGAATCAGTGAGAATTTCCTTCTGCCGCTTTCATCTCATTGCGCAAGTTATAATTTATTTTTACCGGTTGCCGGAAGCAGGGAGAAACGCCTGGTTAAAAAGTAAATCTTTACATGACGGGCCTCCTGTAACTCGGGCAGACCCAGTGTATGGGAGTGCGACGGAGAGTCGGGCGTCCGTAATCGAAATGAATCGTTTTGAAGAAGATGATTATTTTTTAACATCTACGTGGATCTGAAAGGAATTCTGCTCGGACGGCTGATACCCGATTAGCTAGAGACGGTCCGTATAAAAAATGTTTTTAAAAAAATCACAGATTAATTTAAGATATGACAAAGAGTTTTCAACTTTTAAGATTCGTACGTTCAGGTGGCTGGCATTGCGTTTTCATCTCATTATTATTTTTTATGACTTCTATTTGAAAGTACAGTTCTGCCACTTTTGTTCCTCGGTGGTCTTTCACTACATGCGGAACTACTGTTGACAGACCTGCACATTAAACCTTTACAGCCACATTAGGTCCTTCAGTTCCACGCAACCAAAAACAAACAAAGGTCAGAGGTCAGAGGGTGCAGTGAATTCCATACTTTCCTAACCCTCACGCTGAGCTGACAGGTAACAGACCCCCCCCCCCCGGTTTTCTGTTAAAAAAAAACAGTTGAATCAGCATTAATATAAATCTTCACAGGACATGAATTCAATTAGGAGACAATTTACTCCAAAACGACACAATTCGGGGTGAATGAGAAACTGCACAGGTTTGCCCAGTACCACAACTGGTCCGGTACCACAGCTGGTCCGGTACCACAGCGGGTCCAGTACCGCAGTTAGTCCAGTACCACAACTGGTCTGGTACCACAACTGGTCCGGTACCACAGCTGGTCCGGCACCACAGCTGGTCCAGTACCACAACCGGTCCGGTACCACAGCCAGTCCAGTACCGCAGTTAGTCCAGCACCACAACTGGTCCGGCACCACAGCTGGTCCGGTACCACAGCTGGTCCAGTACCACAACTGGTCTGGTACCACGGTTAGTCCAGCACCACATCTGGTCTGGTACCACAGCTGGTCTGAAACCCTTGTTGAACGTTAAAAGGGAAAGAGACTTTGTGAGCAGAACCACTGGGTGGAGGAATAATCGGGTCTAGTCAGTACTTGGGTGTAGATCCTTTGACCCTCTTGTAGTCTATAAGTTGTGAACTTAATATGCGCCAAACAATATCAGCAAATCTACACATCTGCCTTGAGCAATTCTTGAATTATTATTTAGCACATAAAAGTGGGAAAGTAGTTGTTAATACATCCTTAACATTCTTTGCATTTACTGGTGGCGAACGTGAAAAGTTAGAACAAAACACAGGTATCCCCCTATTTACGAGCATAATGTGCTCCTGGAAATCGGCTCGCAACGCAGAATCCCGTGCGGCCCAAGAATGGGTTTATGGCCCATTCTTACCCATAAATAAAAATTTTTTAAAAATCAGCCTCATGTTTGTTTGTATCTTGGTAATCTCACTTGCATGCAGGAACACTCGTATGTCACACACTCGTAGATAAAGGGATACCTGTAGTTAAAAATACACCTATTGTTACATTGTTCTATTGTTACACAGCAGTCACATTTTCCAAAGGTTTACCTAGGAAAGTCCTCGATTCCGGGTAGGTGTATGTAAGACCATTAACTAAGTCAAGCCTAGATCGCCGGTGGTGTTTGCTGTAACCAGGGCTCACCTCTGTACCTCCAATACACCAGTTCTGGTCCCTGGGGGGGGGGCTTACAGGGGGTCTGCTGTTGCTGGTGCTTCAGAGGTGACGGAGATCAAAATGGTGAGGACGACACTGGTGCAGGGGATATATGGAAAGCACATTATCCACCAAGTGCAGGGGTGTGACATGGTCTCCTCCTGCCTTTCCATCTCACTCCATCAGGACCTGCTTAAGGAGAACTTGCTGCCGTCAGCCCTTCAGCCCCGGGCCCAGGCCTCCTGCAAATGGCTCCCAGAGGCTCCTCCAGGCAGGAAGATGTCACAGAGGCACAGGAAGGAAAAACACACGGAGCCGACCCCGCGGAGGCACTCTCTGTGCGGCCCGTGTTTTGGGTCAACGCCAGTCCTGACATCATCCGGTGCTGGGACCCAGATGTACAGCTCCCTGGTGTGGCTCTCCAGCAGGCAAAGAATGCGAACCCAAACAGGTCAAGATTAACAACAAACCGAGGAGCCCCGTCCACCGGGCGACGGAGACGGGAAGAAGCCGCAGGCACCTCCTGCAGGGCGACAGAAAAAGCTTGTAGAACAAGAAACCCCCTAAAGAAGCTGCTGTAGGTGTGATTTGTCTGACAGCAAAGGAGGTACCTGCTGTAGGGGCCGCTTGACTGGTTTTTATTTTGTTTTTCATTTTTTTTTCTCCCTCGGAAGCCAGCGGCACCCGTTTTCCATAAGAGACTTCCTACAGGAAGTCTTGCAGCAGGGGTGCAATGGAGCTGGTCTGCATTTCCACCTTCTCTCGCTTTGACACCTCAGGTGAAAAATGGCCTGCATGTGGGCCCCTCTGTTTCTCGAGAAGTAAGGATGGCCCAGAAGACCCGGCTCTCGTAGACGCTCGGATCGGGAGAGCAAGCAAACAACAGAGATCAGTTTATGACAGCCCTTTGCATTGCCTCCACATTTGTCAGGTTTCCTCACTCTTTTGGAGAAAACGCTGTTACTGATCACCTTTTGCCCTTTTCCCTCCTTTAACCTCTGCATTCTGGCAGCCTTCTCAACTGTGCTCTGCAGGAATGCGCTCAATTTGCTGTTGTCCAGGTCCTAAAATCTGGAGTCAGTTTCAGTTAAACTAACTTGCATTCTGTAGGTGTGAAGCAGCTAATTTTTACTTCCCACTTCTCGAATGTAGACGGAAAGATCCAGACGTCTTCAAACTGTTCCGAATAACAGCTCACTACAAAGCTGAACTTTCTTCTGATTCTGTTAAGTTCTATAATTGCTTAGACAAGACCGTTGGTTCGCATCGGCTATTCCGTGCTTTAAAACGCTTGAAATGAAGGAATGGTGAAACCAGTGGTGGAGCCTTCAACATACATTTGATCATTTCGACACACTTCTCTCCAAAGCGACTCACAGCGAATATCAATTAGCATTTAATACACTTTCACCCAAAGCCACTTAGAATGATAGATACACAGCAACCATTCGCTTTCTTCTTTGGCAGATCACAGTAACACACACACACACACACACACACACACACAAAACACACGCTCTACAGGAAGTGTAGAGTCTCAAATCGACATGAAAAACCATCTTTTGGATTGTGGGAGGAAACAAACGCAAACATTGCAACTACACAGAGCTGAATTTGAACCATCGCCTCAATTCAGACACCAGCACAACCCATTGAGCACCTCTGGCACAAATAATGTTCTGAATGTGATGTTGTCAAGTGCAAAGGCTGGAAAAAAGTGGGCCCTTTATCAACATGTCAGCTGACGCCCTTCACGTGCCGTCAGAGTGTATATTAGATGTCACATGGGACACGTCCAGCGGGGACGGGTAGGCAGCCAGTGATGCTTGGATCCCCCCCGTGGCTTATTTTTTTCCTCACCAAAGTGGATGAATTTTTGTTTTCCATTCCTCATTTGTGAGCTGGTTCATTTTACAGCTTTTTTTAGCTATTAAATCTTTTGTAACTGACATTATATCTATAGGCTTACTTTACCTTTGTTATTTCTGCTTATGTCTCTCTGATCCTTCAGCCCTTGGTGTCATTGTGTGAGAAAAGTGCTCCATAAAAATGATTTACTTATACTGCCACTGAGTTCTCTTCTCAGTACTTATTGGTACTCCACACCCTTCTAGTTTCTTATGACACTTCTTAAAATCACCCTTTATGGTCTGCTGTTCATTTTCTTCTTTGCTATAACTGTAAGATGTTCAACAGTATCCTGTGTTCACATCTCATGTTAAATGCAAAAACATGTTTTTCATGTTTTCCTTTTTAAAGCAACCGTTTCTCAACTGCTCTTAACACACGTACAGCAGGCTCTAGCTCTGGATTTGCAGATGCCATTTGTTTGAAAATCATTTCAAAAACACGAATAACAATATTTAGTCAACAGCGAATTCCTCTCACACACCGGTGTAAACTCACCCAACAACAATACGGTTGACTCGTGTAAATTTTTTTTCTCGTTCATAAAATAGTATATATTTGTCAAACTGTATTTGGGACAGCAGGTAGCTCAGCATTAAAAGGAACCACACTGAGCTGAAAGGACCACCTGCTGCAGTACTTTTGGTCAAGACACCTAAAACCGACAGAATAAAAACTACCCAGCGGTGTAAAAGGGGTAAATTATTGTATCTTTCTTTAGCGAAAAGCAACAGTTAAATAACTAAATGTAAGTAACATAATACTAAATACATAATACTAAATAAATGGTATTAAAAACTTACACTGCCAGTTTTTAGGTACACTCCCCTTCACAGAAACTGTCAATAAGTCACATGACTGTGGTGTGCAGTACAAATAAGGCAAACTAGCATTTCCAATATCCGCTATGGCTTAACTGGGCACTGGAACGGGCAAAATGAGTGACACTGGTGACTTTGAATGTGGCGTGATATTTGGCACTAGGTGTGCCAGTTCTAGCACCTACCAAATGGCTCTCCTGAAACTTTCAACTTTCAACTTTCAACCCAATCGTTTCAAGGGTTTATCAACAATAGTGCAAAAAGTGAAAAGTATCAGCATTCAGCAACCCTGTGGGTGAAAACCCGCTTGTCGATCAGAGGGAACGAAGGAGAATAGCGAGCAAACAGACGGCCACAACCAGGTAAATCACATCAGAATTCAACTCTGGTGATGCAAAATGTCTTTTCAGAAAGCACCGCTTATCGGATTTTGTCACAAATGGACAACAACGGCCAAAGAACATGTCGGATGCGGAAGCTGTCAGCCAAGAACAAGAAAATGTGTCCCCAGTGGGCACAGGAGCATGAAAACCTGATTGTTGAGGAGTGGAAAAAAGCTGCCCGGTTGGATGAATCCAGGTTCCTTTTGCATCATGCTGATGGAAGGATCAGAATTTGGCAAAATCAACTCGAGTCTGTGGAGCCGTCCTGGTTAGTGTAAACCGTACAGGCCGGTGGTAGCAGCGTGATGGTGTGGAGGAATGTTTTCCTGGCTCACATCAGGGCCCCTGATATCGGAACATTGTTGCTCTCCAAGTTCATCTCTTCGTAGCTACAGTTCCAGCACGATACTGCACCGTGTCAACAGGCATGTATCATTACTGAATGATTCTAGGAACATGGCAGCAAGTTTTCATTGCTTCAGGGACCTGCACAGTTCCCAGATCTAAACCGAGCATCTCTGGGATGAGGTGGACAGGCCTGTTCGCAGCGACACGGCGCAGTCGTGCTGTTTGCAGCGTCTGCGCAATGGCACCACGTGGAACAACATTCCTGCACAAGGCACCCAGCTTCTTGTATAATCTATGCCTAGCCAACATTCATGCTGCGCTAAAGGCCAAAGGAGGCACACCACGCTACTAGAAAGGTGTACCTAATAAACTGGCAACTCAGTGTTTCTGATCCATGACAGCCTCACTGCCTTGATGTGGCTGCTACAAAGGGAACTTGCACCAAGTTGGCGGTATTTTAAATTAGGAACCCTTTTCCTCCTGTCACTGGCTCTGCTCTAGGAAAGGGACAAAAAACAAGATGAGACAGAAAAACAGAATAGGAAGTATGGAATATTTTTTCAGTCCTGAGGAAAGTATCCCCAGGTCCCCGTGGTGTGCCGACTTCCAGACGTTTGCAACACCAAGTGGCTTGCTAAAGAGATCTTGGACCAACTGGGCGCAGGGGTAGTATTTTAATAACATCCTCTCCATGGCCCTCTGCTGGAAATAAACACTGCGGTGCAATATTTCAGACAGCCACTGACACGGGAGATGGCCCTTGTTCAACCTGCATGTCAACAATATTAATGGGCGTCAGACACGCACCCCGGCCCCTCGATCCAAAGGGGCCTCGGATACGCCACTTCCGACTTTTTATAGCCCTTTTTTCGAGGGAGGGGCTAATCATCCCTCCCAACAATTGCCACCCCCACCCTTCCCCCCCGGCCAGCAGACGAGGGGCGGCGGAGAGCGTCGACCTGCATGCTCACCCGGCACACAGCAACCATTGTTTTCGTGCACAGCAGAGAGGGGAAGTGGAGGAATTCCCCAAGAAGGAATCGCAGACAATGCAAGCCATCCTTAGCTGAGGCCGACTGCCGCACGGCCCTCTGGCTCCGGCTCCAACTTCGGCCCCGGCTCCCACCCCCGAGCCTCAGGAACCGGGTGGGGGCCCACCGGCCAGGGTGAACAGCCGGTTACAGCAATTTGGAGGTGACGTTTCCCTGTAAAAACAATAAAACAATAAGACACAGGTCCGGTGTGCACAAGTGGCGTAGCTGGGGGGGACACCCATTCGCGCAGAATCCCTCATCAGGCCCTTTAATAAGGACATTTACTTGCCAGCACAAAGGACACATTCCAAGCTGGCTTGTTTGCACCAACTAAAGAGAGTCAAAGTACTAACACAGTCTCGCCAGGCTTCTCCCTCAACCATCACTTCCACTGATGGAGATGTTTTTTTTTCCCACTCGCTTCGTTGTGTCCAAACTGTTCCCCTAAGCCTCGCTGTTATGTGAACATAAAATGTGCAAAGTTTTGAAAGGGGGAGGGGGGGCAAACATACTCTGCTTCTTTTGGGCTTCTACTCAAAGCGTCTCAGACTTTATGAGACAGAGCATGTGTGCTGGCAAACACGGTGGAAGCACAGTGTCCCTGGTTCACCCTGTTTGCAACTGATCGCTTTCAGAAATCTCGACATGGCAAAAAGCGCAACTTACGTCAGCAAAACAGCCAAACTGCATTCAAGTAAATCGGAAAAGCTGAATTTTTCGGAGGACCGGTCAGCCTGTGAAGCAGATGGTGCTCATTTGCTTGTTAAATTTCACAATCTTTGATGGAAACCTTCGTGTTAAACTAAAGCAACACCCTTAATGCTGGCTGTCAGGTCAGGTAGCATAAGCAGTAAGGGGGGTGGGGAGATCATACTGCCTAACAGACAAAATATGGGTTATCGGTTCTGATGGAAACCACTCGGCTTCACAATTTAAGATGGTCGGACCCAGACGGGGGCAGCGAACGTAGTTTCACCCGCAGCTGCATCCCGCTCCTTTGGGGAGACTCTCGTCCAGCTGCACGGGTCCCGAGGCTTGCTGGAGGAGGAGCGCTGGCTCCTCGCCTTTCGGCACCAGGAGCTATTGGGGAGAGGATATCCTCAATCAGAAGTGCGTGGTGAACAGCCTCGCTGACAGAAACATGGGGCACTCGGCTGGGGCGTGCTAACAACCTCAGAGACCTGTCACGGCTCGGAACACCCCTCCATTGTGGGACGGCATGATGTCACTGTCCGGAGGACTTTCCGCCCCGAGGCCTTCGTTCAAATCCCATGCAGCAGCTTCTCCTCAAGGAGGGAATCTCTGCTTCTTTTATACCCACAAATAATGTCGTCCCCAAGACACGGTCTGCTCCTTACGCACATCAGAGAAACACAGGCGTTGCATCCATGTACAGCACAGGAGTCGTGCGCCGCCTTAACTTTATATGCTGTGTAACTCGTAATAAGCTTGTCTGACCTCCAGATGCCAAAAACACCTGGATGTCAGCGTGACCAAACTGTAACACGTTTAAAAGACAACGTGAATGAATTCTGGCCTTGTATAAAAAGTGCAGTCCCGAGTGAAGCCACTGACTAATAGTAGGCAAATATGCTGAACAGGCCATTAATCAAAAGTGTGATAATTTCTTTCCGGGTGCCTGCAGCATGTGAATGCAGTCTGGAATTGACCACAGCTCTTATGCTTAGTCTGCAGTAAAAAGGCATACCGTTATGTCAATGAAAACAATCAGCTCTCTCTAAGATGCACATTTTTGTGGTTGGAAGCCTGCATCTTAAGCAGTTTAATCAGAATATGGATACGAAAGAAGTGGTGCCATCATCTATGAATACATTTCCCTTCCTGCGCAGCTTGAAAAAATGAAGGCAATTTGCCATATTGTTGTCACCTTTTGCTGAGGCATTCCACATGTCCCAATTCGGGAGCCTCCATGAGTTTCAGATCACGTTTTTTGCTCCATCTTCATTGTCTGCAGGGTCCTTGGTTGCTCCGATGAAGGCTTTGTCTGGCCCAGTTGGCCTGATCCAGCACCTCGCTCTTCATCCTGGATGTGCTCAGCCAACTATAAATAACTGTATAGCAGATACTTTTGTTATGTAGACTGACAGATACACACAGTGTGATTTGAAGAAGACAATGAGGAGGTTCTGCTGGATGAAAAACAGCAGGAACTGCATTGTACTCAGGAAGCTAAATCTGAAATCTGTAACTCCTTGACTCACACAGAACATCTATAGTTTGTAACAGAAACGCAAACTATTCAGGATTTTGTTTCGGGGTACTTCATAGCCCTGGACACAACCAAAAGAATATACAGTTTATCCTCAATTTTCCAGTCTTTGATTTTATGAATATTTAAAAAAAAAAGAGAAACAATCATCAATATTGAAAAAACTTATTTGTAAGCATAATATAAGGAAAAATATATACTTAACTATTCTTAAACTATGTTGGAGAAAATACTTCATTAATGCATAAAGTAATGAAGGCAGCACAGCGCCCCCTAGTCCCCCAGTAGCGGCGTTCTGATCCAGTAAAATCGACTTCTTATTCACTGTTTCCTGTATATAATTCACTGCACTGTATATATGTAGGGTTTCTATTAAATTACTGACTTTATTTCATTTTATTACCCACATTACATGTTCATTACAAATTACATTTTGTTATGAAAGTTTTACTTTAGTACAAAGTGCAGTAAAAAGCACCGTAGTAAAAATATTACCCTTCAATTACACTTTCGATTTTCAAACCTTCACCCCATCTGGAAACCTTCTCCCCTCACATAGTCCAGAACATTAAGGATACATCATATATAGTGAATAATCCTTATATATACAGCATGTATAATTCCATTTACCGATTAACTGAAAGTATTTTTTCTTCATATTGACAGTTTTAGTCTTTCCAAATTCAACACCTATTTGTGATCTCTGCACACCCTCATTCAGCAAAAACTGCTATTGATATAAAAGGTATTAGTTAAAATTTATTTGATGGATCGTCTGGCTAGTTTTAAAAAATTTCATCACCTGGTTCGGGCCACGTTTCTGTCCGGTGGCTTCTGTCTTAAATATCCCTGGCATCTGTACATTCATGTATCATTTACTATTAATACATTTTTCTCGTGAGAAAATTAGACATAGCAACTCATGGTATGTGACTATATAAAAAACACTACATGGCACTTTCTCACCTACGCATGGTAATATATAGAAGAGAGATATCCACATTAAAACCTTCCACATCAGATATCCACATCAAAACTAAATCACAAGCTTTTTGTGCATTACAGCACAGTATATCCCAAAATAAAAAGGTGGGTGAGCTCAAGTAAGATCTGTGCTAATTCATTCCACTGGTCTTGACATGACTTCCTTCTTGTATAAGTGGTTATTGTTGTTCTGTGCTGATAACAACAGCACGGTTAATGACTGCAAGCTGCACTAGATACGGCTGAAACTTACTGTGATTCTGAGCTGAGGGTTGAGCTGGGCCTCAGTCGGCGAGAAATTCTCACAGGTACATACTAGTAAGGAGTACATTTACATTTACGCACTAGATAGACATTTTTCTCCAAAGCAATATGCATTTTACAAAGTAAACGGCAGTGCATCCCACAACAGACAGATGACGTAGATACAGTTCATACTGATACACAGATTGTTTGTTATATATTTACATATTCCACTAGCTGTCAACTGAAGTAACATATGAATCAGTAATAATAATAATAATAATAATAATAATAACAATAATATAAAAACATTGCATGAATTAGACAGGTATTTGTACACATTTATATTTATAATTTTTTACATTTATTTATCTTTAATGAATTTTTAAAAATGTATTTCTCTACATTTTGCTTTTCTATTAGTGTACTGTGCATCATGGAGTGAGGAACTTCATTTCATCCTAACTTGTACACCTGCTGTATAATGCACCTGAGAAGGAATCATTCTATTTGAGGAAAACAGTTATGAAAAAGTCCAGGAAAGTCAGATTTTATGCTGGAACAGGGCTACAAGTACAGGGGGCCAGCTGTATCCATGCTGGGCACAAATCTAACCAAAAGCAAGTGCACAAGACCACAGTTATCCACACTAGGTGACAATGTCCTTTCTATTCAGTAATGACGGAACAAGCGAGTCTTGAACTGGCGCCATACAGATGAGCATTTCCATATCACACACCGTTGAGTCTTCAAGGCACCAGGTCAATGCATAAAATGACATGAGAATGAACCTACTGCGAAGGGCGAACTGTGGAGCGAAGAGCGGGAACTCAGGAGATCAGGATTTCACCACGTGGAGGGTTTTGCATTCCGAACCCCAGCGGCCGGCAGGCAGGCTGCACTGGAGGACGGAGGAGGTGATCGTAGGCGAAGGAAGGGCCGGCTGCGAAGAATGGACTGACGGTAGACAGAAGGAGCGAAGTGAAAATTCAACAGATGCAGTACCGTGTTACAACAAGTAAAAGAGGTTACAGAAAGTGAAAAGACTGGAAATGTGCAAATAAGAGCCTATGAAGAGAATGCATTTACAGTGTACTGGCAAGAATATAATGAAGGAAATAGAACAGGGTTTTGGATCTTCCTAGATGGAGCTGTATAGATGCTCTCGCTACTACTGTACATCTTGAATTATATTATGCATTTGTTTCTAAGTATAGTGATTATGGCTGTATTGTTGTAATCCATGCCTTACTGAAGCTAATGAAAAACGCAACAGACGGTTCATAAAATATCTGAATGTATACAGGGAAGTACAAAGTGTGTTGACTGAAATCAATTTTCTGTTCAATTTTCTGGTAACGGAAGTGAAACACCGCCTCCTGCCTTCTGAGCCGCTTTAGCTAAAGCAAAGAACGCATAATGGTGCAGCGCCATCTATCGTCGCCTTCGACACATAGGTTATCGGATTAGTAATTCCACCCTCTATCGCAGCTCGACCTTGGTGGAAATATTTTTTTTAACTGGAAAAGCAGACCTTTATACTTAAACCCGTGTCTCAACTTTTAAAATTGAAAGAGGTACTTCCGGTATATTTTGTGGTGTAGCTAAAAGGTGCGTAACGATTCGCTAGGAGGCATCACGTGTCCCCGTCTGGCCCGATTATCCCTGACTTGATCGCTTGCGAAAGAAAATATAAACTCTTCCGGTTTCTAAGTGAGAATTTCCGGTTCCTGTTAGTGTTCGTCTTCCGGCGGTGGTCGCGTTCCTTCGCGGCCATATTGCCTGTAACACAGGAGGTGGTGCTGATACCGGCGAAAGGGAGGGAAGTAGTTAGCGGCCGTGCTAATAGTGAACAGGAAGAGCGAAGAACTTAGTCGGGAGGTACGGTCCGGGCCTCTTAACTGGTCATTTTAAACTTAATACATTTAAAACTGTAAAAATGTAAATAAACAAGTGGGGAATCGGTCAGTGAAAGTGAAAGCATTTTGTCAGTCCGGCGTACAAAGACAGCGTCCGTGTCAACCGCATTGCTTTACACCTTATTGACAAACTAATTCACAAGTTGGGACGTTAACCAACTGGTTCGCTTTTTCGCCTCAGACCCCTCAGTTGATACGCGAATTGAAATATGTTTTAAATACATGAAATAGTTTAGTATGAGGATGATGAGGAGCCTGAAGTATGTCGTTATACTTTGGTAGTTGTGCTTGAACTGGTCTGAACGCAACGACTGAGCGTGTTCAGACATAACGGTAAGTGGGAATTTGATTATTTACATTTCAGTGCTTTTTTTCCAGTGGAAACGTTGTCAAAATGAGACCCCCCTCCCCCCTTTGGAACTCAATGTAAATCGGTGGGAGAGTGATGCGTGTGCGATGTCTAAAGTGACATTCGACCGGCAGCTGTCCTGTATGAGCTGTGCTGTTGGCATCGTGTGCGTTAAGTGTGTGAAAACACGCCGGGTGTCCTGTGGTTACGGCGCGTGCAGAGAGAGCAGGGGGGGACACGCCGCGCACGTTCGCTTACTCGCCGTGACGTCACCGGCTGATGGAGAGTCGTACGTCGATTCTAGTTTTTTTTATTACCAACATTACAAGATACAACTGGAAAAAGGTAACACTCTGGGACACATAGCTATATTAGGTACTAAAAGATATAATCAAAAAGCAAAAAAAGTTAAAAATAATTTTTAAAAATCCCCAAAATTTATAAGTACACAAAAGTATTAACGTTACATAATTGATGATTTGAAATGTCTTTATTGCTTTCTTATTGGATTTTCTAGAGTTGAAGAAAGATTGAAATAATTTGGTCTGGATTTAATACATCTTGTTTTAGGTATGTGAAATCTGCCCGACATGCAAATGTTTAAAGCGTTGTCTAAGTTGTTGTCACCAGATTCACTGGTCTGATGTAAGTAAGACTGTAGAAAATGAAGAAAATAGCAGCAGAAACTTGGGGCTTGGAATGAGGTCAGAAATGGAAAATGAGTAATTGGTTTGTCTTAAGCTGCACAAAAGGAGCACGTGGATGAGATGTTTTCATTAAATGTATCAAAGTATTTATGTGGATAAAAGTGACTGATAATTTTAAAATGCAACTCTTATTTTATTGAGTACTTGAAATTAACCACATTTTGCAAGGTTAAAAAGATGAGTATAGTGTTAGTTCTGATTCTTTCCCCTGTAAAAAAGTGGCAGGATGCAGCACAGACACTGACCTAACCACTTGTTATTGACAGAACAACTGTAGTCATTTTTAAGTTGCTTTTTATGTATATTGATATGGTTCTAAAATGTGGAAGTATTTTTTTTTTTTTCTTTCTGGAAAAAATATAGAGCAAACATTACAGTATTAAGTATGCACTTGAGGTAAATGAACTGAAAGGCATCTTTTAGAAGAAATTGTGGCAATTATTACTGAATGTGCAGCCACTTGTTGTATTCTTTGCAGTTTTGTGGAGGTTACACGTTTGCACCCTTCCTCCCTCCTACCCTCAAGTGGAAGACAGCATTGGAGTTGAGCTTCCTGCCCTGCCCTTCACTCTTCCGTGCCCCATCCACTCCTCCGGGCTGTCGGATATGTCGGGCCCCGTACTGAGTCGGGCCAGAGTCTACACGGATGTCAACACGCATCGGCCCCGCGAGTATTGGGATTATGAGTCCCATGTAGTGGAATGGGGGTAAGTTGTGAAGTTGGGTGGGAGGGTTGTGTTGTGTTGCACCAACATGAATGTGCTGCCAGCTGAAATGATGCCCTTGTTGACACTGTTATTAAGTCTGCAAAGCGGGGCTTGTGTCCTGTCCCATCATTTTTCGGAAAGCATAAAAAATTAAAGCTCAAAAATTTAAGATTTCATTTCAGGTGAAATCTATTCGAACCTTGGCTTTGCTTTATCAAGCAAGATTTTGTATGTGGAAATCTGATACCTCAGCTTACCACAGAGCATTTTATAATATTATGAGCCATCTGTTTTCCTGTAGTAAGTCCCTGTGTGTCATTGGTGAACCCTGATGGTCTCATCTCCTCTCCTTTAACCACGTAGCTGGAAGCGTTAAGACCGAAACACAGCTCTTCTCATAGTTGTAGTGTGAAGAACCTTCATACAGAACTTTTGCCTTTAAGTTATACCCCTAACATCTATGGTGTTTTGATGCTTATTGATTTTTTTTTTTTTTTTTTTTTTTTTTTTAATTAATGACCATGTGTTGTACCTAACTGCTTTGCAGTAATCCCGCCCGGCCACTATCAACTTTGGTTTTAATGTTTTTAATGTAAAACTGTATCAGTTTTAATCACTTCTGGTTTTTAAAATTCCCTCACCTGTTTCATGCAATTTATGGTCTTTATGCTTAAATGTTAACCACAAGTTTCAGTTGAGCTTAACAAGCTTTAAATATTTACTGTTTGTGTTGCAGAAATCAAGACGACTACCAGCTGGTGCGAAAGTTAGGCCGTGGCAAATACAGCGAAGTCTTTGAAGCGATAAATATTACAAACAATGAAAAAGTAGTGGTGAAAATACTGAAGGTAAGGCTTGTTGCAGATATTTGTACCCAGCACTCTCAGTAAAAACTGTTTAGCTTACATTTTGAGGATGAAGTTCTAAGACAGATCCCTTTTGCTGTTTGTGTTTTGCTGAAACTGTGCTACCTGATTGCTGGAAAGTGATTTGGGGTTTGTGCAAAGCTGATAAGTGACATGTACTTTGGGAAATATGCTGAGATGGATGTAAATGCTTTTTGACAAACTTTTAACACCCCTTTTGTTCAACTTTACTTCACAGCCTGTAAAGAAGAAGAAAATAAAGCGCGAGATTAAGATCCTGGAGAACCTTCGTGGGGGTCCCAATTTAATCACGCTTGTAGATATAGTTAAAGACCCTGTGGTGAGTTTCCACAAAGGAGTGTATATGTTTATTTTAAAGAATGTGCTTCAGTAAGGTTTATATTTTTCTTTTCTCTCCTCATAGTCTCGGACCCCTGCTTTGGTTTTTGAGCATGTCAACAATACAGATTTCAAGGTACGAACTCAAATTGATATGCCTTAACCATGGAATTTACTGGAGCTGCAAACAGCTTTGTGTCCCCAACTTCCACGTGTCCCTTTAGATCAACCTCTGATCTTTACCGCTACACGTGCACTTTCAAGGCTCTGAAATTAATGGGAGTGTAAAAATGAAAAGGTTTATTGTTTTGGATTAGGAAGTGTCAGTTACCTCATGACATTCTTGTTTGCTCTGTGAACTTCCTCTACTGCTTTCTCCCTGTTCTCTCAGCTCCTAAAATTATCTCAGGGTATGTTGTCTTTTCTAAGGAAGTATCATAAGTCATACTAATCCTGCACAGCAGTTACATCTGAATAAAAGATTTTTTTTTCCTGTATGTGATTGCTAAACCTGGTCTCAAGCCACAGTCCAAATACAATACTGTGCAAAAGTCTTAGGCACTTGTGGGGAAAAATGCTATAAAGCGAGGGTGGTTCCAGAAATAATGCCATGAATACTTATTAATCAATAAACCTTCTAAAAAGTGCAGTAGACAAAAAAAAAAACCTCAATCAGATCAATATTTGGTGGGACCACCCTTTGCCTTTAAAACACCATCAATTCTCTTATGCAAACTAGCATGCAGTTTAAGGTGGAGGTTGGTAGGTTCTTCCAAACATTTTGAGGAACTGGCCACAGTTCTTCTGCAGACTTTGACTGTCTCTGCATGTCCTCCCAGACTGACTTGATCATGTTGAGATGAGGACTCTGTGGGGACCAGACCATCTGTTGCTGAAGATAGTTGTGTATGACTGAGATTGGGTGTTTGAGGTCATTCTCAGGCTGCACAATGAATTTGGGACCAATCAGAAACCTCCCTGATGGTAGATAAGAATCTACCTGTACTTCTCAACATACATTGAAGTTACATGTCTAAGACTTTTACACAATACTGTATATCATCACTGATATAAGTGACAAATGACATTCTGAAAGAAGGCTACAGTAGAGTTTCGATTATCTGACTCTTATCTGACATTCCGGTTTTTATCTGATATTCACATGTGATGTTATGTATTTCAAGGAGTCTTATCAGAACTGTTTACAATGTTGAGATGCACATGCATCTGAGCTGTATCCCTTATTGCAGCTTTTGTCTGTCTCGGTCCACTGCATTTTGCAAGAGGCGCAACTTGTTTGTTCATCTGCACTGGTGATCTGTCATGCAAACTGAGATTGTGAATAAGTTTTTTTTTTTTTTTTTTTTTTTTTTTTTTTTTTTTTTTTTTTTTTTTTTTTTTTTTTAAT
>UFQX01000147.1:517629-530899 GCA_900497675.1 Arapaima gigas
CCCCCCCCCCCCCCTCTTGCACCGAGCTGCTGCAGCTACCGTCGGTTCCGGGTATGACGTCATATCCTGTTTTCGAGAGCAGCACAACGGGAGGCTCATCTTGTTGTCGTTGGAAAAACGGCAAAATACTGCAGAAACAGTACTGGACAGAAATGGTAAAAACGTCTCTGCAGTACAGTAAGTTTGCATTTTATTTTTTGCACGCAGACATGACTGCTCTTGTACGTTTGCTGAGCTCGGAGACGCAGAAGTGAAAGTAATGTTTCTGACAACAACAACCGTGGTCAGTGTGACGATTCTCGAAAACTGATGCGATTTTCCTGCATGCGCTTGTCTTTACCCCCCCTCCCCTCCCCCAGGTGCAGCTGGTACAGACTCGGGGTCTTCCACGCTTTCATCTTCCTTAAACGTACAATTCAGGAGCACATATCGCATGAGTTATATATTCTTTGTTTTCCATTCTCCAGTATTTGTTACATACACTTTATTATGTCTCGTTGCATGTTGACAAAATTGGACTAAACTAGGGCTCGAGGGAAAACATCTGACAGTTATGTTGCCTTCACGTTTTCCATGTGCAACAAAAGCGGAACAAACCATTCATGCAATATGTATGTTGTGCTTTTCTTCACAGCGACATGTGTTGTGTTAATGCTGGTGAGCAATGGGGACTTTTACAATATAACACTGCCCTGCAAAGTTCAGGTGGAAGTAGCATTGCAGTACAGGAAGGTAACCTGGTATAAGGTAAGCTCCATTTACTGTTGGTGTTACTCTGAGGAAAGAAATGGTTATTTATTTATGTTGTCCCTCAACATTTGAAGTAAAGTTTGTAATGGACAACCCACATAGCTCAACGCAAAGCACGGTAAGTTGTCCACCGTATTTGTTGTCTGTAGGTGGATGAAGATGGTAGCGGTATCACTGGATTGGTTCTGAAGAACCTGCAGACAAATGAGACTCGCCTTTACAAGTCAGCCCAGCGCAGCTACCAGGTGGGGGAAGGTTACACTCTCATTTTGACAAACTCGTCGGCGCAGGACTGTGGCAAGTATCGCTGCACGCTTTGGCCTCCCGTCGGGCACCAGATTAAAGAAGGAGACTATGACTTCTATCTCGAAGGTGAGTTTGCGATCGAGATCGACTCGCGTGTTAGTAATTTTGCATTGTTTTTCTCGTCTCACCTTTTGAACCTTGTTCCGTGGTCTGTGTTAAGGATGTCCGCAGCCTGCGAATGCCCAGCGAGCAGATGTCCCACCGTCCAAGCTGCACTCCTCCGTTCAGAGGGACTCCACGGTGTCTGTAGTTGTGGGTCTGGTAACAGCTGTACTTGTGTTGATCGTTGTACTTGGAGTATTGGCAGTGATGATCAACAACCCAAAACTGAAGCAAATGGTTCCTTATAAATCACTTCAGGTATAAATATTTGGTTAAACTTTGGTAAAACAGCTTACTTGTCTTTTTCTCTTGCTTTAGAAACACTTCCCCCTGAAAACAACACGCTTCTAACATGCTTGTATGTTAAAAGATGTACTAAAACAAATGAACTAAATGGCCAGTCCGCACACTTTGAGGTTCTTTCACAGGAAAAAGACCATATAGTAGAAGTAAAGATACAACAATTTGTCTGGATACATATAGCTATAGGTTTCAGTTTTGTTTTGCTCCAAATTACAGTAATAGCCAGTAATATCTAATTTGGATATTTTTTCTAAAAGAAAATTTTTCTTTCTTTTTTAAAAATTTTTGTAAAAAAAAAAAAACTACATCTTTAGGCTGTCTACCCAGTATACAAAAGAGCTAGAAAATAGAATGTAGTTGAACACGAATTTTTAGTTATGATTAAATAATAGTGTGGCAGTAGTCATGCCCAAAAACCAGCAGCTCAGCAGACAAACCTACAGATACACTGGGCTGCAGACAAGCCGGTTTTCTGAACTGGTTATTATTGTAGTTTGGAAGAAAACAAAACCGAAACCTAAAGCCATATGCAGCCAGATAAATTGTTAAGCTGTTCACGGTGAAAAAAGTTTACTCTGATAGAACACTTGAGGCCTGTTTTTTTTTTTGTGAATAGGCCGTGTTGGGTAAATCAGGTTTTGATGCACTATTAAGGCTAAAGTGTGTGATCAATGAGAAAATAACACAGCAGGATGTGGTTGTGTAAATTTTTTTTTTTTTTAAACCAGCAGACGGAAAAAAGTTATTTTACTTAACAAAAAAGTGCTCTACCCAGCTGACTTTTGCCGATTCAGAACGCACCGTCTGTTTTTCAGATTCCTAATTTGCTGTGTTCTTGTTCCAGGCAACCACAAAAATGGCGTTGGAGACTTGAGTTTAGATCGTCCTTCGCTGGTTCCTTGTGGTTATTTGTTGAGCAGTTTTTCTTTTTTCCAATTTCAGCTCAAGTTCATGTTGCAGTAGGATGTACTTTACTTGAAATTTGGTTTAACTTTAAGTAGAAACATTTCTGGAAGAATTTTAGCATACAGCTGCCTGTGCTTCGTATCAGTGTCCACAGGGGTACTGTGGGAGGGAACAGGCTTATTTTTGGTTGCACAGCCAGCAGGAAGTGCATTCACAAGCTGGACTTTTGTATAACAGTAACATTTTTTTCTTTTGGTGCCATCACGGTAAAGCGTGCAGGGGCCTGTGGGTGGGGTGGCTGTAGTGGATACACACCTACTCTGACTTCTGCACTGGTGTGTTTAGCCTGAATGCAGAGCCAGCAACAGAGGTGCAGGAAGCAGTAGTGGATACCCTTCCTGCACCGAGGCCTGGGACTCAACTGCAGACTGTGGCTCTTGTTCGACCCAGGAGCAGCTGTCAGGCCCAGAAACTTCATCTCTCTCTTTTTTTTTTTTTTTTTGCTAATGCAACCCTGCCTTGGTTCTGCAAAGAGCTGATAATCCTTATCGTAACACAGTTCTCGAGCCCTGTGTTAAGTCGTTCAAATGAACGTGTCCCTGCCCTTTACGTCCCTCTTGCTCTGCTCTGTCTGCAGGTGTAAGCGGTGTAAGACCTTCTGTATGGTACTCCAGGAGAGGGTAGCTATTACTATTTACTCAAATGTACTTTTAGCTGGTTAAGAGGTAGGGGCAGAAAGCATATGATCTGTGTAGTGGGTTGTAGTAGTGGATACTCAGCTGCACGAAGGCAGTGATCTCAGTAGCTCCTCTTCACACCAGAAGCAATTGTCAGCCCCATTGTCTTACCATGACCTATGGGTCTGTTGTCCTTGGCAGTTACTCACTGTAGAAAGTTGCAGGGGTGTCAAGCTCTCATCATATCCCAGCCTACTATTTTTCCCAGTAAGGGACAGTTCTTATTCATCCTCAACACAAAGTGTATGAGGAAGATGAGTACTTTACATCATTCTGCTAATACAGGAGAATGGTACGAGCCTTAAGTTGGTGTTTTGTAGCTTTTTTTTCTTCACTGTATACAGTGGCCACAAAGAGTCTGGGTTTTTGTCATGTTTTATTATTTTACAGGAGTGAATCACAGTGGACGTAATGAAACTTTTTTTGATCGTCGGAAAAAGTTTGAAAGTGAAAATAAATCTTGGCGAAATGCCGTAAAATGCACAGTAATTGATTCCCTTTAGAGACTTACAGCCTTGAGTGTGTGTGGACAGGTTTATATCAGCTGTACATCTGAGCGTAACAAATTAGGGGGGGTTAGGTGTAAAATGCAAATAATTGTAGTAAATGCTATAAACTGAATTTTGTTTTCATTTAGTGCATTTACTGTTCTATTCATGCTTTAAGTTTCTAATGTTTGTACTGTAACATAATGATGTAATGTTTTCAGTACATCTGCTGAATATAGGCTGCTATGCCTTTCATTTGGTTGTTTTAAATTTAAATAAAAACAAACAATATTCAAAACATTAACATCTTTTGTTTCAGCTGCTGGTATTCATCTGTTTGCTGTTCAAGGTCCCCTTTGTCATTTTTTTTTTATTTGTACAGATGTACAAGAGAATGAAGTGTAGTTTCTCTATGTCCATGGTGCACTAAACAGGTAAACCCAAAAAGACATAAATTCAGATGGATAAATACTAATGTGGATAAACATGTAGGTAACTAGGTGCCTGTAGATAGATAAATAGGCAAAAATATTATAAATAGATTTTAAAAAATGGATAAGAATAGTCAGTGCAAAAAGTTATCCAGTGGTGATGATGAGGATGGTACTGTGGGAGGTGGTCGGTGATGGTCATTAGACCCTAATTCTGTCTGGAACTCAGCAGTCTGACAGCCTGATGAAGCTGATATCACTGTCGCACAACAAACTGAGATGTTCACGAGTGTGTGCTAAGTGTATAGTAACCCTTACGAGGTTCTTCAACACACGCAGCAACATCCTCCACATGTTCTACCACAATGTAGTCGCCAGTGTGGTATTTCTTGCTGTGCAGGACCCCTCACTTCTGGCAGGAAGTCAAAGACTCAACCAGCTTGTAAGGAAAAGGCGGGTTCAGTCATGGCTCATGTTGCTCCGATTCAGTGGAGGCCATGGGAAAGGTCAAGATGAGGAAGACACTACAGTACATTGAGGGTTGGTTCACATAGCCTAAATGAAGTGATCATCATGAGGTCTTCTAGTCATCAGTTATTCAATGTAAGAAGCACTTCTGGAATCCTTGTCAGTAGCCATCGGCCTCTGTAATGCTTCCCAAGGACTTGGTAAATGTCGGCTCTTCTACTCTGGAGGTACCTTGTGACTTCTGAGTCGTTACTTTTCTAACTTTAGTGTAGTTGATGAATGTCTTTGCTATTTCTTCTTGTTACGTGTCCTGTAGTTAAGCTCCTCAATGTTCGAATTTCCCTGCAGGGATTAGCAAAACTATTTGTGGGCGAGGTTTTGGACAAAGACGTGAACCAGCTGTGCTCAGTCTGACGGATTCTGTCAGAGGGACCCTCCAAGGTATCTGTCGATTTTGAGTACTTTGTGGTTTGGGGTCCTGCACTCAAAGCGAAGGATATAAAAGTAACTGCACTCAGGTTGATGGACAGAGCGGCAGATTTGTCACCTGCACAAACGTGACTGTTTAATGTCATTGCAGCGTCCCTATGCTGATGTGTCTGTCATTCCTGCTCGCGGACTAAGAATTAAAAAATCGATTTCTGCACTATGTATAATAACAGATGTGACTGATATTCAAAATGCATATTTCTTCAGTAAAGGGGACAAATTTTGGACAAACGGTAGGAAAGCAGCACACGAGCCAACTTGCAGTGTAACCCAGTGCACCCTGGCTAATGGGATGTAGTTATGAGGACCACCCTGAATAATGGCTATCAAGAACAGACAGAACCTGGCCGACAGGGGGGGTAGAAATAGTAACTGGGCATTTATAGGAAGTCTGTCTGCGCAAAAAAAAAAAAAAAAAAAAGGCTCACAGAGTAAAATACTACAATCATAAAACACAAATTATTTTAAACTCTGTTTAAATACTGTTTTTAAGCTTCATATGATACTGTTATATATAGATATATTTTAGTTTTTTTTATATATAGATGAAAGTAAAGGTTACATGAAAGTACTTCTGGGTTGACTTTCGGTTTTTGTTTCAGCAGTGTAACCCTGGGTGTTCAGCTCTACATTTTATTCAGGAAAAAAAAACTCCAGTAAAAAAAAATGCGCATCTTGTGGTCACTGTCCGGTAAGCATGAATATCTGTTTGTTAGCTGTTTAAATTTGCTGGAAATATTTTTATTTGTTTATATCTGCTTTTACACATCCCTCATTGCAGACAATGAAAAGGAAACTCAATGTAGACTTTCAACATAATATAAAGTTATAGTGTAGCTAACATTACAGACTAGTAACACAGGAGGTCCTGGTGGCACAGTGTTTAGCCCTGCCTTACAGTTAGTAGGTTGTTCCTTCAAATCCCATGACTGTTAGTATTGTTACTTGGGGTAGTGAACCAGAAACCATGCAGTAAAATTACCCTGCTGGATAAATCATAAAGATCCATATCTAGTGTGTTAAAGTCATTAACATTTATTAACATTTTAACAGTCCTTGGTAAAATTGTTACATAAATATGGGAATTTATGTAACACTTAAGAATTAAGAGAATTAAGAACAGGAAGTCACTCAGCCCAGTATTTGTAAAACCACAAGGTTATAACACGTAATATAGTGGGAGTTATACCAGCACGTAGTCAGGAAGAAACCGGTTCTTGCTTTTCATACTGACTTGAGGAGTTTGACTTTTGAGCCCAATATGTTCTCTACACAGAAGCTTGCTTTGTTCTTCTAATGGTGGCTGAAGGAGACTTTCACAATCTCACAGCGCTTCCGTGCAACGCGAACGTGGAGCATGGGGTGCATTACAGGAAAGTGAGCTGGTATAAGGTACGCTTCTGTATGTTCACGTTACACATGTGTACTTTACCACGTACGTGTTGTTCAGCTTCCTGTGCACCGTGCGGCACGGAAGTTTTGACGGCACCAAATCAGGGTATTTTACGCAAACGCTACAGCAGCAGGAGTGACACTGGGACCTCAGTGTTCGAAGCGGAAGGCAGCAACGTCAATCACTGCACCTGTGTAACTCCTCTGACCGCTGTACACATCAAGGAGGGGAAGGTGACATCATCTTCAGAATGTTTGGTACGCCGGACTTAACCCTAAACTACAGCAAAACTGCTTCAAATAGAAACTCCAATTTCCCCCCCCGCGTGGATGGTGGTCGAAACACCCACAGCCCCACACTTCAGTGGCCATGAAGGATCAAATAAAACAAGACCTTCTAAGCTGCACTTTCACCGTGGCCAAAAGCCTGAGAAACTATTAATACTATATGATAATACATTAATAATGTCTTATTAATACCTTAAAGCTAGTTTTCGTCAGCGGTGGTTAGGCGAGTTCCGCCTTCGCAGCGCAGAAGGACCGTGAGAACGGAGAAGCGGCTCGCACCCGGTGGACTTCACACTGGTTGCTAGGATACAGCGGAAATAATACGGCTGCAGCTGCATAATAATGCGGATTTTTTTTGGATGACAAACTTAACTATAGAATTCAGTTACGGGGCCTTAAAATAGAAGTATTAGACGTGTAAAACTGAGGAACAATCTGCACTTTAGGGTTGGGAACTCCGATGACCATAATTGTCACCCCCGCAGACACAGTATTTCCCCTTCCGGTGGTTAGTGAAAGGTTTTTTTTTTTTTATATACGGCACTCCGGAGACATGCACAGCAGCAGGGATTAAAGTTGCCACCTCCACTTCAAAGAATGAGGTTCCTTTGAGCAAGATACCGCGAATTACTACAGTAAAAACTACCATGCTGTATAAATGGGAAACTTCCTGAGTTATGTGCACAGTGCACCAACCTGACCTTGTACAGCTGGTTTGGGGGAAAGTGTCACTTAAATGAACATAGTGTGGTCTGCTTCAAGATCTGAGGTAAAACGGCAGCTTGGGGCAACTGCCTCACTATTTGTCATTTGCAGGTGGAGGAAGGGGTGGACGCGTTGACCGGGTTGGTCCTAAAAAACCTGAAAACAAGCGAGACGCATCTGTACGCATCAGCCCAGCACAGCTACGAGGTGGGCGAAGATTATTCTCTCATTTTCACACACTCGTCGCCGCAGGACTGTGGCAAGTATCACTGCACACTTTGGCCGCCAGTCGGGCACCAGATAAGAAAAGGAGACTGTGACTTCTATCCTGCAGGTGAGCTCATGACTGAGAGTGAGTCGCATGTTTCTGTGCTGTTTTTCCCACCTCACGTTTTGGTCCTTGTTCCACGCGCGATCTTCGTTCAGGATGCCTGCAGCCTACAGATGTCCAGCTGAGCCAGCCGGACTCCTCCCTCTGCAGGGACTCCATATGGAGGCAAGTCATGGCCGCAGGCGGAGTTCTTCTCATCGTGATGGTGGCAGGACTTTCAGTGGCCTACGGACCAAAATACCGATGGTTCATCCTTTGTCCGTCCTCGGTTACCAGTGTTTAACCTGTGTTAGTTACTTTGCTGAACCCGAAAATGTTATTACATTACCTGTGACATTAAAAAGGATTTTTTTTTTTGATAAGTGGACTTGATGTTCCTCTGTGCACAATTCAGTTTGTATAATTCATAGATTATTTGGCTTAATACTATATTCCAATTACACAAAAACTTGCTACATCAAACACAGCGTCTCATCAGGTTAAGTTCATCCCGCACCTCCAGTATACAATAAAACCATCCAGCATCGACAGAAAGACTTTATACAAAACTAGAACTATCCATACGCATAAACAGAAACAGTAACTCACTTTTTCCCCAATTCGTTCACACTCGTCTGATAAATTGAATTCGACAATCATTTCGTATTCGTAGAACTACAAGACGTTCCCTTACGCTTCGCCGCCCTCCACACACACAAAAACCACACAGCATTCATTCGCCTTCATTTACCCACCACCCATCCCAACCAACCCCTTCCTCACACAAACCCCCCATCAAACCACCTCTCGTGGACTGAACTCGCGGTCTCCTCACGTTCAGTCACACCCTCCCCTTGACCCCCCACGTTCCTCCGTCGTCCCACAACACACTCCAGTTAACCAAGCAAACCATCTATCACCCCTTCATTCTCACACGCTGCCCTCAACTCCATCCAAAAACACCCCACACCCCCCCGTTACCCGCCACAAAGACCCAAATCAACAAACCAAACAAGCCCACCCATCCAACAAAAAGCCACACTATTATACACACACAAGACCCCCCACATCACAATCACCCATAAAACTCAATTACCTGAAAAATAAGTCAAATTAAAGGTTAAAAATGAAATTACTATCAACCTCAACACAGTAAATCGAGTTCCACCATCTTCTCTCAGTTCAGGCTCATCTAAACACGTCTGATAGTTGCTTTTGTGTAGCTACACTGTTAGCTTCTGCTTCTTCCGGAGAGACGGGAGATTCCAGTTCCTCCCTGGTTCATTTGTCACTGTCCTCCCTACATCTTTTTCTTCTCCTGGTGACAAGGCTACCACCCTTTACTGTACCCACTGATACGGGGGCAGGAAAATCCCCGTTGGCCATAGTTGTGGCCACCGCACTTGGTAGGTGCTTCCAGGTTTTCCACCCCTATCTGCTGGATTCTTCTGACCACCAGCACTATCTTCTCCTCCACCAAGGCTGCCTCCTCCTGGGAGGGTTCGGTGCTGGGGACCCTCCTTCCCGCATTAAAAGCAGCGGTGGGGGTCCACACAACTCCTGACCAAATGACCAGCCGCTCCACATCACCAAAATTCCACATCTTTACACTCCTTGGCTGTATGGACTTTACACAAGTGGGACGAGAGGCGGCAAAAAACCTCTGCTGAAGGTGGACACCAAACATCAAAATCCATCTGTCCAAAATCCCAGTTTGTCCTTTACTAACGTTGGTTCACGCTGCACGTTTACATTTCTGCAAAAACTTGGTTATGGAAGACAGGGGTAAAAGGGGGTCTCCCAAATGTACCAGTACTGCGTCATATTTTCCTGTCCTCATAGCCAAGATCTCGTAAGCCAAAACACCCGGGTGCTTAAGTAAAGCATTCCAAAAACAGTCCCACAGGAATTTTCACTCACCGCACTAAGCTCAGAAAACGACGAGAGCAACATAACTTGTGGAGAAAGTTGCGTGACTCGCCCCACCTTGTCTTCTGGTTTCAAGGAGCCCCGAAGGCGAAGGGAGCCGCCGCTGCTCCACCGCTAGGAAAATCGCACGCTTTTCTTCACGACGTCCCACTCAGGAATCATCTCCTCCTTCACAGGTGCAGCACGCCCGACTTACCCCTGAACTACAGCAAAACTCCTTCAAATAGCAACTCCACCCCCCGCGTGGCCGGCGGCCGAAACAACCGCAGCCCCGCACTTCAGTGAGCGCGAAGGACCAAACAAAACAAAACAAAACAAAACCTTCTAAGCTGCACTTTCATCGCGGCCAAAAGCCTGAGAAACTATTAATACATTAATAATGTCTTATTAATACCGTAAAGCTAGTTTTCGTCAGCGGTGGTTAGGCGAGTTCCGCCTTCGCAGCGCAGGAGGACCGTGAGAACGGAGAAGCGGCTCGCGCCCGGTGGACTTCACACTGGTTGCTAGGATGCGGCAGAAATAATACGGCTGCAGCTGCATAATAATGCGGATTTTTTTTTTGGATGCTAAACTTTTAACTGTAGAACACAGCTGATGTTTGTGCTCAGAATTCTGCTGCATTTTTCCGGTGCTACTTTCCCGCGCGTAAGAAACCGGTGGAAAACACGCGACGTTCGGTGTTGTGATTCTCCGCTATATATCATGATGGATTTGACAGGAATAACTAAGGTGCGGTGTGTAGACGTATGGTGAGCAGTACTGACTGAAAAAGTCAAAATGCATAAATGACGAATCTGTCAGTCTCTGCAGCGCCGGACATGTTGACGTCACTCGTGTCCGGCAGTCAAAAACTCTACGTGGGCACATTATTGAACACGTTTGCGTTTATTTAAGTGACGCGTTTCTCCAACGTCATCCAAAGACTATTAAATACAAGTTAGGCGACACACACACAGAACCAGTTCATGTCATGTTGCTTTATACAATATCACCAAAAAAGATACATATAATTTAAAATTTTTATATACGGAGTTGCTTGCTGTGATTCCTTTGACCTGCATTTACTTTTTTGTTCTGCAACAAAATAGGTTCTTAGCTTTCTGTGTTGTCTTATATATATTATTTTATGTATATTATAAAACCAAAACCAAAACCAAAATGTTTCTGCTGCTAAATAAATGGATTTCACGAATTCAGTAAAAAGAAACAAAAAAGTTTCGTCGCAGTGAAACAGCCACACGGTGGCGGAAAAGAACCTCCGCTGATCTTCTGGCCGGATTTAGGTCCGTTTGTTATTTGTTTATATATTTTTTGTAAAATAAATAAACGAGAAGGGGTTACAACCGCTTTGTCACAGTAGAAAAGGTGTAAATGTCCGCAGAACCGCTTTGTCACAGTAGAAAAGGTGTAAATGTCCGCAGAACCGCTTTGTCACAGTAGAAAAGGTGTAAATGTCCGCACAACCTCTTAGTCACAGTAGAAAAGGTGTAAATGTCCGCAGAACCAGCTGTTTGTACGCGACGAGTTTGGTTCGCGTCCCGGAGCTCCGCGGGTCACGATCAGCAAGGTCCTCTTACTGTGTCGCTCACACCGGGACGTTTATCTGCCAACAGGTGTTAAAAACTCGAATGAAGTCGGATCCGTTCATTTTTTTTAAACCGTTGTTTTATTGAATTGAACATTTGCGGCACGGAGATTCTCGAGTTTTTAAATAACCCGCGTGCGTTGAAAAACGACGCGGGGGAGGGCGGTCATATTTATACGAGCTCTTCTGTACCACGCTTCTTCTTATTTGAGTCAACAGAAGACAACCACACGCGTCGGTATGATCTCTGGGAGGTCTTTCTGTGGTAAGTCGAGAATATCCCCCTATTTTTTAGAACATATCACCGTTTTTTAAGCCAAACCCTGTATTCCTTTTTTTTTAAATGCTAGCTTGTGGCTTCCAGATGCACAGCAATGATATTAAATGCGTGGAATGAATATTCCTGTGAAAGCTGTGCTGAAATGATCAGTATATTTCACTTTTGCTCACTGGTGGAGCTGTAGATTTCACATCTCAGGTGGTGTCATTTGTGTGGGTGCTGGACCCAAAAAAGGCCGAATATTTACTGCACAGATCTGCTCATTTTATATGAACAACAGCCGACGGTCCTCATGTATATGTCTACACAGACCAGATGGAACAGTCTGCATTGGGGTCATCAGCTGGGTCTTTCTGGCACTAGAAGTTTCCATCCCTTAGTCCAGTACTTTTTCTGGACAGTGGGACAGTAGTCACTGCTTGCCTGGTTCATCCTGCTTGTTCCAGAACCAGCTTGAGGTTCCTGCTGCTGCTTCTATCACCAGCTGGACTGCTGTCCTTCTGTCTCTGTCCATTTCCCCCATCTCCCTAAGCATTGTTCAGAAGAAGTGAGCTGGGGAACCATGGCATCTAACGTCAAGTGGAAATGCCCCAACTTCCCACACTTTGCTTTTGATGTCAACCAGCAGCTCATCGTACTGTGTCTTCTGTCTTTCAGAAGCCTCTTTGGCACCTCAGGTCCCAAGGACCTGCTAATCCCACAATGACTAAGACCCTTTGCTCGGGGACTGCACGACTACATCGTCTTGCACTTTTACCTGCCCCGATAAAACTGATCTTGGGTCAAGTTGGTTGAGGTTTCAGGGCTAGTGCGTTGAGTGATTTGTCATGATGCCACCAGCACCTTCCTTGCCACAGTGCCACACTGCAAGTCGAGGTCACATATTTAAGATGGCCTCTTCTACAGCACAGTGTATGGTAAGGACATTCTGTGGGAAAGGTGCTTGGGGTGGGTAAGATATCTTGGACTGAATGCAGAAGACAATGAATCTGCAAGTGTTCTAGTTTCCACAAGTCTCTCTATGCTACCTGTCACCTCCCATCTATCTCCTTGTTTTCCCAGCTGTACTGCTTCCAACCTGCAGGCCTCTTCTTCCTTCTTTCTTATCTCCACTGGAATTAAGTCCTTCATGCCCAACTCTTCCCCACCATTTACTGCTGCTTGAACTGACCTTCTGCAGCTTCCGTTCCACTTGCTGCCTGCATTTCCTACCTGAGCTTCTCCAGGTTCCTGCTTTCCCAGTTTTCCTGTCCTTTGAGTCACAAGGCTTGGCTTTGCAATCTTGAACTCCTCAGCGAGGCATGAAAAAGGCAGCTTCCGTTACATACACATACTGGCAAAGGTGATGCAGTCCCAGTGCAGCATGTCGGTACGTCTGGAAATATATGGAGGTTTCTAAGGAGCGACGCAGTACCAGATATTCCCGGTTGCAGATATTTCCCTCCTCTAACAGATATTCCTGTCAGATTTTGAGGAGTGATGTTACAAGTGTGGCGATCGATTTGTACCTTTTTAGTAACAACGGATAAAGCATAGCATAGCAGTCCGGTGGTTCACTGAGATGTTTCTGTGCATTTCAGGTACGGTTGTGTACCTCGCCATGCTCCTTGGCTGGCCTCCGTCAGAGGGTCTCCACAAGGTCCAGGCCCGGTGCAGCAGCAGTGCCACTCTGCCCTGTTCTCTGACTGTGAAAACCAGCAGCTACCGATATGCAGCTTGGTACAAGGTACTGGCGCCGTATTCACCGCTGAGAACCCCCCCCCCCCCCCCCCCCCCCCCCCCCCCCCCCCCCCCCCCCCCC
>UFQX01000147.1:530927-591664 GCA_900497675.1 Arapaima gigas
AACCCCCCCCCCCCCCCCCCCAGCAATGGATGAGCAAACAGACATTTGTGAAAATGCTGTAAATGACAAATGCCTAAAAATGACTCAGAAGCACCATACAGAAAACAAAGACTGTTCCTCCATCAATTTAGCATAAAGGTTGTTTTTTTTTACTCATTTCTTCAGCACCTGCAGATCTTTATAACTAGTTTGAGGTGGGTTTCATGTGGTATCGGAGTGATATTCATTTCTTTCATTCAGCCTTTATTTATTTACTTCAGTGGCCTTGTCTTATTTCTTTGGTTGCGACAACGCTGCTGAGTCAAATTTATTTGTTAAAAAACAGCGTTTTAGTCACTGTAGGCTTTGGTATCGCTTCTATACTTTGAGCCCCATGAAAGATCATACTTTGTCCTGACGCTCATAATCCTTGTATTTCTTCAGATAAGGACTTTGGTGTCACTAGCAATTTATGCACAACCCAATGAGGTTTGCATTAGTAGAAGTAGAACAAACTTATTTAAGTATATTTCTTCTAACCTCTGTCTGTTAAGCAAAACCGGCCAGTTGAATTGCTCTTTATGTTTTTTAAAACATAACTGCGACTGTATATTCTGAACCTCTGAAAAGTGCCCCCCCCACACTGTGGTTTCAGCAGGAAATAGCCTATTTCCAGAGCTTAAATGCAATAGTATTTGCACAAATGTCAGTTTTGCACTTTTAGAGTCAACAGTGCAGCAGTAAATGAGCAAAAAGGCCCCGTGAACTTTATATCTTTGTAGGTCAATGATGGAAATAAGGTAGGAATAATCCGGAAGAGCAAAGATGGGAACGTTCTGCGGTACGACTACCGGCGGGCTGCCTCGCTGGGGGACTCGGAGGCCTTGGTCCTTCCTTGGGTGTTGCCTGAAGACTCGGGGGTGTATGAGTGCATGCTTGGGGCAAACATTGGACAGAAAAACCAGATGTTGTCCGTCCATTTAAACGTGTCAGGTAGGCAACGTGCTGTCTGTCATAATATCTTAAATATGGCACCTGGTCATCCAGGGCAGTGACATTTCGTTGAAACCTGGCAATAAGTCGCCATGTTGGAATGAGCTGTTGTCAGAAGTAAAAAACAGGGGCCCGTTTTTAAACGGGACCCAAGGCTGGGGGTCAAGGTATTCGCTTTGGTTGTTGTCATAAGTACTCCTGTTTAACCACCTTTTTACACAGCACTTCTATGCTGGAAAATTCAAATTTTAATACGCTGCTGTTTTTATTTAGTGTGGATCAGATACATTTTGAAGAACAAGTTCAAAAACAAACAAGTTACTACATAATTTTGAATAGTTGCCGTTACTGTCAAACCGTCGTTTCCCTGAACATAAAGAGTGTGAATCAATATGGAATAACACCGATGCATAGGTGCTGATGAAGGTGGTCATTTGAAACGGGCTTTTCTGAGTTTTTCCAGAATGTGCGACCACAGCTGCACCCACGCCTCTTCTTATGAACGTGACAGAAAACCCCTGTCTGTCAGGACACAGTCTCATAGAGCTGTCCCCCGCCAGGGTCTTCTCCGGCTTCTCACTTCTAGGCTTCATCAAAGCGCTGCTGTGCCTGCTGTCTGTCTGGGCAAGTTCTCCGCCTCCCGAATCGCACACACTCTCACCCCCAGCAGCTGGCAGGAGGCACAGCGTGTGTCCTGCATATTGAAAGGGATGCAGCTGCTCTGAGGGACAGTGGGAGTTGCTCACACTAAATTCCCACTTGTTTTCTGCAGGATGACTCAACACACATTATGGTGTTTAAAAAATTTGACTCATTTAGAACCTCTGTGTTTGTGGGGAACCCAGGACAAATTCCTCACGATCCAGCTTTTCCCCTCCCTCTCCGTTCCGCAAACTTATATCTGTTTGTGGCTTCACTTTCAGGTCTTCTTCAAGGTCAAGAAGACACAGTGAGAGTGAAGGCAACACCAAAAGGCCCAGAAATAGGCAAGGCTTTGCTTGCTCCACAGAAGGCAAAATATTTAGCACTTCCAACGCACACACCTTCATACTTATACATAAATGTAGATGTTTTTCCCCCAGTGATATTTGCACATCTGAGCATTCTGAGTAACTGTTATGGAACTGTTCATACTCACCCACATTTCCCATAAACCTTTGAAAACAACAGGTAGCGCCTCTGTGTCAAGGCTCAGAATCTGGCGTCCTACCATTCTATTTGAACACTAGATAGATGAAATCTGCAGCGAAGAAAGCAGGTCGGCCACAGGCGGCAGGATGGCGAAGGAACAAAACGCGGATTTGAGGCTTTTCTCCTTCTGAGAACCTTGTGGTAAAAACACAAGTAACTCAAATGTAGCCAGACCTGCTTTTCTCACCTGGGCCGACAACATCCATGGATATCTGTGGAAATGCTGTGCTGATGACGTGGAAGCGACGAAGAGGAGCTCGGTCTGAAAGCCGTACTGGGAAAGTTTTCTGATGCCCCGGATGAATCCAACAGCACTTTTGAGCATCTGTGGACCAGCTTGCTACCCTCAAACACGTTTTGTGCTTCCCAAGATGAGCTGCCCAGGGGAGAGATATAACATGAGGGATCTGAGCGCAGCCTGAGCAACGAGATGATTTCCGTCGGCGCCGGACGAGCGCAACGTTATTATGGAAGATGCACTTATCTGCACTGTGGACTGAAGCCTTATCATCCTGACTAACTTCGAGCTTAAGCGTTGGCTCGAATGTGTGGAGTCAGGAGTGGGCGGTTGCAGAGTGGCTGCACCCAAGGCTTTTTCCAAACGGCTCCGCTGTCACGTCTTTTTGGACCCCTGTCGATCAGATTATCACACAAGTCATTGAACGACTCAACATATCCACTGCTTCTACCGTTCGGTTTCATCTGAATGGAACATCTCACTTGTGGGGATTTTCGTATTTCCTTGACCCAGATTAATAACTGTAAATGTGGACTTAAGAGCGTCTCTTGCACCTTTTTTATGTACGTCAGCTAAACTGTCTTGTTTTCTCTATCTTGTAGTTCATATTCTTGAAGGCGAAGGGGAGGCTGTTATTTTCTTGTTTTGAGGTGGTGGGAAGGGGGTGGCGGGCGCTGAGGTAGATACCTGCTGAGGGTCTTTGTTGAGTGCAGACATGAAGAAGAAAAGCCTTTTTGTATATAATACAGTGATCTAATTCAACGTCTGATCCCGAATTTTTCAATATCAATGTCCCGTTTCCCATTATTTTAAATGGGGAACAATAATACATTCCCAGCTCACCTGAAAACGCCCATCTAACCGGCAACCCATAACTTCAACCTGATAAGCCCCACAAACACCTGTTACCTGGTTATAAAACACTTACTGTTGCCATTAATGTGCGTGTTTGTAATGCGTGGGGCGGCAGAGGGCATCCCCCCATTGTTGGTGCTGCCACCGGCATTTAAATAAGTGGGTTTAGTTAAAAATGGGATAGTTTTAGTCAAAAAAAAAAACTGTAGGTAATTTAAACAAACCAGGTGAACCGCCTTTACTGGAGTGAAGAAAAGAGCCGTGGTAGTTATGCTGCGTGTTGGAGGGGTGTGGCTCGCAGTGGGGCGAAGGCCAAACAAAAAGACTCAAAACAAAACTTTGCCTTCGTGTAATTTATTTTTTTTTTTTTTACACAAATGCCGTACAAATACCTGCACGTTCAGTTGTGCTGCTGACACTATTCTCATCACTGTCGTGTTCATTTATGCGCTTTAGAGCTTCTTCTGAAGTTTTTCTGCCGAGCAGAAGGGAAGACCCCCCTCGAGGAAAGGCACGTGCTCTGGAGGTTCACTCCGAACATTCTCCGTCCTAAACCAACATGAGGGGTCCCAGCTTGGCCAGCAGCAAATCTTACTGACCAGCTCGGCAGCCTGCTCAGGCGGACTGTGGTAATACACCTTTGTACAATTGTGTATTTTTACCAGTGGATCACAGGAAAAACCCTTTTTCATGACCACAGTTTGCACCAGGCTTTAGACTCTGGTTGCAAAATGAGGATGACAGCAACTGCCCAAATTTCCAGAGCCATTTAGAGCTAAACCTGAAGATGCGCAGTTTGGTTTCGTTTTTTCACTTTCTTTTCACTGCTTCCTTAAAAAAAACCACATTTGTTTCACAAAACCCTGGTTTATCTGTTAAATTAAACATTTCAACCTTGTCATTTGCTGCTGCTTGTTTCCTTTAAGCTTCTGAGCACTTCTGAGCGACCCAGGTGTCAAACGTCCCCTGGTTCTCTCGCCTACAGTGGTGAGACCAGGGTGTGAATATTACACATATATTATACTCTTTGTTGCTAAATGACTGATTTTGTACATTTTCCATCATGAGCAGCAAGAAATTGTAAATATATGTTTTTGACATATCCCTTCATTCAGTTTCTTGCTTTTTATGTATCATATAGCAGCACCGGTGGGCAGTAATAATTTCACGTCATTCCTGGGTTTCGAGTGAAAAAGATATTTGAGCAGATGTGGCTGTTCTGCTGCCACCGCGTTTCCGTCTCGCAGTAACTAGACGAGCTTCTCATCTCAGCAGCGTCCACAGAAGAAGCATCCGCGCCTTCAGCTTATTTACCAGCTGCTCTGCAAGCCAGGGAGCAGCAAGAAGCCCCTATTTGCTGTGCAAAGTCTCACCCGGTTAAAAAGAGTGAAGAGGTGAGAAGACGCTGTGATCTGATGAAGTAATAAATGTGTCCACAACCCAAATGCAGTGGATTGTCGTAGGAAATACCCTGCCCTCTAGTAAGCAGAGCAGTGACAGCAACTTGGGGACGTAGAGAGGACCATGCTGAGTCAGGTTAGGAGGAAAAAAGGGGACTTAAATCGTCCATCCATCCATCCATCCATCCATTATTGATAAGTACTTGTCCGTCTGGAGGCTATATGGAAGTATAGGAAGGGATGCCCATTGACCACTGGGCGACCACACACACACACACACACACACATACACATGCACACACACACAGTCTGGAGTAAAGTGCTGGGCCAGAATAAGGCCACTAACCCGTGAACCACGCCCCTCTCTCTTAAAAGCAATGCACACCCATCATCTTCCACCTACGCTGTGCGTCACACCCTTCTGCCACCCCAAAGTCTTCCCCTTTCTCTGTTTTCAGAGCCCCCTCCGGGGGGGTTAAACAACCTCACCCTCTGGCGGACTCTAAGCCCAGATGGAAAGTGCACCAAGAAACAAACTACAGCTGACTCTCCAGTCTAAACCTCCCGAAACGGTCAATTTAGAGTCCCCAATCAACCAGAAACATGTCTTTGGACTGAGGAAGGAGAACAAGAAACCAGGCAACCCGTGAATACACTTCGCACAGACCGAGCTGGATTTGCGAGCCACCGTCCGCCCGAGCAAAAACGCTCAAATACTGCCTAGCGCAGCGTGCGATTTCAGCGACGAGGTTCCGGAGGGCGGCTTTCCGAAATGTCGCCGTTTTACGTCGAATGCGTGGAACTAAGGGTGGCCGTGATTTTCTCGTCCGCGACGGCTGCACAAAATTAAAAGCAGAAGTAAACGCTTCAGTAACAATTGCGCATTTGCATTTCACACCTTTCTGTAGCGTTCGGCAGATCACTTTTAATGCATTCGGTGCAAATACCCTGAAGCAAAACAAATCTCCCGGCAGCGTGGATTAAACAGGCCGCAGCGACGCACTGAACAGCCCACAGGCTGAAACACTGGGCTGAAGCAAAACTCACGGCTGAGTGTCAGTTCGAGATGTTTTGCACACAAAGTCAAGGGGGTTCGATTCATCATAATGACACACTTGAAACTGATCGGAAAGTCAATGAGAACTTGACAGGGTGCCGTCCAGCTCAGTCTCGATCGATTATACGTCGCATTTGAAGTGAAATGCGCTGATGCGGCGTAATGAAGCTTCACGTGTCCTTTCAAAGGGGGAAAAAATAAAACTATAAATATCACTTGCAGCAGGAACTCAGTGACGCTCAGGATTTCCAAGGGGATTTTTATATGTGTTTTTGTTTACCTTTTCAGAAGAGAAGCTAGAAAGAGTTAGAAAAGTGGCCTTGGTCTCAGCTCGACCTGCGTGTCCTCCCCTTGTTCGCGTTGGTTTCTTCTCAGCGTAATCGTGGTTTCAGGCATCGGGTTTAATGTACATGTTCTTATATGTGTCTAAAGTTTTTTTGTTATTATTGATTCACGCCAGAATTGAACTGGATTATTGTTTTTCACAATAATTCCGATGGACACAAATTTCGATTTAAAACGCTCACCTTGGCAACGTCCACATCATACCCAGCGAGGAGCCTCGCCCCCACGCGGAGGCATGCTTTCTCCTGCACGTGGCAGACGTTGTGCCTGTTTCTGAGTTTCCCTCAGATACCTAACAGTTCTTCACTCACTATGACGGACCGCTTGTCCAAGTCAAGGTTGCGGTGGTCTGCCGCCTATCTGAGACACACGGGCTGCCAAGATAATCCGGATACACCCTGGATGGGATACCGGTCCCCCGCAGGGCAGCCACACACACATAGTCACATACTGTGGGCAAACAGGAGTCAGATGTCTACCTAAAACACGTCTTTGAACCGTGCAAGAAAGCCAGACCACCCAGAGAAAAGCCAAACAACAACTGGGAGAACATGGAAGCTCCATCCACTGGGAGCCAAGGAGCTCTAGGGCCCCAGTGCTACCTGTCGAGCCGCCCATCACGACTCCACCCTCTGAAAATCCAGTCTCGTACCATCTAGTTCTATTCGCATGTGCTTGAACACCTTTTATTACAAAAACTAGGGACAATACAGATTACCCCGACTCCTGAAAAGGACCAATTTTTTACACTCACTTTTTTTCAGCCATGACATGATCAAGACAGAAAGGTGCAGCTTTACACGGAAATCATTACACAACAATGGCTAGTCTGCCCTGGTCTCTCCCATAAGATTTTGACGGTTTTCTTGAATAAAAATATTATTAAAGGGTAATTCATAATGCCACGTTGACGGTTATGTATGCGTGGTTTATTTTCACACTTGAAAGATTCTAAGCTGGCTTTCTCGGTCGCCTCTGACTTTCAGACCCTCGTTCTTAGACCTCTTTCCTGTTTGCAGTTTTTATGTCAGGCTTCTGTTACCTTTGAGTTCAGCCTGTTTACCAGCTGTAGGTTTCCTGTTTAGCAACATTTCTCTTTCTGCTTTGAGGGCTTCATCATCATCTCGGTTTTGGATCCTAAATGGAGACCGTTTTATTTTTTTTTTGGATTTCTGTCTTAACATTTATGCTTTAGTACAGATTTATATGTTGCTTAGCATCACTGGTTTGCAAACTGATCTGATTTTGATCTGATCTTTCGCATCACAGGAGATCCCCTTGTGTGGGATGTCTTCTGAGCTGCAGATGCTGTTGGGATTTGTAACCTCTGTGGACACTCAGAGCCACGAGCCCACTGTTTTAAACCTCACACTGTTCAGGGTTCACTTGTTCAGTTTTCATCTTCTGCACTGGGCTGCTGCGTTTATATTCACTTGGTGCTGTTTAGTTCGCTTGTCGAAAAACATCTGCTTTTTTAATTATTTTCCGTGTGTAAATGAAATTGAACCCAGCGGTTCATGACTGTTTCTTGGTCCATATTGATGGTGCACCGCGGGGGGTCCTGGCTGTGCTGCCTGGATCGAATCCATCGATGGTGTGGACTGCAGAGGACTGAAACGCAGCAGGGAGTTTGTCTCTGACTTACACGCAATGTTTTTCTGTGCGTCGCACATCTGTGTCGATGTAAGTGAGACTGAAACTCGAGTGGGTTCCTCTAGTAATGACAAGACAGGGGAAAACTCCAGGGAGTCAGAGCGGCAAATTGTCATATTACGCTATGAAGCACTCAAGGATTGACACCGATCCTCAGCATCCTGGCGACAGGACTCACAAATGACAATGAATAAAAGCTACCAAAGACAAACCAAAAGGAAAAATGACGTTTTATTGTCATTCAGTATCAACAACTTTTTATTGTAAGGCAGGGCTGCAGTGGTTCACAACCTAGAGCACTAGGTGGTCCACCCGTGTGAGATGCCAATAGGGGTTTCGTACTGTGAAATTTGGACAGCAAGTGAAACTGTGACCTTTTTTCAAGTAATGAGACCTTATGGAGGAAAAAAAATACTTTTTTTTCCCATAATAGTGGTTGATCCTGCAAAAAAAAAAAAAACACATTAGTCTGTTTTCCGTTAAAAGCATGAATATGACGGGGAAAAGTGGGCATTTAAGGATTCACCGAGAGCTGCCTTTAGGAACCAAAGCACAGTATCTACCTTCTGAATATATAGAAATAAATCTAAAACTAAAAATCAACATTTGGCCCACCTGCTTCAGCGGCAGGATCAGATGCACTTTTGAACTAAAAGTGAATTAACTAGGAAGCTAAGTGGAGGGTTTTACTGCACGCAGGGTTGATGGGGGGGGGTCGACATCTCAAACAGGGATCGGGGAAGGAGAAAGAATCTCCTCCGTTGAAAAACAAGAGACATTTTCAAGGGTCTGTTACGAGACCCGACTGGTGATTTTTGCAAAACAGCCCCCCGGCAGGCTGCTGCCCACGCTACGCTCCCCTGCTACCGGATCCAAATCGGACCCACCCGGCAGCCCCCCACCTGGTGAGGAAATCCGGCACCGCCAGTTCAGCTCCCAGTCGGTGCGCTGCCTGAAAGGAACATGGCTGTGACACCAAGACCTCCACGCTGTCCTGGCTTGCATGAAGTTAGGAAGACCCTCACCTGTTTGTTGTTTCTGGGTACGGGACAGGTGGAAACGGCCACAGTTTTCTCCACCTGTGGGTGACTCTGTCCCTGTCCTACAAGGAACCGCAGACAGTGTACCTCCGGGCTCACAGTGAGCGCCCTCCGTGTGGGGCCATAATATTTTGTCCATCAGCCTCTGAAAGGCGGCTGTGGATCTGCTGAGTGAGGAGTCTAAACCGATGTGCAAAAGTAAAATATTCAGCAGGTTAAATGAGAAAAACGATAAGAGGTTTGTTCTACACAGTACAACAAAAAACACGGCCCACCAATGGAAAATGGTTGTGTACCGTTCCACAATATGAGTAATAGGAATCCCCAGTTTCAGTTCCTGTTATGGTTTCTCGTGGTGGTGCATGAGATCTGGTGTGTGTACAGTACTGTGCAACTTGAATGTGTGTTGAGAAGTACAGCTAGATTCTTATCTACCATCGGGGAGGTTTCTGGTTGGTCCCAAAATCATTCTGTAGCCTGAGAATGAGCTCAAACACCCAATCTCAGTCATACACAACTATCTTCAGCAACAGATGGTCTGGTCCCCACAGAGCCCTCATCTCAACATGATCAAGTCAGTCTGGGAGGACATGCAGAGACAGTCAAAGTCTGCAGAACAACTGTGGCCAGTTCCTCAAAATGTTTGGAAGAACCTACCAACCTCCACCTTAAACTGCATGCAAGTTTGAATAAGAGAATTGATGGTGTTTTAAAGGCAAAGGGTGGTCCCACCAAATATTGATCTGATTGAGGTTTTTTTGTTTACTGCACTTTTTAGAAGGTTTATTGATTAATAAATATTCATGGCATTATTTCTGGAACCATCCTCGCTTTATAGCATTTTTCCCACAGGTGCCTAAGACTTTTGCACAGTATTGTACACAGTGTATATATATATATATATATATATATATATATATACATGTACATATATATGTGTGTGTGTGTGTGTGTGTGTGTGTGTGCGCGTGTGCTTATTTTCATATGTACATGTCTCAGATACAGTGCTGTATGTACTCATCATTTTCCTTTCCTCGGAGGGACTGGGCCTGTGGAGTTCTGCTTAAATTAAATTCAGTGCCTTCGGTTAACAGCGCTCAAACTATATGGAATCATGCGTATTTTCTTGTTACACAGGACTGGGTTAATGCTTTGGCGAGGCTTTCGGTGAGGCGTCTGCTAACCTGTGCGGTCAAAAGTAAAAATATGTCTGAGGCTGCTTCATCGTCATGGTACTTTTTAGTTCAGCTGTTTCTGTGTAACTGACCTTTTTTTTCCGGGGCCGTTTTCGGGAGATGAGTTGGCAATTTACAGCAAAAAGGGAAAATAAAGGTCAAGGACATTCAAGAAAACATACCATCGGGTGAAGATAGCCGCCTTTCACTGTACACTGCACGTCCTGCAACAAGAAGTTTTGCTAAAGCGGCGAGAACAAGTTCGACGTGCATGTGAGCGCGGAGGTTTGGGCTGCCGTTCACAAAGTCGGGTCTTTGGTTTGAGAAAAGTCAAAGGCGCAGCACGCAGCGTGGTGGTTAGAGCCCACGTGAGGCGGCAAGGACCCAGCATTCAATCCCACTTCCTGCCCCACTGCGTTTGATCAGATCTCACCTGCTTATATTTTTAAACCGTTTCAAGGGAAGTCTTTCACTGGACGTCTTCCACGAAAGGTGCTGGAAATGCTTCCTTGTGTTAAAAATAAGAGAGAAGACTGTTAGTTCTGGAGGACTGCTTTGACTATGCAGGGCTGAGCCGTTTCTTGGCAGACATTTTGACACCAGCTAAGGTCTCATCTTCAGTGCGGTGAAAGTGACAAAAGAGGGAGTGTGATGTCAACAGTCAACATTTATATGGGTTAGCAGGTGACCTTCGTGGTACCTTCTTTCTCCTTGGACTTGGTAGCTTTTTCTTTTCTTCTTCTCAGCTGCCATCCACCATAGCTGTCATATCTGACTCTGCTACTTCCCTTTGATCCTTTATTCTCTGTCACTGTTTCAAAAATGGATTTAATTCAATTGCACTGAAGCACACGTGAGGTACAGTACTGTGCAAAAGTGTTAGTCATGCAACTCCAATCTGTGTTGAGAAGTACAGGTAGATTCTTATCTACCATCAGGGGGGTTTCTGGTTGGTCCCAAAATCATTCTGCAGCCTGAGAATGAGCTCAAACACCCAATCTCAGTCATACACAACTATCTTCAGCAACAGATGTTCTGGTCCCCACAGAGTCCTCATCTCAACATGATCCAGTCAGTCTGGGAGGACATGCAGAGACAGTCAAAGTCTGCAGAACAACTGTGGTCAGTTTGGAAGAACCTACCAACCTCCACCTTAAACCGCATGCAAGTTTGCATAAGAGAATTGATGGTGTTTTAAAGGGTGGTCCCACCAAATATTGATCTGACTGAGGTTTTTTTGTTTACTGCACTTTTTAGAAGGTTTGATTAATAAGTATTCGTGGCGTTATTTCTGGAACCATCCTCGCTTTATAGCATTTTTCCCACAGGTGCCTAAGACTTTTGCACAGTACTGTACAAGGAGATGGGGTGTTAAGAAAGCTGGTCAACTGGCTAAACCCCGAGGAGGGGGGCGGTTTCTGAGATTCGAGCATCAGGTGACCGTAGAGCACCGTTGACACCTTTCTTTACCAGGAAAAAAGACGGGTGACCCCCTGATGATGCAACAGCAGACCCACTAACCTGCCCTGGCACTTAGGGTGTGGATATTTGTCCACTTTTTCTTTTCACATCTTGTTTTCGGGTTTAGTGCTGTGACTTCACAGCGTGAGAGGACTCGGCTTCCATCCTCGCTCAGTCTGTGTAGAGTTTACATGTTCCTTCTGGTGTTTGTGTGGATTTCCTCTGGCTGCTCTGGTTCCCTCCCACAGATCAAGGACGTGTGTTTCAGATCGACTGCTGCATCTAAATTGTCTGTAGTGTGTTTCAGTGGGTTTATCGTAGTGTATCTAGCATTGTAAGTCACCTTGAATAAGAAGGTGTTACCTAAATGCTACCAAGGGTTTGTTTTATGTCACTTTGAACAAAAGTGTCTGCTAAACGAATAAATGCAAACGTAAATGGAAAAACTGTGACATCGCAGTGACAAACACCCCCGATCACCTCACACGCCTTCCCAGAAATACAGTCCAGCCACTTGGTGTATGTTTTCTGGCACACGTGAGTCACAGTTTAAGCCCCATTTGTCCGAAAACCGATCGCCACCGCAAAGTTCCACAGGTTCTCTTACAGTCACCACGGTTACAGAAAATAAACACAATCTGTGTAGGTGGCCACACACATGCTTCTGATCTGTAAAAATATATATATTTTTTAAAAACGCACTGTTCCCCTCCCCCTCTAGTCAGATTTTACCATTCTTTCTACAAGGTCAAGAGCAGCAGAAAAACACTCACAGCGTTTTTCTGCCTTGCAGCTCCTCGGTCGCTCTGGTTGCTGTGCGGATTGGTCAGAAAGCAGTCCTGGGTTGCAGCCTTTTGCTTGCAGCTGCAGATGTTCAGATTCTGAACAGCGTGTCTAGCTGATGCAAGACTGACTGTCGAGCGAAGTGAAATGTCTTTAGTGTTTTGTTACACTGGGACGGATTCTCACCGTCATTTTAAGCCTGCGAGGCTTTCCGCGAAGGCCCTTTCCCTTCCACTGTCTTCCCACTGTCTTCTAACTCTTGAATGGCACTAGCTGGGCAAGGAACAGGGCTCCGCAGATTTCCCCCCCGTTTCCACTGACGTCCACAACCAGAGACAAACCCAACGCGCATCACCAAACAGCTAAAAACAAGGACACGCACTGCATTTCCACTGCTTCTTTTTCTTTTTTGGCACTTTTCTCTTTTTTTTTTCTTTTTTTTCCACACAGCGTACAGGTATTTTGTCCTCCACACTGAATTTGCTGCTTCGCAGCTCTCAGAAGGACCTCACGGGTTACAAAGCTTTGGTGCAAAAGCACTTATCTGGGGGGTTGGGGTGTGGGGGGGACATGCAGCGTACAGCACACAGCACGTGAACAGACAACAGGAGAAGGAGGCTCACATATTAACCAGGCAGATGTCGAGAGAGTCTCCGTTGTGTCAGAAAGGCGGCCGGGGGCCACGTCCTCCTCAGTATCTATCCGTACAGCGTAAGATACAACTCATGCCGTAGCAGCAGATAATCTCTTTGAACGTCTTGCGCATCTCCAGGCTACGGAAGGCGTAGATGATGGGGTCGATGACCGAGTTGCACATGATGAGCACGAGGTAGGTGGTGAAGTGGGACATGTAGCAGACGCAGTAGGGGTTCTTGGGGCAGGTGATGATGAGGATGAGGTGGAGGAAGAAGGGAGCCCAGCAGCAGATGAAAACACCCAGAAGGATGGTGATGGTGATGGCACCCTTCATGCACGTCCTCTGCTGCACCACGCCCTCAGCAGGAACCGCGGCGATACGCTTGATGTGCAGCCGTGCCAGCAGGAACATGTGGATGTAGAGCGAGGCCATGAGGACCAGCATGGCAAAGAACATGGTGATGAGGCAGACAATGACAGTCTTGCTCTCCGAGTACACGATGAAGAGAATGCCGCAGACGGTACAGGCGAGCCAGATGATGGCGATGGCTAGCAGGGCCTTCTTGACGGTCATTATGCTGTGGTAGCGCAGCGCGTAGAAGATGGTGATGTAGCGATCAATGGCAATGACCAGCAGGTTGCAGATGGACGCCACGAGGGAAATGCAAATCATTGAGTCAAAGATGTTGTCCATCATCTGTATGAAGTGGTCTTTGATGACCAGGTAGCGGTTATTCAGGATGGCGATGACGACGGTCTCCAGCGAGTTGGACACGCTCACCAGCATGTCAGCCACGGCCAGACTGCACAGGAAGAAGTACATTGGGGAGTGCAGGTTCTTGTTCTTGATGATGGCGAGGATGACGAGGATGTTCTCCAAGAGGCTGATGATGCCCAGGGTGAGGAAGACCTCTGCCTTGATGAGCACCTGCTCGCAGAGGCCTGCTGCACTGCGGTTGCCCAGCCCATCTGTCTCATTGGCCTCCCCTGAATAGTTGAAGAAGGGCTCTGCCTGCAGGAGCAATCGGTTGGAGATGTTCATCCCAGTGCGTGGAGCTTCCTGCCGCTCAGACTCCTTAACAGGGATAGCCTCCAGTGGGGCTGGTGAGAGGGTACCCCTCTTAGAAGGTTCTCGAGTCCTCCTGGTCTCTGTGTGATCTCATCCTTGCAGAGCGGCAGCAGAATCAGTCCGAGCTCCAGCCGCTGGGTCTCCAGAATGCATAAATGCGAGCGCAGATAAAGGACAAAGGCACTCGCTCTGATTTTGGTGCGCGCGCGCGCACACACACACACACACACACACATACACACACACACACACACACACACATACGTTTGCTGCAACAGGGACCTCCTCCTTCTGGCTCATTCCGTAATTTTTTCAGCGAGTGGGGTACTTTCATTGGTAGGAGAGTGACAGCCCTGAGTTGTGCGCCAGCCAGGTGGTGCCCTCTGTACACACCTTCCAGGAGAGCTGCATGAGGAACCCTGTGTAGATTCCAGTTACTGCTCCAGTTGACAACCGCAATGGTCTGAATGAAGGTACCCGTCTCAACCTGTAAACAGAAAACCTGCTTGAGGTGTTTTTTGCTTTTTGCTTGTTTTGGTTAGACTAACATGGCAACACAATACGTAGTTTGTGAGGTGTAGGTTCAGACACGGGTGCAAATCCGGTTCCCTGTGTGCAGACTTTGAACTTTGTTCCTGCGGTTTTTTGGGGGGGGGGGCTCTACTCCCACAGTCCAAAAGGATGTTCTTTTGTTTGAACGTGCAATTGTTCGTACTGTGTGACTGTGAGTGAAAGTGTGGCTGCTCCGGCATGGCCTCTACCCTGGCTCATTGCCCAGGCTTCCAGAAAAGTCTCTGGACCACCCTGACCCTGCACTAGATAAGCAAATATTGCCAGTGGGTGGACAGATACAATCTGACAGAACCCGCGTCTGCAGTAAGAGCAAAGTGTTCTGCCGTTTTGATGGTTCCCGCTTAGATGGAACAACCGCGTGGTAGAGAATACCAAGAGGAAGGACAACATTATGAAGGAGAAAAATTCCAGTTGGGTCGTGAGCTCCAGATCGCAAATCTCAAACGATATTTTTCATAGTGCTTGATCTTACAGCAGCTTCTCTTTCCCTCACTTTGATGCCACACCTAGCGTTCCGCTATGTCACGGAGGTCAGCGCGGTGACTAGCTGGTTGCTGTTAGCCGAAGTCTCGTGACTTGTTTGCATGGTTTGTCGCATGTGTGAAATGACTGCAAAGTGCACTAGCATCGTAATTCCTCAGGGTTGGACTCAACCCCCTTAGTCATAAAGGACAGACAATTGGGACATCAATAATACATGTGCTGCCATTGCTAGACGCTCGGTTCTGCACGAGCCGCATTTTGATGCATGAAGTAGGAGCAGTTGGGGAATAAAATATGGTCTTTCTTCCAAGCCTCAGTAAACATCTTGAGGCCAGCAGTAACCTTTAAACTACTGTTTCAGTTCCCTCTCCTCCACAAGCTGCGTTCTAACCTCGCCAGTTTCACACGCTGAGATTTTTCTCACCTGAGGGATATGTGAGGTGGACCAGTGGTTCTCAGCTCCACTCACGCATCTGTGTGGACATTCATAACTGAGATCGCGAACAAGACCCGAGGCACTCAGGAACTAAAGGCTTAGAGAAAGCGATGCTCTAAAATCGGATGTCGCACTCGTGCAGAAAGAATCACGCACGTATTGTACCTTCTCACACTGGCCTCGGACTGCTCTAGTTCAACAGTTTCTGCATGCAGAGGACACACTAAATGTCATTTCACTAAAATGTCGTCGGACAACCGCTGCGGGTCATTTCAGATGCGACGACAGTGATTCTGCACTGTGCCGCCAGACTTGGTGGGAAACGGGGTGGTCAGAAATCACGGCGCCGAAATGTTTTCTTGCCACGCTTGCATCCCTTCGCGGCCGGTCTGGAATGTCTCAGACTGATGCTTCGTGCTGTGTCACAACACAAACATCTCAGGATGGTTCCACAAACACAACAGCACCTTAACTCCAAGCCAGCAGACCGTGTTTGGGCTGAGATGAAACGCAGTATTAACAGGATGAATGTCCCGCCAAAAAATCTGCAAAAACTCAACCTGTCAAGCCAGTGTGGACCAGGAACGTGGTAGACTGTGTCCAGCACGTTGCTGGAGAATTCTTACTGTTCTGCAGGGAAAAGAGCGTCTGGTGTGCTACTGGTTATGAGAACCTAATAAAGTGGCTGGTAAGTGAACCCGAATTACCTTTTTTTTTTTTAAATAAATGTGGAAAGCGTGATGGCGAGCGGCTTTATGGAGACAACAGAACAAATTACTCCCACGGAGCACAGGGCTGCGGAGAGCACAGCGCTTCTGCTGCCTCCTTTTCACAAAGTAAATTCGCTTAGCGGAACTTGAGCAAGTGGAGCGAGTGATTCAGTCACTAAACACCGACTTTGATGTTCTTCGGATGGACCGGTACGCTTGAACGATAAACAGTGAGTCATTCATCTGGGCAGAAATGAATTAATCCACCCGAAGGTAGTAAAGAACGTGACCATTATCTGCTATTACCTTGCATTTATTATACTGGCATCTTTAGACTGGAGGAGCTGTATTCACATTAGCACTGGAATACGGAGAAAGGTGAAGAAAAGCCTAAGGCTGTTTTTTTTTAATAAGATCTACAGCATGTATAATTAAGTAAAGATGGTATAAAATAAGTTGACGCACTGCAATGGGGTGTTTGTGGACGTATGTGCAAGGAGGGCTGGCTGAGGGGCTTGACCTCACAACTTACCTGGACACGCGGCAGACAAGCATCCGTGACCACGTCACGGCGTGGCTCGTGACGGCCGGCGGCGGCTGCCGGCGGAACAGCGGCCGCAATAGCGACCACGCGGTTGCTGGGTCACATCCTAGCATGGGAGCTGCTGTTGTGTGTTTGAATGAGCTGCTTATTCCTATCAGCCGTCACTCTTGTCCAAGGAAATTTACAGAGTTGCAGTGATTTGTCCATTTGCATATGTTACAGCCCAGTCTAGCGAATGAGGACAGAACTGACCCAACCAGAAAGACACCAATCCTTGGTCATACTTTTTTTTTTTTTGGTATTTTACTATTATTATTAGCGCAACCCAATAACCAAGCCCTTTCTCCAGGGGTGAGCAAAGCCAACACAACCAAAAAAATCCCTGTGCTCTGTGGGGAGAATAAACTAAGGTACTCCGTTCTCCCCTGGCCGCCCAACCATGGTGAAACCCAGGAGGAGAAAAGGCAAAGAAAATGGCGCTCACCCCTTTCTGCCACTTGCGTAATATTAATAAGTGTTTACAGGAGCAACAAGTTTGAAAAATTATTTTACACCGTTCACAAACATTCAGCGCCACTGAACACAAGAACACCAAAGATAAACAGAACACCAGCTGTCAGTAATAAATACCCCACACAACTCCTTCTAGCACAGAAGAAGGAGAAGGAGCCCCATCCTCCTCCTTCTCATCCTCTTCATCCTCATCCCTAAAATACCTGTTCATAACTGGCTGACTGATGTCATTCCACGTCCAGTTTGTCACCAGACCTCCACGCGTTGCTGGGAGACAGAGTCCACACCCTCACATGCACATCAGAGGGCCTTAGACTCTAGCAGCACAGCGGCGGGATGTTCATACTCTCGGGGCAGCTGGACAAGCGGTGGTCAGAACTGTTGCCCTGGGTTTAAATCCCGCTTCCTGCAGTCGCACCCTTAACCGAGGCCCTTGCTTCAGTGACATACACAAGCACAGACTGCAAACCTTACATTGCGAGTCGCGGGAAAACATTTTCAACCGAGAGAAGAAGTAACAGCGCAAAACTGAAGCAAATGCTACAGCAGTCAGAGGGTTCAAACCACTACGCTACCTGGTCGTTCTAATCGAATATCCGGCTAATCTGTGTTTCATCCAGCTTTCAAAATGAACAAAAAAATTGCAAAACTGTCCACAGCATAATTCGTGTTTGCCGACGTATTTCTGAACGAATTAATTCCAGGATTGGCCCACGTTTTTAGTCATTACTTTAATAATGCCCCCTGCAAATATGTGTCATTCGTGATGGTTCCTCATTGGCCTCGAGTGTCTTCAGGAACGAGACCTTTGCAAACCCCGGTCGGAAGCTAAACCGCTATTGCATGCTTTGCTCGACCTAAGTCATAAATCACAGGTTGTGAGAAAGAGAGAGAATATAAAGAATTTAATGCGTATATAAACATGTATCGCGGCGCCAAGGTCGAGACTGGGTGGCAGTGTGTGTGGTGGGAGTTGGGCTGAAGTGTGCAGCGTTATCCATGGCAGCTGTTGATTTTCATTTTGGTCAAAGTGCGCACATCATCCTCCATTTTATTTAAAGCAGGACCGCTGCTGACGCGAAAGCCACCCGCGCAGGAGGGGTTCCCTCTTCCTCTTAAAAAAGTTTCCCCACTGGGTTCACCACAGGGGAACTGGGTAGACTGGACAAGAAGCAAGTCGAAATTAACAGAAAAAGAAGCACGTATGCAGTTAATATCTCTCTGTCTCACAGGTGCACGTTTACAGCCTTTCCTTTTAACACCTTCGTGCAGAGTAAAATGCAGTGATTTACGGCCGTACCGTATCAGCTCAGGGTGGGATTCGAAACGACAGCGGTGACTGTCCTACAGTGGCCCGGTTAAGGTCCGGACCTCAGTCCGTTGAGAATCTGTGTATTTGAAAATTCCGGCCCACAAGCATCATCCAACCAACCGGAAAAACATGTTGTAGATGTGCAAATATGAATAGAAAAAACTGCACCCAAACAGTGTGCGAATATCAGTATATTTATGGCAAAAGACTTAAAGCTGTTATTGCAGCAACAGGCGGCTCTACCAAATGTCAGCGTGTTTGGTTTGAATGGTCACCCCCGGAGTGTATTTCAGTTTTTCACTTTATTTAAAATATCTGTGAATAAACAAGTTGTTTTTGGCTCCAATCTGGTGTTAAGTTCCAGAGGAGGGTCCAGGCATTTCGGAATTCCTTTACATTTTCATGCAAATCAAGCGTTAACATTTCAAGGGGACAGAAACGAAACACTTCCGTCATCCGCAAATTTACAGAAGGAACTCCCGCTCTGAAAAAACGTTCCAGTGCCAACTGCGCCGCGGCAATTTCCGGGCTGTCGGGTCGGGAGAGATTTAAATAGTCTTTGCAAAAGTGTACAGCTCAGCGAGAGGATTCGGGACAATGTGTTAAATGTACGGCGAAATGGAAAATAATTATATACTAGTGGAAAACAAATGTGGCTTATTACACGCGTAATACGGGCTTTAAGAAATTAAATATTCAGTTAGATATTCCTCTCAGTGCTCCCATGTGCCGGCTGTGTTTTCCTTTTAGCAGAACCCCATTTCGGTGACGGTTAATTTAAACGTTACATCTAACAGCCTGAATCCATTAGTCAGTTTTTAGGACAAATATAAAAGTTTGGAACAATTAGTATTAACAGCTTGCATATAAACATCTCGCAAGGCGACGTTGCCAGACTGGAACACAGTAGGAGAAAAGGGAAGGAGTTGAAGACCCACTGAAGGGCAAATTTTGATACTGAATAGGAATGGAAAACATTGCTATTGCTATTTACTGTTTCCCTCTTATTGTTCTGTTTCGTTTACGCTCCGTCCTCAGCTTTCTGGACCCCCTGTTTTGCGAAATTCAAACTTTACCGCAAAAGTGTTGCGGAAAAACAGAAAAATCAGAAGCGTTAAAAAGTGCTTTCATTACTAAGCATATTAAAAGGGAAGGTATTTCAACACATACAGTTAAACATTTACCCATTTGGTTTGTTTTTTTTTTGAGACAATAATTTCATTAATGCAAAAAACAACGTTTTACACGTAACGTTGCGTCTCGGTGAAGAACAAGGCAGTGCGGCACCCCCTAGACCCCCTGCGTCTTCGGCATATAATTCACCGCACTGTGTGTCTGTTTCAGTCGCAGCGCTGATTTTACTGCATTTTATTACCCACATTTTCATTACACCTTACATGAGGGTGTGAAAGCACTACCGTGGTACATAATGCAGTACTATACAGCACCGTGGTAAAAATATTACACAAATTATACTTTGCATTGTCCAGACTTTTGCCATATATTCGAAGCACCCGCATATAGTCTGGAACACTGAGGACTGGATATGAAACACCGGCTCCGGACTCAGCTAATCCTGTCATTGTCACACTGGCTCCGTCTCCCATAACTCAGCCCTGTCACAGCGTGTAGGCGTGATGACAAACTGACCTTCTCACACTTTATGGACAGACCCTCACATTTGATTCGCTCACTTAGGCCTTCGCTGCATCTTATAATGCAGTCATACAGAAAAACTATGGATTGTTGTCCTGTTATCCAGAAACCGTTCAGTTCTTCACTGTACATGACGCTGGGCAGCCTGTCAGGCAGAACCCGGGTTAAATAACATATTTCCAATTTCATGTCAATTCTGAAAGCGATGTTGTGAAGATCTCCGTCCTGCAACACGCTGCTGTACAAAATAATAAGCGTGAAAGAGGGTATATATTTCTGTGCACAATTGTAGGCAGCCTGTTGACATGAGGGCCATGGATGTCGGGCTCTTTTCTGTGCTCATTACCTTGAACATTTTCATTTATGTAAACAGACGGTGGAGGACTTCAAATAATGATGTCCATTGCATATGCGTCCAAGGTGGTACATTTTTCCAGAGCTGAAATAATTATAAAAGGCTTTTGCGCTCAGTGTCCTTGGACACTAACACAGCCTGCACATCACCGGCAGCGTGCCCCGGATCAGTTCCCCGCTGTGGCAACAAGCGGTGCCATTTTTTTTTTTTGTACCTCAAACGGTATCGTCGTCGCCATTGTCGTCACCTTACCCAGGAACCTCTGCAGATGGTCCACTGACTTGAGGGGTGAGAACTGCACAGGTTTTCTTATTGGGTAACCGGTGTTTATCCGCAAAATTCTGTGTCCGTCGCGTCTTCAGGGACGAATAACAATGGGATGGAGTGGAATTGCTGTGATTGAAAATCCTTTGTCGTGACTTTTTTTAGAGGGAATTTATTTTTGTCAGCCTAAATTAAAACGGTTTGAAGGACCGTGTGGCGAGTGTGTCGTGGCATCTGCATTGCTTGTGTGTCACTTGTGCGCAGACTGCTGACAGCAGCTTTACACGCGTGACCTTGTGGACACCGGAGAGTGTGTTCGGGTACGGACCTCCTTACACCAGGGCTGGCCAAAGCGCTGCGTGTGGCCTGAGGAGGTGCAGTTTGGGAAAACAGTTGCGCACGTTGCTGACCATTCGTGATCGCTGAAAGACACGTCAAGGTCGCGTTCCCACGTCTCTTTCAAAGCACCGTAGGAGTTATTGTCAACACTTCAATGTATTTGTTCAATGTCTGTTTTCTGTGTCCACGGCTGTAAAATAAAGAATAAAATGAAAACTCTGAAAATGTTTAAAGAAGGGTGTACTGGGTTGGCCAAATTTCATTCTTAAATGTTCAAAGTTAACCACTGTTTAGCCTCAAGATAAATGCGATGTTTGACGAAAAAAAAAATCAGTATGGAACTTTATCTTCATTCAGTTTTCTTACATGAGCCTCCTCTTTGCTTATGGCAGCATCTTCAGTTGTGTTGCTGACAGTGAGGCGTCTGCTCGTGTCACTGTCATGTTCCAAAAGGTGTGAGATCATTGCGTTTGCTGGTCTAAAACTGCTTTTATTCTCCTGTCCACCAGGGGAGGGATTTCAGGTTGCGTGAAAAACGTTCCTCCTCTTCCTCTGAGGACAAACAGCCACCCAGTTAAATCATCCATCTTAAATCACAGCAATGCAGTTATGCTGACGTGGCCACGCAAAGCCAGCGCGTGACGTGGGAGGAAGTGCGGAAATAGCTGATAGGACACCAGCGCCGACACACACATATCCAATGGGATAAATTTGTGACAGTATACAATACAGTTTATCACAATACTTACATTATTTTATTACAGCACACTGTACGATATTTATTTGTTCAGCTTTTAATTCATTTTGATTTTTATTTTTATTCACATTTAGTTTTTTTCATGAAAAAGTTTTGGGAAAAAATGGTTATTGCAAGATTCCTTTTGTAGGTATTAATCTTTAGCAGCTGCTTTAGCGAAAATTCAGATATAGATAGTCTGGACACCGAGGGACTGCTGTACTTCAGTAAACTGCCAAATTCTTTGCAGATGTAATTATTAACTGCAATTAAAAAACTGCATAATTATTTACATGAGAACAGATCATATATTTCATTAAATCAGTGGCAGCCAAACACTAAAAAGTGCCTATTGAGATCGCTTACAAGCGGCTTACATGCCTACACGTTTCAGTGAAGATGCAACAAAGTTCACGTTCACGTAGTTAGCAGAACACCCACAACTACAAGAACCCTTAAAAAGCGCAAAAGCAGATGCTCTTCCTTCAGAAAGCGGCAAATTTGGTTAAGTGCGCTTTACGCCACGACTCACCTTACGCAAAGCGCTTTGTAGGGCGCCGCGCAAGTTCACGGCGGGAGCGAGCCGAAAAGAGAAACGAGAGAAAGGCTAAGCGAAGCATCCGTGCTCCGTAACCGTGGCAACCTGCAGTTCCACACGGCTTCATTAAAGACCACTTACTTCCACCAAAAAGCAGGAAGGAGGAAGGTGAGTTGTTTCTGTGGCCGAGGCCGTGCCATAACCAAACCGGAAAGCCAAATGGTTTTCTACCAAATGGGTCCAGTTGACACACCTCTGTAAACAGGTGCGTTATTGTGTGTTTGTCCATTTAGGCAGTGGGAAAAAATCCGCGCACTCGTATTCAAATGTTTTTCAGCCTTTCATTCTCAGCCGGGGACCATAAGCGAAGGGGAACTCGAAGGATTTGTTTCTGCCATTTTGTTTTCTGCACTACATCCAGCCACTGGATTTCTCCTCTGTTCAAGTTTTTCTAAGAGCGGACGCTGAGAGGAAAGAGCCCGCGAGCTCTTCGCCCGCTGCCGTGTGCCGGCGGTGTTAATGGCAGCAGCGGAACATCCTCGCTGAAGCTCCAACACAAAAGTAAGGACTCATACACAGTGTCTCAGGTGGACACTTAGGCCTCATATTAATGGAAATATACACCACGTTTCAGGTAACACACTTAATATGTCACTGCATTTGCCCAGCTATGCGGCCATTTTACTTCCACGATGGATAGAAAGAGTTGACATAAGAGCACCGGATGGCTTCTTATTTCAGGAAGTTCTTCACAAGGAGCGGTTTATTTCTAATGTGAAGCTAAAGCCGTGGGACTGTCCGGCTACCTTGCAAAGGTCTAGCAAACAGAGCAAAAATTAGCCACTATCCGGGGTGGAGGATGGTCTGCTGCCTTGGGACTGAATCCTACCGCAGTTCCCTTGAGCAACGTACCGAAGCGATAAACACCCAGAGCTCAAAATGCAGTCGTAATTTTAATAAGCATAATATAAAACCAAAATATTCTTCTTTGCCTCAAACAGACATCAGTGAAGTAAATGTGATAACAGTGTGAAGAGGCCCGGGTTTCTTGTTAAGGGACTCAGCTTGGCAGCTGAAGTAGAAGAGAAGTCCGTCCAACATCTGTGGATGAAGTGGTTAGTGATAACCAATGAATTAAAGTGTATAACTAAGCATTTTTTTAACTTTAACTGCCACATTTTCATTGCATTCTATTTGCACTTTTAATGTGTGTTATAATGCTCGAGGAGAATATCCTATTTTGGTTTCTCAAATGTACTAACATCTGTCAGAAGGTCCCACCCTCTACTTTCTCTGAGGGAGTCAAGTTTTAAACATAAAAAATATATATATTTTATGAGCTCATTTGAGATCAGATGGTGCCTTAGAAGATGTGCTTAAGGCTTTTCTTACACTTCTGTTTCTGTCAGCCTACGTGGACTCCATGTTCAGAGCATCTTTTGCACATCGAAAAAGGAAGAACTGAACTGAACTGAAACCATAAAAGAAGGCTGGATTGAAGTTGCTTTATTGCGGAGAAGACATCTGTTATTGCACCAGGAATCTGTAGACCCCATAAGGAGCGGAGCTGCTGGGCATCACCTTCCTCAAGATGAGGTCCAGCACCACAGATAGTTCTTAGCTTCACTCCCGCAGCAAGGATCACCTTGGTCTTGCGAGAGAGTCCATCATGGGCACGGAAGGCTGTGTAGAATTACTTCACCTGAGTGAGCTTTTGTACAGGTAGCTGAGGAGGACAATGGGCAGCCAGACCTCTCACGTTTCCTTCCGGCTTCCTCACCACATTATTGTTCCGATATTAATCGGTACGACATGACAATTGCCTTCAGGAAACTGTTGTTGTCCATCGATGTGTTACCAAATTTCAGTAAGGATATCGACCCAGAGATACAGCATCAAGGTTCAAGGGTGACTTTAGTGTCTTTCTGCACTAATCCAGATGTTCAAGAGAGAACAAAGTGTAGGTTCTCCTGGACCATAAGTACACAGTATTCTAAACCGGCAGCAGGACAACAAAGAAAAATTGACATAGACACCCTGTACAGATAAGCACAAAGATCAATGAATAGATGCTTGTAGAGGAAGAAGAAGATGATCAACTGAAAAGAGAGGGCAGGGTATCAGTGCTGGTAGTGGAGATTGGTATCTATGCTTTCCAGAAGGCAGCAGTCAGGCACCCTGCGAGAAAAAGATGTTCCTGAGCCTGGTCGTGTTGGCCCACAAGTTACGATTTTTTTCCAGAGAGCGGCGGAGAAAATGGAGCGGGTGAGAGCAGTCTGTGGTGATGATGTGAGGTCTTCTGACACACTAGGTGGCTGTCGGTGGTCTGGATGGCGGGCAGCGGAGTCCTGGTGATGGACTGGGCAGTCTTCACTATGCTGGTGAGAGGCAGTGCAGTTCCCACACCAGACTGTGATACAGGAGCTGAGGATGATCTCTGTGGCACAGAAGGTGCTGAGGATAGGGGATCGAAGTCCAGCTCTTTTCAGTCTCCTCAGGAAGCGGAGAAACTGCTGTGCCTCCTTTGCCCAATTGGAGAAAGCTTCAGCTACGTGCATGGCATGGAACCTGAAACTGTGCTCTGGTTCCACTGCTGAGCCATCAAAACACAGTAGGGTGGGGACGGCTTCAGATATCTAAAAGCCCTAAAGGGAAGATCAGTAGAAGATACAGGGGTGACGCTTAGGTTAATGGTTAACAAGGTTACAAGGTGCACAAGTAGGTTAACAAGTACAAGATGTTATATTAATATTACTATTAATTCTTATTTTAACTGAAGACCGTGTCCGTGGTGACTTCCACCGCCCGATATTCTGCTGTTTACCAAACTACCGGCAGTGATTTACTGACTTATATGGCAGAGTGTAGTGGAAAGTTACTGGAAAGGCACCTACTCCACACCCCACAGCCCAACCCACATAGAGTAAAGCCAGTTAAAGACCCCAAAAATGTTCTGCTGAATGTACGTATGGAATGTAACTAGACTCAAGCCATATGATTGGATACCTAAGCAAGTGTAGATACTGTGTTCCATATAAGCTCTGAGCCTCCATTATTCTGGGTCAGTCTCTGGAGACTCACTGAACCCTGAGACTGAATAAAATAATCGGTTTTTGATAAGGAGAACCCTGGGATACTTCCCAAGAAAAGAGTACTCAGACATAAACACACAGTGGGCAAAGTCCCCGGTTCATCTCTTTTGAACTGTGAGGGGGGAGGGGTAAAACCTATTTTTTGTCTAATATTTACAAAGGGAAATTTAAAGAATAATATACAAAGGTTGCTAAAAGCTTTGCAATGATGAGTCCCTCACCGTTTCTAATGTTAGCAAGAAGCTTTGGTTGTTTCTGAAATAGCCACTTGAGTTCATGAAACGAGAGACCGTCGGCAGGGCTGTTCGATCTGTCATATATGATCCCCAGCTCTCGTGTGTATATCATCTACTTAACCGGGCTACTAGTTACCCTTCCTGGTGAGGCCGGTTCTCAGACACATGCCGCACTATTGCTGACTTCTAACTGGGCTGTTCTTCCTTCCACAGTGGAACAGGACAGGATATAACGTTTAATTCAGTAAAAGCTGAAAACATTACTGACCGGACAACTTTTTCTCCACTTATTATACCTGTCAGAATGGGTGTGTGCTTGAAAACCCTGACTGTCTGTTCAAATAAAAATCTTAAAAAGGACGTATTGCAGAGCGCAAGTTACCGTCAGAAAGAGGGTTCTAGAAAACAGAGGAAATTAGGGTTAGGGTTAGGGCTAACAGTGACAAAAAGCCCCCTTTGAATGGTGCGTGTCCTCGACTTACTACCACATCCAGGAATGGCAACCTGTTTATCACTCGATTTGTCTGCAAATCCACCTGCTAGTATTACTAAGCTCAGTCATGCTGACATCACTGGCTGGTTTTCTGCAAGAACTGCCATCAAAGCTCTAATCAATTAAAAATTGACTATGATGTTCATCAACTCTTCATCCCATGCAGGGTGGCAGTGTCCCTCACAACAGGACTGACCACCTCCCTGCACATCAGCTACACAGCAGACCAACGTGGGGGACCAACAAAGCTGACAGAAAGGATTGCCGATCTCTCCCGTGAGCGACGCTCTTCTAACTTGCTTTTGCACATCCCCGAGTGGCTCATGACTATGATCCTCTGGGTCCGGTTCCTGATTCCTCACTTCTGCCTTTGCAAAAAAAAAAAATCTCAGCGTTTCCTTCCGCTCTCCATCCATGTGGTGACAGGGTGAGGCTGGGGAGGCACCTTAGGTGGTCTGCTAATCCACTGCTGGACTTTTATTTTTATCTTTTATCAATTTGAAGCAAAATTGAAATTGAATTGACTTTAAAATGGCCGAGAAATAAAAATAATTGATCTCCTCAACCTCCTATTCTTCAGGAACAATTTGTTCTTATTAACTACAGCTTACAGCTTGGTCACTTTCAATTTGCTTTTCTTGTCTGAACCATAAAAAAAGCCTCGTGAGCGTATCTGCAGGATGACTTCTGTAAATGCTTCTTTAATAAGTCTGCAAAAAGTCTACAATATATAAAAAGGGTTGTGAGGTTTTCAAGCAAGTCAGTAAGCGTCGAACCTTCTCTCTGCTCCGCAGCGTTTTACTCCCATCTAGCGGCAGGATACGGAAGTGCAGGTGATTATATTCTGTTTTCGCACCAGACATAAATTTGAAACCTAATAACTTAAGAAAATACAACCACACGTTAAAAATAGCGAGGCTGAAAAAATGTTTGTGGCCTCTGAAAATCTAACTAACTCGAACGTTGCTACCACAGAAATTTCGTCCTAGACGGCAGCAAAAATTTCAACTCAAACTTCTATTCAAAACCAGACCAGTATTAAGAAATGTGTGAATGTCCATCTGCTTTGACCACAGCAGCACAAACATGAGCAATTTAAGAGGAACAGTGTCAAATATTTTGTGCTTTATTAAATTTGCCTTTCACATTCCTTCAAAATTAAGAATTCAGATTAAAAAGTCTGCTGGTTTGCGTGAGGTTTATTTCTTGACACGTCGATTCCACGTTTCACCGCAGAGGAGGTCAGTGTGAATTCCTTGCTGGGAAATCTGAACGATTCAGCTAAATGGTCCTTCACCAAATCCATCCGTTCATCCACACATTTTCATCTCCCACTCGATCCCGTGCCAGGTCACGGCAGCCCCGGAGCCGATCCCACGACCATCGGGTGCTAAGATATGGAAGAAGGTCCAGTCCATCGCGGCCCATTGACAAATGGTTAGGTAAATTTTGAAGTGAATCGGTCACTCGGTGCCGGAGTGACAGTGGGGACTTTTCCTGGTTGGTCAGACAGGTGTCACGCCCCCTGCTCTGCCTGCCGTTCCGCCCAGCTCCACAATTGCCAGCACCTGCTCCTTGTTTCCTCGAACAAGGTATAAAACCTGTGTACCCCGACACGTCGGTGTGAAGTATGGCCCATGTTACTACTGAGCAGTTCCCCCCCGTCAGCCTTTCCGGTATTCGACCCTCGCCTGTCCCCGACCTTCGATCTAGCCCGACTGCTTCTTCTACTCCGTTGCCTTCTGGATCTGACCCTTGCCTGTGTGTTGACCACGGTTCTGGAACTTTCCTCCACAATAAACCTCATTTGCTAACTCGCACCTGCACACGTCAGGCAGACAAGCAGATGTTACTGGCAGGATCAACCAGGTATTCCAGAGGACAGTGTGGGACCGCGGTTCTCAGTTCACCTCAAAAATATGAACCGCCCTTTTTGAACGTCTAGGAGTAACCGTTAGCTTATCCACAGTCTAATGGCCAGTGTGAGCGAGTAAACCAGGAGTTAGGGAAGTTCTTAAGAACGTATTGCCACGAGAATCCATCAGATTGGAGTCAGTTTCTGGTCTGGGCAGAAACGGCCCAGAATTCGCTGGTTAGCTCATCCACCGGGCTCACCCCCTTCAAATGCTGCCTGGGTTATCAACCCCCCTTGGTGCCGTGGACAGCAGATCCTACAGACATCCCGGCAGTGGATAACTGGCTGAAGAAGGGTGAGGAGGTCTGGGAGCAGACTCATCAGCATATTGAACAGACCCTCCAGCGTTACAAGGACCACGCCGACAAGCACCGTCGAGAGGCCCCAGTGTATCATCCTGGAGACCGAGTCTGGTTGTCCTCTAAAAACATCACATTCCCCAAGGGCTGCAGAAAACTTCATCCCAAGTACCTGGGTCCCTTTTGAACTGTGAAGCAGATCAACAAGGTGATGTACAAATTGGACTTAACAGTCAACCTTAATATGTCTGCCTTTCACATTTCCCTGCTCAAACCGGTAGTCCCAGGACCATTAGGTGAGGCCCTCTGCGCAGACGTTCCACCCCCCCCTGGGGGGAGATAGGTGCTCCAGTGTACGTGATAAACAGGCAGCTGGATTCTCGAAGACAGGCAGGACACCTTCAGTACTTGGTCGACTGGGAGGGCTACGGCCCAGAGGAGAGGAGCTGGGTGCCAGCCAGGGACGTACTGGACCCAGGATTGGTAGCAGATTTTCACCCTGAGAAGCCAGGGCTCAGGTCTAGGGGACGCCCCAAAAGGAATGTCAGTGGCACTCGTGAGACCCTGACCACAAGGAGGGCAGAACAGTCCCGAAGCGCCACCTCATCCACCCAGACCTGTGACTACTCAGGCACGCGAACCCAAAGCCCCTCTTCTGGGGGCGTTGTTAGGGGTCATCGTGGCCGTCCGCGTCGTGCGGCCGACGCCGACTCCTTGGGGGGGTACCGTCACGCCCCCTGCTCTGCCTGCTATTCTGCCCAGCTCCACAATCGCCAGCACCTGCTCCTTGTTTCCTCGAACAAGGTATAAAACCTGTGTAGCCCGACACGTCGGCGTGAAGTATGGCCCATGTTACTACTGAGCAGTTTCCCCCCGTCAGCCTTTCCGGTATTCGACCCTGTCCCCGACCTTCGATCTAGCCCGACTGCTTCTTCTACTCCGTTGACTTCTGGATCTGACCCTTGCCTGTGTGTTTACCACGGTTCTGGAACTTTCCTCCACAATAAACCTCATTTGCTAACTCATGCCCACACATGTCTGCTTCCTGCCAACGGTGTCACAACAGGGTTTGAGCTGAGTGAAGATGTCCTAGGTATTTACAGCCTAACCTCAGGTCCACACCTTCAGGGAAAGGTGAAGAAAGGCCCCAGAAGGAATCTGGCTTGACCAGTGTATGACCGCATGGCAACAGTTTGCTGCACATTCCCACATTTTCACAGCGCTTTTCCCGGCCCGCAGCTACAGAGAAGAACGAGAGCGACGAAAACACGAACAAACCCTCGCCAGCGAGGGTTTCCTCCCACAGTCCAAAGACACCTGTTTCAGGTCAATTATTGCCTGTCCTGTGTGTCCAGGGGTTGATTCGTACCCTGTGGTTCCAGGATGGGCTCCGGTCCAGATAAAGCAGTTAATAAGACGGTTGGATCCTTGTGGGTTTAAAAAAACTGTGCCACAGCGACTCGGACCGGAATGCTGGTTGCTCCCACTTTCTGAGCTGCTTACCTGGGCGTTGGTTCGAATCCCGCTTAGCGTGTGCAGAGTTTAAACTTTCTCCCCATGTTAGCAATCCGACAGGTGAACCTGTTACCTACTGAGCCTTCAGAGGAAAACCACGGATTTCCTGGAAGTTTCCCGATCTGTGAGAAAGAAAACTTCCCGATAAATTCAGAAGAAAAGGAGGCGGTCGCGTGGTGAACAATCGGTGGGAAGTGATTCACGCAAAGAGCTCGGAAACTTGCGCACATTTGGCAGAAGCGCAAATGGAAATTCATTCATTCGTTTTTCTTCCAAATTTAATGTCGGTTTTTGCTTTATTTTTATTTAACACACAATTTTGGGCTGAGAAACAAAAAAAAATGTTCTCAACTTTTCACCGTCATCTTCAGCTGTTTCAAGACTTCATCTAACGCACGATTGTTGGCCGACACAACGTTCCCCGTCTCGTTTTTCAGGACATTTTTAATGAATTTTACGTTTTAGAAAGAGGCGTTTAAATAAAAGTTTAAAAAAGACAATCACACAACCTGTATACAGTTTTATTTCTTATACATAAACAAAACAACCCTGCGCCCTGAAGGAACGCGCGCTGCCCCAAAATTGGTTTACTTATTTCTGTTAGAACTCAAAACACGGCAAACTTCTGCTGTGGTAAATTGGAACCATCAATAATAATAATAATAATAATAATAATAATAATAATAATAATAATGAGCAACCGCTGCAGTGCCGTGTCGAAAGTGGAGACGTGCAGCGGTTATGTGGTTTGACCGCTCGAATATTCCGGAAAATCTAGTCCGCGGACTTCTGTTGCTCAATATGTTTTGTCGAGCCGTGGACGTTGGAGGCGGGAAAGCGCGGCGCGTGACGCGCTTCTTCAGAAGTGGAGGAGTGAGCAGCGGCGGGAGCGGGGGGGGGGTCAGCGCTGCGGTGGGACACCTGGCTGCGCGCGCGCCCGCCCTTCCTGCCCCATAAACACACACCTCCTCAGAACCGTTACCCGCCGCGGCACGCGGAGCGGGACACGCTGGACACGCGCGAGCCGAGCACGGGACACTTCCCCCCAATGGAAGGGCTGTCGGCCGTGGGCCGGAAAGTGTGGTGCGTCCGCCGGCAGCTGGTCGTGCTGCTCACGCCGCTCCTGCTCGTGCCCGTCCTGTTCGCGCTCCCCGCCAAGGTAGGTTTTCCTCAGCACGAAACAAGTCGCTGTTCTCCGACATTCACCGCTTTTCACCACATTTATACAATTCCTTGAACAGACTGTATAGGAAATAAGGTGAATTTGCACTTATTATTTTGCTGCCGGCGGTTGTATCCATTGCGACGGGACAGGGACAGGGACAGGGACACGGCTCTGTCAGAATCCCGCAGGACTCGCGCGGGTTGCACCGTGTTCACCTGCGTATTCCCACGTCCACGTATTTCCCCGCTGCCCTGGAAAGGCGTGGAAGGAAGGAGTTCCCACCCTGTGGCCGCGGACTGATCGTGGGCAATATCGTTACTGGGATGTCCGTCCTGCCTGCTGCTGCAGGGGCGCCTTGTCCCCACGCACGCGTAGAAACGATTCCCACTCCACGCACGTTTGCTGTACGCAAGCCCGGTTCCACAGCTACTGAGTATTCAAACACGCCAAAGCCATAAATACTAATTTTTTAAGCATTAAGCACCATAAAATTTACCGCACTGCCTTATTTATATCTTCTTAAATCTATGGCATCACGACTGTTCCTAGCCGGGTGTTTTTAAAATGTTTTTGAAGTTTTTAGTTTTAGTAAGCAGGACAAGTGACCCCCACAGACATTTAAAACATTTTTATTTGAAATATCCTGAATGTGCAGCTTAATCTATACCAAGTCTAAAGTTTATCAGTGAAACCCTAATGGCCAGTACAGTGTGTGTGTGTGTGTCAAAATTTATTGTACTATGGCACATTATTATCATTTTGTCCAGTAATAATCTAACATTTACTGTAAAACTAAAGGTCTACAGGTTCTGCCACTTAAAGTGTGTAAGTGACACGCAGAGCAGCAGCTGCTGTGATTCATCTAAACAAACAAACGCTGCAAATCACAGCTGGTCTGTTGGAGACAACAGACAGCAAGATCACAGTATCTGGAGACGCAGGCGCCGCGTGTCATCACAAACTGCATCACGAGACTTAACACACCATCGTGAGCAGACCATCGCACGGCACTGAACGTAACTCGGCAGTTTAATTTATAACAGCCGTCACTCTGCGGGAAAACTTTATTCTGTAAAGTTAAGCATAACGTTGTTGTCCGCCCAAATGCACCAGTTAACAACCTGCATTGTTAACAATGTGGCAGCAAATGGTGACAAAGGGAACCAAGTCGTGATGATGACGTGGAGGGAGAAACAAATGTGACGTTTTGCAAAAACACATCAGCATTACGAAAACAAGAATATAAAAGAAAACTTCTTCACCGTCACTTAACACTGCTTGTCGAAAGCAGACCTTTGCTTCCAGTTCTGCCTGTAACCAAACAGCCAAACATCAAAATTCACAACAAATAACAACCGCCTCGTACGTAGCCGACATGCCGATAAATTTTCCTCCGCTTGAAGCACCGGTGCGGGAGCTACCAAAACGCCAGCAGTTCTTGGAGGAGATCTGCTAAAACGCTGGTAGAAAAGACTCGTGAGACAGGAAGGGGAATTTGATTCCACAACTGTGTTCTCTCTTTCAGGAGGGAAAATGTCTGTATGTGGTGCTACTCATGGCTGTGTACTGGTGCACGGAGGCCCTTCCCTTGGCCGTCACTGCACTCCTCCCCATCTGCCTCTTTCCCACCATGGGGATCCTGCCGTCCAAGAAGGTGTGTCCTCAGTACTTCCTGGAGACCAACTTCCTCTTCTTCAGCGGACTCGTCATGGCGTCCGCCATTGAGGAGTGGCAGCTGCATCGCAGAATCGCCCTCAAAGTGTTGAAGGTAGTCGGGGTGAAGCCAGCATGGTGAGCAGCCCTGACATCTTCCCTGCAACGTCTCCCTCTGGGCCTTTTCGCACATTTAAACCCCCAGAGCCGCTGATCTTGGATGATATTCCTCGCACTGTTTTTTTGCCCAGTGATAAAATAACTTCTGTCAACATATCTTGTTTGTATAAGTAAGTTCGTTTTTCATTCTTGCGCAATAGACCCGCGGAAGCCCTTCACAGTGGAACACTCCGGAAAACCCTGGCAAATAGTAGAAAGGAAAAAAAATGTATCTTAGGGTCCAGTGTGAGCGGAAGGAGAAGGAAGAAACTTCAGCCAGAATTATTTTTTTTAATGCAGACATGTAGCCGTAAAAAAACTGTCCTCTCGCTTGCTGACTTTTGATGCCTGATAGCGGTACGCGTTTATTATGTTTGTTTTGTAAAGCGGCACGATTCTTGAGTTTAAGCAAGCAGGCCTCGTCTTACGGGAAATCATTATATCTGCTACATGTTCTATTCCTAGAATATTCTGTTTTTGTCGTAGAATGAACTCTTATTTTCTGTGGCCTGCGCTTGTAGGCTTTCGTGCAGGTCCTCACTAGGGGATTTATTACAGTTAATGTCGGAATCACTTTAGCTCCTTTGAAAGCTCGACATTTAAAGCAAACAAGTACATCTGAGCCTCACCTTTGCTGTTTGGATTCTTCTGGAGACAAACTGGCTGATCTGTATCTAATTGTGGATGTTGGTTTAAACCCTATGGCCTGCGGGAACAAATATGATCACCACAGATGCTGAGCATTAAAGAAGCCCTATTTTTGTGACGTATACAGTACTGTGCAAAAGTCTTAGGCATGCAACTTCAATGTCTGTTGAGAAGTACAGGTAGATTCTTATCTACCATCAGGGGGGTTTCTGGTTGGTCCCAAATTCATTGTGCAGCCTGAGAATGACCTCAAACACCCAATCTCAGTCATACACAACTATCTTGAGCAAAAAGAAGGAATCCTGCAACAGATGGTCTGGTCCCCACAGAGCCCTGATCTCAACATGATCAAGTCAGTCTGGGAGGACATGCAGAGACAGTCAAAGTCTGCAGAAGAACTGTGACCAGTTCCTCAAAGTGTTTGGAAGAACCTACCAACCTCTACCTTAAACTGCATACAAGTTTGCATAAGAGAACTGATGCCCAAATATTGATCTGACTGAGGTTTTTTTTTGTTTACTGCACTTTTTAGAAGGTTTATTGATTAATAAGTATTCGTGGCATTATTTTTGGAACCATCCTCGCTTTATAGCATTTTTCCCACAGGTGCCTAAGACTTTTGCACAGTACTGTAGGTGCAGCGGTGCTAGGAAGTTTGTGAATTTTCTGAATTTATGTGTAAGTCTGGTCTTAAGTGTGATCAGAGTTTCATCTAAGTTGTAAAAATGGATTGAGAACCCAATTAAACACATAACACAGGATGTTGTAATTTTTTCCCTGATCTGTTTGTTGAAGTTTCTCTTATGCGTCAAATAAATGGGCGGCAACATCTCAAGTGGGTCATGTTTAATGTTGGGTCATTTATCCCGGGTTCTCTTTGTCTATTTTCGTAAACAACGATCATCGGTCTGATCACAGCTTTGGTCAAATTTACACGGAAATTCTGAAGGTTCACGCTTTCCAGCACCACTGTGTACCACGTGTTGCGTTCAGATATTCAATCACAGCAATTCGCTCTCAGGCGTGGGTTTTTCTCGATGGCGTTGCACCTCGGAGATGCATGTTCTGTTTAACATGTCCCAGGCACTGTCTGTTTGCCCAAGTCCAACTTTGTGCTCCTCTCTTGCATCAGGCTGATTCTGGGCATGATGATTACCTCCTCCTCCCTGTCCATGTGGCTGAGCAACACAGCCACCACGGCAATGATGCTGCCTATCGCCAACGCCATTCTGGAGAACCTCTTCGGAGACCTGGAGATGCTGAAGGAAAAATGCAAGCTCAAGGACGACGAGGAAGGTGAGGTTCTCGTGCCCTGGAACAACCACTGTGGTTTTGAGTCCTTTCAGATCCTCTTGGTGTTTGATGAAGCTTTTGGTTTAGTCAGTTATACAACGCAAACTGGTTGTTCCAAGTGTCAGCAGATGCAGAAGATGACGAGATCAGGGTGTTTGTGGTTACATCTCAATCCAAGAGGTAGATCCTCTTCCTACCTACCTGGGTCTATAACGTGTCATGTGCATTACATTCATTCGTTTCTCCAGAGCAGCTCGCACTGATTTACCTATTTGTACAGCCGGGTCATTTTAGCTGTAGCAGTTCCCGGTTTGTTCGACATCTGACATCTGAACCCAGATCCTTTCTTTGGTCTAAAGGTAGCACTTGTGACCATACTTTACATTATTTCCAAGAATTATTTCCAGAGATCAAATTTGGATATCTAAACTAGGGTGTGACCTTTGCATTGCCACATCTTCTCTCAGAGTCCTTCTGAATGATTTTTTTAAATCAGCGTACAAATAATCCCCATTTCTGCCACATAGTCAAGGCATCTAGCTGACGCAATGTTATTCTCTTAAAACTGTCGCTCAATGTGTTCCGTTTCTGCATCTTTTACACGCGCCAGGCCTATCACAAGTAAAGATGCAAGCCCTGACCTCTGAAAAGCAAATATTGACCGAAGATAGGTAAGAAAAACGCCAGTTGTTAGCCAATCTTTGGAAGTCTTTCCCCTGGCTACTTAACGCTACCTTCCTTTTTTGAAGCTAGGTGTTTTCCGCCTTAGCAGGGAGAGAAAAAAAATTGCAACGGGTGATTCTTCTGATCTCTTCTGGTGATGCTCTGGCAACACAACCCGCTGTTGTTCCTCAAGGCAGGACGGGGCAGAAACGTACGACCGAAGGACCCCTAAGGAGATCCGCACAGAGGCAGAACGCCAGCTGAAGGTGTGGAAGGGCTTCCTCATTTGCATCCCCTACGCAGCCAGCATCGGGGGAACAGCCACCCTGACAGGCACCGCGCCCAACCTCATCCTGGTGGGTCAGCTCAAAAGGTACGGTACCTGGACAGGTGACTCTTCAGCTTGTTAAGGTCAGATACCGTCCAAACACTTTGAAATTGTTGTTGCTGTTTGCTTTGCGCGTTGATTCGGGCCCAGTTTGTCAGGACGTCCTGCTTTAAAGGCCTTTCTTGTCCTGCGCTTGGTGACACCTCATGTCTCGAGCCTCAAAGAACAGAGCACAATTTTTGAATGCTTTTCCCGCACAGTGGAACAAAATATCATACGACTTTTACGTTCATTCCGTGGAGAAACACTGCATGCAAAGTATTTCTCCACCAAAGGCCCTGTTTATGAGCCATACTTAACCACAGGTAACCGTTTTTTAACTTTAAATAATGCAAACGGTACATTTTATTGCCTTGGCTGTTACAGATACCTAGAACTTCTTCAGTTAGTCATGTATTCAGAAAACGTTTAGATGTGATCCTTTCTCAACACCAGTTCAACTTGAAGGCTGTTGAAATGAGAAGCTGAGGCAGCTTGTTTCTGTTCATTGCGGCATCGGTTTCTCCTACTGATCTGGTCTCTTAAGACCACTGACTTCCAGTAATGTGTTGCCGGCGCAGTCACTGCTGTTTGAAACCTATGACCTGCTGATGGTTTTTTTTTTTTTTTTTTGTGCCTGCATGGCTTTAATCTGCCACTGTTTCTGATGGACGTTCCCACTGACCCTTTCATAGCCCTGTAAAGACTCCCAGTCCAAGGAGCAGTGGAAAAAACTTCCTGCAACGACACCAGGAGAATGTTATCACACATTTTTTAAATACTATCTCTCAGACTGACCACACTGTGTTCGATTTCCAGCCACTTCCCCGACTGTGACCTCATCAACTTTGGCTCCTGGTTTGTTTTTGGGTTTCCTCTCATGCTGCTCTTTCTCCTGCTGGGGTGGCTATGGATTTCCTTTCTCTACGGAGGACTCAACACTAGGTAAGCAACTTCACCGAGACGAGCCGCACCGTGTGCGTGAGCACAACGTTCTAGATGTTCCAAGAGTCGAGTTGACGTGTAAGGCTGTAGCTGCGCAGGGTTCGTAGCTTGGAAGTCATAGCTGATGGTAGTTCTGAAGCAGCCAAAAGAGCACCAGAGTTCAGGTGAGACGCAGGATGTCATAGTGGTCATCCACCCAGTCAGCAAGCTGGTCTCAGTTTCATTTGTGGCCTCACTTTGCCAGGACTTCCTTCCTACACACGGTATGCATTAAGAAAAAAACAGGCAACTATAAAAGCTTGGTCATGTGGGCCAAAGGAAGCTTCTTCCATGAGCTTAACAGTTTGATCATAAGTCCAAATTCACAAAGGCTCTACCAGTACTGTTACCTATGGGCCACATTTGTAAAGTGTAGTATTATGGATATTTATTAATTAGGTGTGACTGTTTTTTTGATAAATCCAAAAAGGTGTGACACGGCCACTGTGGCCCCTGAGGATCGTGTGCGGTTTCCCTCTGCAGGTTGTGTGGGAACAATCAGGATCGGCAGGCAGCAGCGGAGAGGAAAGCCAAGGCGGTCATTGACGAGGACTACAAAAAACTCGGCCCTATGAAGTATGTGGCACGAAAGGCCATCGCGACACCGGGATGATGCTCAGTATTGCACTTCGCATCTTACCAAACTGCATCATTTGCTCCACCTTTACGAGCATTTTTACATGCAGTAACGTTAAAAAAACAGTAAATAAATTTTAATTTAATCGTCAATCCTCAATGCCTTCATCTTGGAACTGATGCCTTTTATATTCTGGTTATTGAGACCAGATTTACTAATGTGTTGTTGGGGAAGTTTGATTTTCCTTTAATCCTTCAGTTTTGCAGAAGGAGCAATTTCATTTTTCTTTGTCCTGTTTGCTGTGCTGCTCTTCACAAGAGATCCCAAATTCTTTCCTGGGTGGTCCATATTCTTCAGTAAGGGGTAAGGACCAGCGACATCGCGTGCCAGAACAGACTTTCTGTTGTGTGTATGTCAGTGATAAGGAACCAGCACGGTGCTGCTCCTTCGGCATTTCAGGTAGTCTGTCCATTGGTGCTGTGGTGCTACCAGGTAGTGGCTTTAGAGCACAGATCTGCAGAAACCCATTAGTGTGTAACTGGTGTCAGTGGACCTGCTTGTTTCAGTTTTATCCCATTCACTTCACTGGGGGGGTTTTGCATCATAATTTGATGGCATCACACCCACGATGCAGCATCTGATACCCTGTGGTTTTCTTCTTTGGTGTGTAACACCCACCCAGGTATTTGTCAGACGCTGTGACTGGAGTGGCCATCATCTCTGCACTGTTTTTCTTCCCCTCCCAGAAGCCTTCGCTCAGCTGGTGGTTTGACTTGCGCTGTGAGTAAATTTCTGCCTCCTTCTGTCAAGAGGAACCGGGCGTGGGCGTGGGTGTGAGACGGGGCGCACTGCGTGATGGGAAGAGGGAATGCCTTTCAAGATACTTTAAAGAGAAAGACCATGCATCCATTCATCTGAAAAAACCTACTTCTGCTTTTTTGGAGCCTTACGCAAAACCTGTGAGTTGAGTAGGAAGTTACATTCAGCATGAAAGTGCAACTCTATCAAAGGTAAAATGTGCAAACATCTCTTTTAAAGGGGCAAAAGGTCAAAATGAAGGAGAAAACCAATCAAGTTCTCCTGTTTTACGTGTCCACTGATGTCATAACGCCATTTGCAGTTCTGTAACCAAGAACAAGTCTGAATCTAAACCTAAAGATCGTCAAATACATACAAACTGTATCCGATGACAGCGAGGTCGCCATATCCTTTATTCCGATTTAATTTCGCAGCTGGTTTGGTGTTTTGAGGTTTTTACTCAATATATGGCAGGCTTTGTCAGCGCACAACACTAGTTGGTTCCTATTAGTTTCACACATTATTCTGTGCACCACATTTCACAGATGGCAGCTGGGATCAGCAGCACAAAGAGCTGTTGCTTTGAAAAGGTAGTGAAAACAATGTGAAGAATGTTAATGACTCGGATTAAGAGCCCTGAGCGGCGTCCTGCGGGGCCTGTGGCACTGTGGCCCTTCTGTTTGTGTGATTATGTTAATCTCACCAAAGCTGGTGTAAACTTTGTCCGCACCACAGTGTCCTGCCTGGTGGGGCCTGAGAAAATGGCCACTGCAAGGCAAAGCAATAAATTGAAGAATCTTTGGGCAAACTAAGAGACATATTCCAGCCTCAAGGCCTTTCAGCCAAGACTATTGGTCCTTCCTTGGTCCCAGATATGGTCCTTCCTGACATTATATTTTGTTTAGAAGTAACCTCTGGGCTGCTAATGTCTTCGTTTCAGAGTTTTTATCTGAAGTTTAAAGACAGACGTACTTAAAACAGACCAACAGATACGTTGGTGAAGTTTCCCCACACGAAAGATAGCCATTAGATCAAAACTTTAAACATGGACAGACAGAAAGTACAAGAATAACCAAATGCTCTTAGTACGTTGGACAAAAAGACTGGTCATTAGCATGGCATGCTACATGGCCATGGGTTCCAATCCCGCTCAGTGTGTGAGCATCTAGTTGATCCCACGTCTGCGTTGTGTGTAAGAATGCGCGTTTCAGGTGAGCTGGCGGTCCTTAGCATGTGGCTACACTGTGCTGAGTTGGGATGGTCAGTATTCTACCCTTGGATAGGTTCAGACAACTGCAACCCTCACCTGCACATTTAATTCAGCTGCTTTTCAATTTTCCTTTCCCGCTTTAGCACCAAACACACCGTACATCCCACTCATGTCTTGGAAGAAAGCCCAGGACTGCGTTCCGTGGAATATCATTTTGTTGCTTGGGGGAGGCTTCGCTATGGCCAAGGGCTGTGAGGTATGTCTTCGTCTTTACCTCCCTGCTGGTTTTGGTTGCATTGAAAAGCTTTGAAAAAAGGCATCGTGACTGAGGTCCTCCTGGTGCAGATAACATACAGTGACGTCTTTTAGACACAGGGTGAGCTTTGAGGGATCGAGACCCAAATTCCAAGACCCGTGGGTCACCCTAGCGGCCTTTCCATTTTTTATCTCGCCACAGGAGTCTGGGCTCGCCTCCTGGTTGGGGTCTCAACTGCAGCCGCTCGCCAGCATGCCCCCGACTGTGGCCGTCATCCTCATCACAGCCTTCGTCGCGTCCTTCACAGAGTTTGCCAGCAACACAGCCACCATCATCATATTCCTGCCCGTCATTGCAGAGTTGGTATGGTTCAGTCCGCCTCAGCGGAGCACTATGTTTGAGAATGCAAATTACCTGAATATCAGCTATATTTTAAAGTAGCATTGCCTCTATTGCATAAATGGGTAAATCTTAACATCGCAAATCGCTTTGGAGAAAAGGCTTGGTTAACTGAAAACGTGTATAACAGCATAGTAGTTTATGCAAAATTCAGCAGAACCATAACTAGTATGCTGACACTGGACTGTAGGAGCTACATGTGACACTGTGTGCTTGCAAGTGTGTCGGATGTGTCGCAGTCATGCCAGGCGGGGTGATGTGGAACGTGTACACATGGAAAGACACGACATTAATGCGTAACTGCTCATCGTCGCACCGCTGAGAATGTGTTACCTGCATCCTGAAGTAGGACGAGGCCTGTAGCGATGCCTCTGATCCGACTGTGAACTTTTGTCTTACTGTGAGTTAATGAGTTGCTTAGGGCCAGTATGTCAGGTCACGAGGAAAAGTTGTCACCATGCCAGTGGTTTGGGGTTCAAATCTGTCTGCATGTTGATGTTGAACCTGTATTTGTATTAGTTACTAGTGTGCAATTCAGTACTTCTAGCTTGTAACCCTAGAAAGGACCAGAGCGTACCCTGCCTTACCTGGTGTGCCCCCCTTGCTTAGCTAGCTGTGTTACATTTGCCTTCACATTCATTCACTCAGCAGACACTTCAGTCCAGAGCAACATACAAAGATTAACTAGTATTTATCTGATGCCTTTATCCAGCGTGAATGACCATGTCATACTGTGCATTAAACTCTCTAGATTCATTCACCTAGTTATACAGTAGAGCAATGTAACACACACACACACAAACACACGGTAAGGTAAGGTAGAGTCCCCTGTTCATCCGAAACATGTGTTTTTAAACTGTGGGGGAACGTCAGAAGATGGAACCTCCACACAGAGTAGTTGGTATAAGTAGCGTCTAGAAAGACATTGATAGGTGGAAGGACCCATGGGGAGTGGAACAAATGAGAGTTGACCAAGCTCTCTCCCTGCAGGCAGTAAACATCAAAGTGAACCCACTGTACTTCATGATTCCCGCAACGACGGGCTGCTCATTCGCCTTCATGCTTCCGGTGTCGACACCGCCCAACTCCATCGCCTTCGCGTCCGGCCACCTGATGGTCAAAGACATGGTATGTGGCTCGGTCACTGACCTCCCGTCAAAACTGAACACCGCTAACATGCGGCAGTTTTATTAAGTGTTGCTCACACCTTCCAGAGATTTGTCTTTGAAGTATCTTCCCCAACAGCAGTGGTCTCATCTTTTATCTTTTCAAGCTTTGCGGCTAACAGTCATCACTTTAGACTCGATTTTCATGTAGGCAGGGACCCCTTTCAACGCTACTTCCCATCGTCCTGCTTTCTCTCAGCACAAACGGCTCTGCTGAAATATTCAGCACAATTCCAGTTTAGTTCCTGTAGTAGTTAACGCATTTTAGAAATTTATGACCAGTATGTCACAGAAGAGAGGCTGTCGGTTTTTTTTTCGTTTAAACTGAGCCGTTGCCGCGTCTTTTTTTCAGCGAGCTGCACATTCAGGAGGGAAGACGCGTCGAGTCCATAGTTCATATTTACCCACTGCTGTCGAGTTTATGTTTCACAGAGTCGGGCGCAAGCTGGTTAACTAGCGGCGAAACCGTAGGAAAAGTGGTAGTTAGGAGGCAGGCTGCTGATAGGATGCATGTTCTGCAGGTGAAGACGGGCTTTGTGATGAACATCTTGGGGATCCTCACGGTGTCACTGGCCATGAACACGTGGGCGACATACATGTTTGGCCTGTCGACCTTCCCGGACTGGGCGCGTTCCCTCAACACCACATCGGGGGTGCAGAACCTCACTGCCACCTACCTCAACACCACCGCGTGACCACGACACCTTCGCGGCCCTCCAGAGACACATGACTTGCTGGCTTTTTAAGAACCAGCAAGACGTAACGTGGAACATGATTCACGACTAATAAACACGAGTGTTTCAGGGTCAGATACGCTTGATTCACACCCGTAGTTGATTTTCGTTTAGTTTTTTAGCAATTTTCAAGTTTATTATTTTAAACTGCACCAAAGGGTTGCGTTCTTGCACAGTGAACCGCAGAACACTTACCTTTAACAAACTGCACGGTTGCCGTCACTCAATGGGTGTTTCTGTTTATTTTCCCTTACCTGCGATGACTTATGTTCCTGGGACATTCTTCAAGGGACAGTACTGACAAGTTTCCAACCTTGGAGATTTAAAAAAAGAGAAAAAAATCGGAACGGTTGCCGAAAGACGATGCAAAACTATCTGTAAATCATGTGACATACAACCGTGATCCATGAAACGTGCGCAGAACTAAACTGAAGCGCGCGGGCAAATTGTTCTCAAGGCTGCCGGAGGTCCTTCAATTCACAGCAGTAGCAGGTGAATTTCAGAAGGAACCCCTCTGTGTTGTTTTTCAGTTGCATAAGCTTATTTTATACATTTATATATGAAATTAAAATTACGTTGCAATTACTTACCAAGAACTAATAATAATAATAATAATAATAATAATAATAATTTAGCTTTTGCTCTTCTTTAAGCTTGACAGCACATGAATGTTTTTGATACTCATTCCAAACCCATGCCCCTCATTTTTGATCTCACACTTAAATTTGGAAGGTATATTTATAACATTTTCCTATTTAGTTCATTGGTGAAGGACTTTTATTGCTAATGTTATTGTTATTTTTGTTATTGTTGATATCTTTTCAGTTGTGATCTGTAATTTTTTTTCTTTAATTTGATTAAAACGTTTACTTTTATCTTCTGTTTACGTTGTTGTTTTTCGTAGTCCCTTGGCTGGCAAAATTAATCTGTTCTTCAAACCATTGCGGATGCCAAAAGTTTCAGATAATGAAATCCCATTGTTTTAAACAGGAAAAATAAAAATGTTTTCCCAGCCCACCTGACATCAGCATAGACAGATACTCCCAGCTGTCTGTTTTTTAAATCACTTCCATCTACACTTCCACTGCCCTGCCACTTTCCTGCCCTCCTCACCTTCTGCCCTTCCCGTTTTATACATCCGCTACTTTTTTTGGCCCCCATTGGCTGGACAGCAAGGTATGTATGAAATCAAACTGGCCTCAACTACAGTACATTACTGTAGTCCTGCTTCGCTCGTGTGATGGGCGACTTTCACGTCCCCCCCCCTCCCCTCCCCCCCATGGATACATTTTTTAATACCAAGGTTTCAAGCCAAGAGTTGATCCGCTGCAATTTCGGATGAAAAAAGTCCGTAAATCAAGGAATGCTGGTATTTCTAAGCCTGCTCACGGCAGAAATTAATAATGCGCTCGTGACACATTTCTTGTACGCAAACTGCTAAACAAGGAATAATCTGTTTTTAATAATATCGATTACATCATATTGCATCTCGAATTTGCATTATGCACACATAACAAACATCTAACAGCATCTGGACAGAATAAGAATCTGAAGAAAGAGGGGCGACATTTGCAGGCAGTCGATTCCTGGGGGCAAAACATGTTACCTAAAATGAATTATAATGCCAGGATAAAACGGGGCTGTGAGGCCAATGCGATCCACTCGGAATGAGTGGGTTCTGGTTCTGGGATCCATCTGAACTGAAACAGAAGGAAAACTTGATTTACACGCCACACGTCTAAACCGCCCCCTGCGTCCGACCCCTCGGCTCCAGAACGGAGTCCGGATTCTAACGGGGGGCTGCTGATAATGGATGGACGGTGGATGGATGATTTCTTAAATTTGAGTCAACAATTTGAAATAACTCATCTAAGATCTGCTCTTCTATAAGTTAAGGACTTGGATTGTAACGTGAAGGTTGCTGGTTGAAGCTCCACTTCGATAAACTGCCAGTTAAGCAGCAAATGACTGACACTTATTTTAAATGGGAATAAGTGCCTATTAAGCAGCTGTGTAACTAGTGCTTAGCATTAAATGCACTGGAATGACTGGATTGTCTTTCAGAGCTTAAGTTTTATCACATTAAAAAGTCAGCGCTTTCAATATTTGTGGCTTCAGATCTCGACTGACGCCGTTTTAAACGGCTCTTTTAGTTTGACGCATTTTCCTTCAAAGTTTTGTCAGCTACGTATCAGGAATTACTGAGGTTTCGCTAAACTGGTGACTTTCTACGTGTGTGTGTGTGTGTGTGTGTGTGTGTGTGTGTGTGTGTGTGTGAGCGCACTATGTTTTTTTCAATCATTTCATCCATGATTAACAACTACTTGTCCGGTTGAGGGTCACAGAGGGTCACACCCCTTCCAGGAAACAGAGCATGAAGCAGGGGTCCACCCTGAGCGGTTGACGGTTCACCACAGGTCCACGGTGTAGTGTTTGTACACAAACACACACATAGGTGTTACATTAACAGTGTTATTAGTCACAGCTCCAGAGGAGCCCATGTTAACCATTAGGTTTGGGTGACTTTTGCTGAGCCACGATCACAAGACTCCAGTGTTTGAGCTGCATGTGGTTTGGTTAATCATATCACATTGTTTCAGTCTCACCAAAAGTAAATGGTTATGTGGGAGTACAATTTTAAAGCCTCCACACGTGTGCTCTCCTCAAAACTAGGAGACAGGGCTTGGCCTAGACTGCCCTTGTGTCGTTTCTGACAAACTTTTCCATAACAGCAGCCATATTTGTTTCTTTATTACAGGCTGTTGAAGTTATCGGGCGTCACTGCGCAGAGGCGGACGCTGGTTCCATTGGAAGCTACGGGAGATCCTCTCAAGTTTTCTGATTCCGTGGAGAACGTTCCACGTAGCATGTCACGGGACTCACGGAGGCCGCGTGTCGAAAAGACGACGGCCTGCCGTTTGTCTGCAGCCCGACGACGGGCGTCTCCCGATCGCCGCAGACGGATCAGTCGAAGCTCGAGCGAGGCGGCAGAGCGCCGCCGCTGGGGGAAGTCTCCAGATCCGTTGTGCGGCGGAAATGTGCGTTACGCCACACGGTTTCTTGAAAAAGCCCCATGTGCGTGCGTGCGTGCGTGCGTGCGTGTGTGTGTGTGTGTGTGTGTGTGTGTGTGGGCGGTGCCCCATCTTGCATCGAGTTCTTACAACTGTCGCACAGTCTGCTTCTTGAGCTTTGCTGCAAAAAATGTGAGATATCAAACCACTGCTGATACATGATCAATGGAACCCACAGGTTTGGCTCGATCCACACGGAACAGCAGCGTTTTACTCTTCATGCGTGTCACTCTTGGGGGGACTTACTGTTGTGTGACGTGTTAAGCTTGAACTCGTTGAAGGCACTTTGGGGGGGCGGGGTAAATAATAAAATAAAACACACCACAGTGGACCGCGTGTCACAGCGTGGTGTCTCTGTTGTAACTTGTGGTTGGAGGCCGGCGTGACGCATCCTGCCGGGGACGTGGAGGTGAGGCGGCTTCCTCTGTGTGTGCGAGGTGACGCCGGGCTGAGGCACGATGCCGTGACTGTGACTATGGACGATGAGTCCCGAGTTCTGCTTTCCAGCCGCGGGAGGCACATCGGCTCAGCGAGTCGGCTGTCAAACAATGAGGAGGATCAAGGGGCTCAGGAGCTCGACGCGAAAGTTCAGGTGTGCCCTCGTATTTCAGCTCTGAAATGTTCGGTGTAACATCTGAGGTCTCGAAGTCAGCACTATCTTTCCTTTTCAAATGTTAAATTATTATTTTTATTTTCTCAAACACCAAACTGTGTGGTGGACTAAGGCAGGTCCACAGCCTTCGGGAGGCTACGCTTCATTTTAAAGCATCGTTCAAATGACCTTGTGGGACTCGCGCGCTCATGGCTTTCTGTTCTCCAGGTCCGGCCTGTGGAGGAGAACGGTGGCTGCGCTCCGGTACCTCTGGGGGGTTTATTCGAAACCCACCCCAGATAAGCCACTGGAGCTGCTGGCGCTAATGCTGCTGTGCTTGGTTGCCACATCGGTGACCGGCGGGCTCCTCTACAGCTGGATGGTGGGCACTCTGAGGTACGGGCGGGTCGCCGCTGGAGCCACGGCGTACGTCTACGGCACGGCAGCCTTCCTCCTCCTCTTCTTCGTCCACCCAGCGCGCTGCGTGTTCACCGTGGCTCTGCCCACGCTGGGCACGAAGCAGGGCCGCAAGCTGGTGCTGTCGACCGCCGTGATGCTCCTGATGCTCAACACAGTGCCCAACATCGCCACCAACGTGGGCGTCCTGTCGCGCTTGCTGAAGTGCACGTCCGAGAACCTGGTCCACAGCCTCATCGACTCGTCCGGCGTGGTGAACAGGGCCAAGGGAGATCTCACGAGGGAGGCGACGTCCGTGAACGACGGCGTGCCTCAGATTGTAAGCAGCCGGGTGGATTTCCCCCGCTTGACTAACATCGACACGACCGCGGTCCAGCAGAGGTTCAACAGCATGAGCGAGAACATCAAAAGGGACCTTTCCCACACCAGCCACGTCCTCAGGCGCATTCAGCTGGTCGCCAACAGGCTTCTCGCGGGACTCTTCGTCATTTGTCTGTTTTTCGAATCTGCCGTGTACTTAAAATCCTATCTAACAAACGAGAAGTTTGACAACATCTGCATCACCAGGAAACTGATCAGCATGGCCCAGGCTAATGGAGTCCACATATCCCCCGGCAGCATGAAACACTTGCAGCGATCGACAAGCTGCAGCATATCCCGGCAGGAGCTGCTGAGATGCGTCCCTCGGATTGCGGTGGTCACCTTGTATTTTGTCGCTACCCTGCTAGTGGTTACCTTGGATTACATGGTTTATCACCTCATCGGCGCAAGCAAACCCTGGGTTTTGAACATTCCGTCAGCCGACGTCAACGTTAGCATCGACTTCAAGGTAGGCATCTCCGTGAACCTCCGTCACAGAACATGCCGGAACTCCTGATCGCACAAGTCAGGCGTTCTGGAACAAAAATCTGCGAGTTGCATCTCTCACTTTCCTGAACAACCCGAACCTGAAGCCAACAACCCGCTGATGTTTAAACAATTTTATCCGACGATTGTCGCTGTTTGGCGGTGTGGTTCGGGAAAACCGCGTTTAGATGATGGAATTTTTCTGTATTTGCTCAGAGCGGCGCACACAACTGTGCTTTTGTGAAAAAGCCGGGAAATTGGGTTGACCTGAAAACCTGCGGGTTGAGGAGCCTGGTAACCTAGTCCAACACGCTGCCTGGTAAAATTCTTCTGTGCAGCTATTTGGGGACGTTGGTTTACAATCATCTCATAAATTTCTTTCAGTATCCAAATATTTCCCTTCATTAGTCCAAGTTTTTATTTAAAATTTAGCTCATCTCACGGGTTCCTAGTTCTCCACACATTCTCCTTCTCTCACGGTCCTCCAATGTTCTGCCCAATGTTGCACCTTGTTTCTGTTGTGCTACCCAAACTTGGAGCTGCCGCTCGAGGAGCATCAGCTGTAAGAGAAGACCTGCTTGTAGCACGACCACACTGACCGAGCACTTGTACCCCTTTCCAGGTTCACATGTACTTTCCAGCCCTCTGTATCATCAACTTGGAGTGCAAGAAGGCCTTGGTGGACTTTCAGAAGGTTTACTCCTGGAGCCTCAGCGCCAGATCCAAGGACTGCACTGTGGACCTGTCAGAACCACACCAGGGGGTCATCTTCCTGCTGGGCTTCCTCTACCTGGTGGCCTACAGCATGGTGTTCCTCGAGGTGTACGCCACCCGCAGCCGGCGGGCCATGGCCTCCTCCTTCTTCAGGTGGCAGGAGGAGAAGAGAGTCCGGTTCATCTACCAGAAGATTCTAGCCAAAGAACAGAAAAAGAACGGAATCTTCTTCATCGAAGCCACTCAAGGGAGCAGCGGGTGTGAATCTGCAACACCTACTGCGTTTTAGAAGGAGAACTAGATGTTTGACTGGCTGTGTCTGTGGGCCTGTATTTACACAGCATTATTTATGAATTGTTTAGAAAAATGTGAGCTGCTGCTACACGGGAGCCCGGGAAATAAACGTCACTTTTCAGGAAAGGTAGCTGTCATCAAATCGAATCTGTATATTTATTAAGTTTCGAGTCCATCGCTGTGGTTGTTTTCATTATTTTATTGTTATTTGGACTGACTTATATCGGCAGAGATTAATACATGCACAATTTTAAAAAGTAAACAAGATTCAAGAGAAATGATAGGGATGCTCTGTCACTTCTGCACTACATCAGTGTGAGTTTATATACTGAATGTTAAGAAAGTAAAGGCTTCTTTCTGGGCTTCAGCTTTTCTCCATAAAATTCTTTTTCCTCCAGTTCTGGTGCGGTTGAATGTTTTAGTTATATCTGTAAAACACATTATTTAAAACGTAGTTACATTTTACAAGCCCCAGTTTGGAATTTTTAAATTCTTCGTATAATTATTAACCAGTGTCGAAATAAGCCTATTACACCTTGAAGCTGTTCCAGCGAATCTCGAGGTTTAAAGTTGAAGCGCATTTGTAGAATAAAAACGTAACTGAGTTCGTTCTGGCGGCGCCCCCTGCCGGACCGTCAGAGGCACTGCAGGATAGGAGGGTGAGGAGAAGTTACAGCGCTTTTGTGGTTTGTGAGAACTTCAGCCAAACTCAGATGATTCAGGGTGGCGTCACCTCTTTGTCGCATGACTGGCGGTCCTGTTTTTTGTTTCTGGCTTTTTGCAAAAGCTTCACATCTGACGCGAGGGGCGGCGTTTCTGGGGAAAAGTGCTGCAGTGCGGAGATGTTTACATCAGATCCTGGATCTTCTGAAGAAAGCAAAAGCCGACGTCAACCCACGCAGTCGTGATGAAGCACCTTTAACTTCTCTGACTCACCTTTGACAGCAGGTTTAAGGTGTATGACAGTTACAGTAAAACACCTTTCATTTCTCTCATTGCTACTTATAAGGAACGAAACATAATATGTGGCGTTAAATTTGAAAAAAAAAACTAACTGTATATAAACACATAAATGCATATTAATTAAATATTAGTTCTTCATCGTGCAGAAATAGCTTTTAGACAGTTGATATTTTGGGGAAATTATCTGCGGTTTCCTCATACGAACCCGGGAAGAATCTTAATTTTTCTCGTAAGAAATAATGGAAATGACTTCCTGACACCCGAGTTTGCGGGATTTGAGTCATTTCTAGAACCCACTTGCCCTCGGATCCCAGGGCACACGCGCGTCGCGGTTCCCGGTGTCACCCTGTGTTTGGAGCGCCCCCCTGTGGCTGCTTAATGTACGGTAGCTTCTACTGGCGCCTCTTCGCACGTCCACCGATGTTACAGCCGCTGCACAACAGGCAGGTTCTCTATGAAACCAAAAGTTTGCTAAATGACAAACGATGCATTGTCAAGGACAACAACCACCGCTATTTGCTATACAGTAATTTGGGATATACTGTATGTAACATACAGTACTGTGCAAAAGTCTTAGGCACCTGTGGGAAAAATGCTATAAAGAGAGGATGGTTCCAGAAATAATGCCATGAATATTTATTAATCGATAAACCTTCTAAAAAGTGCAGTAGACAAAAAAAACCTCAGTCAGATCAATATTTGGTGGGACCACCCTTTGCCTTTAAAACACCATCAGTTCTCTTATGCAAACTTGCATGCAGTTTGAGGTAGAGGTTGGTAGGTTCTTCCTGGCTACAGTTCTTCTGCAGACTTTGACTGTCTCTGCATGTCCTCCCAGACTGACTCGATCATGTTGAGATCGGGGCTCTGTGGGGACCAGACCATCTGTTGCTGAAGATAGTTGTGTATGACTGAGATTGGGTGTTTGAGGTCATTCTCAGGCTGCACAATGAATTTGAGACCAACCAGAAACCTCCCTGATGGTGGATAAGAACCTACCTGTACTTCTCAACACACATTCAAGTTGCATAACTAAGACTTTTGCACAGTACTGTACATGCATTACAAAATAATAATAAGTAATAATAAAACGCCAGCCCTCTTTTAACAAGAAAAAGCTGAACATTAGTTGGTCCCCTAAAGAAGAATCATTTGGAATCAGCTGAGAAGGTACCAGGTTGAGGTGACACAGGTTTGGTTGGCTCATTTGCTCCAAGTTCCAGTTCTGCTTTGCAAGTTTGCTGCCTGAAAATGAAAATTTAAAAAAATCTCTCTGGAAGCTTGAAAGTGACATCAGTGTGGTTGAACTTCAGGATGAGGTGATGTGACTGGGCTGTCGCGGTGAGATCGGAAAGCGTGACTTTGGTTGCCGTCCATTAAGTCTAGGGTTTAATTTATCAAAGCCCATTAAAATGAATTAAAGTCTACAGTGTTGCACACTGAGGTCAGTGAGTTGCAGAAAGTGTTACACAAATTTTTCACCTTAAAGTTCTGACAGTTCTATTGGCCTCAAGGAAACAACTGAGCCACTCAAGAAACCAGAAGCTAACCATCAAATCCAAAAACCAGTGTTTATTCTCTGGGCTGTTTCTGCAAATGCCTTAGATATAACAATAGTAAATAAAAATGTGCTGAATTTAATGTGCAAGATGTTGCATATCCCCCCCCACAGACACTTCCTCTTCCTTTTCTTCCTTCCATCTCCTACCCCTTTTCACCACGTTTTACAGCATAAAATAGACGTGGCGCCCGTCATCCATCTGCAAGATTGTAGAAAATAGAAGAGTGAAGAAAATTCAACCAGAAATAGACACAGAAAAAATTTTTACTTCCACAGCTTATTGTTGCACAGCACTAAATAAAGGAGAGATGGACAAAAAGCATCGGGCAGCACGTGTGAAAAAAAGACACACAGTCAGACTCAGCTGACCAAACAGCAAGACTATCGGAAAACAAGTCTGCGCTACGGGCTCCTGCACTGAGAAGTCCACGGAAGTCCAGGGAACTTCTGCCAAGCAGAGAACTTTCTGATACACTAATAATTAGATGGCGGAACAGGGAAAAATGGGCAAACACCTGCTGCGGGGTCAAGATCTGACAGCCACGTCCTGCAGGGACCTCATTAACAGCAGAGGAAACCCGTGTCCCACAGACCCTCCCAGCATGACCCCTACAGCAGGGCTGTTTTCCCACTTATTCTCCACAGAACCGTCCTGCCTGTGTGTACAGCAGGGGGGCAGAACAAGCGTCTTGCTGAAACCCTGACAGGCCAGCAGCTCCAGCCAGAAGTTGGAGCTAAGTGCAAAACCATGCAACTTAGCAGGAAAGCGGGAAAGAAACGGTTCATTTTAATGTCGTGTCGAACGCAGTGGAGACTCGAGCGCGTGATACGTGTCTGGTTTATGTTTTAATACTGGCAAGAGGGGAAAAAAAAAATCTCAAGTTTATTTTTAGCTTGCCAGCTGCACTTCACACAAACCCGGGGAGATGCTTTGAGAAACTGCTGGAACATATGATGATGCTGATGATAACACTGTCCTGTGCAAAAAAGAAAACAGCACAACGTAAAGGGAATAAACACGAGCCGGCAGGTCGCATCGTGGTCAGAGTTGCCACGCTACGGTCAGCCTGTGGTTCGAATCCCCACCCCCACTGTTACCTGCCCCCCCGGCTTCCTCTCGAACGCCACAACTGATGACACGCGGACACGCCCGCATTTTGAACTCCCCTCGACTTCCAGGAGTTCTGGGCAAGTTGCCGAAATCGGCGTCGAACCCCTCGAGCTGCTCCTCATCGGCTCATGGAAAACGGCGGGAATCAGTTCTCCTTCTGCTAGAGCAGAACTTATCTAGACTCCCTTTCTCAGCACCATCCCTCTGCTGGCCTGAAATTCATCGCAGGCCACCTGCGTCCCAGGACAGATGATGTAGTCGCTGTCGAGTTCACGAAGCCTCTGAAAGGTGGTTGCGCTGCATACAGGCCGACGAATCTCTGGTATCTTCACAACCGTTTTGATAGCCAGTGTTAATAAGATTATGGAGATGGCCTCCTCCAGGCTGCACCACTCAGGGGTAACTGACCCTCAGCGACATAGTACTCCGGAATGATGTCCCCAAAATTGCTTGGGACGCGGCACTGCCGCGACTCCTCTGCCATCAAAATTGTGAGCTCTGCTCGCAACAGAGCCAAGTCTTCCTTGTTCTCATGAGCTCCTCAGCTTGGCCACCACCGCAGCATCTCCACCTTTCATTTATGCAGCCTGGTGGAGGTTGCATGCAAGTGCTGAAGAATTTCCCTCAACGCTGAGCAAAGACATTACTCTGAATTGGTTACAGTCTAAACTTTCCAGCCTTCTAATATCAGTAAGTGTTTGTCTGGTGTAGCTTCCTGGAAGCACAGCCTGTAAGGTCAACTGCCCCTGGCTGGGATGCTGGTCCATCACAAGGTGACCACGCACACGTTCACTCAAAAACTGTGCTTACCCGGCAGGAGCCGCACCTTTTTCCGGAAGCTTCAAGGACGGCACGCGGCTGTTGTATCTCCTCTGCCCCACTTGGGGCCACTAAACGCACGGTGAAGACGCCTTTTCCTCATCCCTACAAGGCTGAAGAGGCCAGAGACGCAGTAATATTCTCATGCTAATCGCTACTCTTGTCAAGGAGTTTCTCCTCGACCAGCCTGAATGGACAACGCGGGGCTCAGCGCTCATCTGCATCTTTGTCCTTCTGTCTTACGGATGAGCCCAGAATTTACATGTTTTCCCCGTGAACATGTTCCACGCGGCGATGGGGGAGGGCTGAGATGTTCGGGACATCAGCGTGGGGAAAAAATGCACGTGAATCGGGCCGTTTCAGACGCTCGAGGCGCTTGGTGACCGGAGGCGATGGAGTTAAATGTTCGGCTGAAATCTTCAAGCTTGCATTTGAACGTATTTGAATCTTCTACCACCCAATAACCGTTTTCAAACAGTCACCCTAAACACGCAGCGGCTCCGATTGAGAGACCTTTCTCACAGTCATTTCATAATATCATTACTGCGTCGAGCTAATGTTCTGATTTGGACGGAGTTAGAACCGCGTTGGTTTTGCTGAAGCTCCCGAAGGGATTACAGATGGAAATAACTGACACGTTCCATCCAGCAAAGCGGAGCATTTATCTAGCTTACAGTCAGTTTCCTCCGAGGACCTGAGGAGAACAAGCAACACAACGTGAGTTTATTGCGTCTCTCCGCCTCCGTAATCTGCTGGACTTCAAGGAATCTGCACAACTCCATGGTGGTGAAAGTGCTTTACAGACGACTAAAGGCCAAATTTGAAGGAATAAAGCAAACAAGGCTGCAGAACTTCAGTTAGTCGGTGCAGATTTGATTTATTGTTGGGTGGAGAGGTGGGAGGACAGTAGACTGTTTGACGGCAGTTGAGGACATCTGTGACATTTTTACACAGAAAGGTGGATTGAACGTATTTTGTGTAACTTGATCGGGTTCATTCAAGCATCCTGGTCCTTGTTGAACCTGGAACTTGAACAAACAAACTTTGGGGCACAAGTTTAAGTTCCTATAAAACTGACCAGCTGATCTGCAGGTTAAACGGTTTTATTAAGAGGAATTAAGACGTTAAAGCTTCATAGGTCTGAATGTCTGAAACTGTTCCTGTGAAGGATCTCCGACGTGCTGCGTGAATCAGTTCTGTCTTCACGCCTCTTCCAGCAGTCATAAGACTGCATGAACGGGTTTATTTATAAAGCAGACGTTGCGGGGTGTGGAGTGAAAGAAGAAAAAGACCCTCAGCTTTCTGAAGCTCTCGTGAAGACCCGATTAAGGGGTCACAACGCAGCCCTTCTGCCCCGGATCCTCATCCTGTCTGCGCAGCAACATTTACATCATAGGCCTCTTCGTCTGTTACTCTCCTCTCACTGCCTTTGTGGTGCAGACTATACTTCAAACTAGCCAGAAGACAGCAGACCCACAGACAGCAGAACCCACAGACAGTAGACCCTGCAGACAGCAGACCCCAAAGACAGCAGACCCCACAGAGACAGTAGACCCCAGAGACAGCAGCCCCAACAGACAGTAGACCCCAGAGACAGCAGACCCCACAGAGACAGTAGACCCCAGAGACAGCAGCCCCAACAGACAGTAGACCCCAGAGACAGCAGACCCCACAGAGACAGTAGACCCCAGAGACAGTAGACCCCACAGACAGTACACCCCACAGACAGCAGACCCCACAGAGAAAGTAGACCCCAGAGACAGTAGACCCTGCAGACAGTAGACCCTGCAGACAGCAGACCCCACAGAGACAGTAGACCCCAGAGACAGTAGACCCCACAGACAGTAGACCCCAGAGACAGTAGACCCTGCAGACAGCAGACCCCAAAGACAGCAGACCCCACAGAGACAGTAGACCCCACAGACAGCAGCCCCAACAGACAGTAGACCCCAGAGACAGCAGACCCCACAGAGACAGTAGACCCCACAGACAGCAGCCCCAACAGACAGTAAACCCCAGAGACAGCAGACCCCACAGAGACAGTAGACCCCACAGACAGCAAACCCAACAGACAGTAGACCCCAGAGACAGCAGACCCCACAGACAGTAGACCCCACAGACAGTACACCCCACAGACAGCAGAACCCACAGACAGTAGACCCTGCAGACAGCAGACCCCAGAGACAGCAGACCCCACAGAGACAGTAGACCCCACAGACAGCAGCCCCAACAGACAGTAGACCCCAGAGACAGCAGACCCCACAGAGACAGTAGACCCCACAGACAGTAGACCCTGCAGACAGCAGACCCCACAGACAGCAGACCCCACAGAGACAGTAGACCCCACAGACAGCAAACCCAACAGACAGCAGACCCCACAGAGAGCAGACCCCCAGAGGCGATGGGTGGCTGAGACGGATGTTACTCCTTTTCTTAGTTTGGAGAACAAATGAAGTGCATCTTTTCTGGTTGAATCTTCTTCCTCCAGCTGAGCAGGTGGATAAACTCAGGCCACATCTGCGATCAGAATATGCAGCGAGCTCCACATTTGCATAAGTGTGAGTGTGTGCGCAGCGGGCCCCCGATAATCACACGACGCGAGACGCGGAAAATGAGCAGGAAACATCATCACTGCGACGGGAATGAATTACCGCCGTCGCTGTTCCCTCAAAGGCGGCTTCACATTTCTCACACTTCCTCCTCATACAGCGGGAAACTGTCCGTCTTTTGCGAGCCCCCAACGGACACTTTTCGCTCAACTTTGACACATCCACAACGCGGTGAAAACACCGTCTAAGCAGCTCGGGGTCATCATCGCTAAAACAACCTACTGGGTCGATGAAGTGAAAGCACGTGACGTGACGGACCACGTTCAGTCTGCAGCCACCACGGCGGGGGGGGGGGCACAGCTGCTGCTTCTCGACAGGAGGGACACAGGTTCAAATCTTACCTGTCCTGCAAAGTACTGCCCTGAAATTGACCGGGTCAAAAGAACCAAGCGGTATGAATGAGTAAAATGAGCGTAAATCTCTGCTAAGCTGCTATCAAGAAAAGCGTCGGGTAAATAAACGCAGGCAGCCTGTGTTTCAGCAGCATCTCTGCTGTCTTCACGGCTTCCTGGGACTATGATGCGCTTGATGATCTCCGCCAGCATCCGAAAAGTCGATAGGCATCTTAGACTGTCGAAGAGCTGGAGAGTAAGAGGCTTGTGAGCATTTCAAGGTCTTTGTCAGTATCTTGCTCAGGAAAAAGAAAAAGTGTCCCCTAATGGGAGAGAGTGGGGGGGGGGCTGTCAGCGCAGTTTATTATTCTGAGGCTGGATGGAAAGAGGAGGGATCTGATGTGCCTCTCCGGGCTCAGTGGTGAGAAGGGTGTCAGGAGGCTGCGTGTAGCTCCTCAAGGCTTCGCACTAGAGGATCTCCGGCACCTCCCCGCCACAACCTACACCCCCCAGGCAGGCATCGCGTAACCATGGAGCCCAATATATTTTAATGGAACAGCTCACACCTGCCGTGGAACTAAGGTGAGTGGGCACTCTTCTGTTTCTTCATCTGCAGATGCTTTTCTCCAGATCGACCGACGGTGATTATTAACTAGTGCTTAACTGGCACCTTCATCCTTGGCGAGTGACAAACTATCACAGCGATTTGCCTGTTTGTACAGCTGGGTCATTTTTACAGGGTAAGTAAGGCGGAGTTTGAACCTCTGTGCTGCTATATTTTTATTATCTAACCCCCCTGAAATATGGCCAGGCGTTGGACTGTAGGAGGAAAGCCATGGGGAGACAGGGAGAAGGTGTTCTTCTGTTCTCCGAAATTCACCTGCCTATGGTTTTGCTAAGCCCGGCTGTGCACCTCTGGCTTGTGCAGGCCTTCTGAGATGTGACGCTCCGCAGGAGAAGGCATCACCGACGGGATGGATAACTCAACTCGAGCGTGGGGCACGGAGACGGAGCTCAATGTGACGGGGAGGGGGTCGCTGGAGAAGATGCCACAGAACTCTGTGGAAGTGCAGGTCACCACCATTCTGCTGGCTCTGGTCATATGCGGGGTGGGCATCGCCGGGAACATCATGGTGGTGCTGGTGGTGTTGCGCACCAAGCACATGATGACGCCCACCAACTGCTACCTGGTCAGCCTGGCCGTAGCAGACCTCATTGTGCTCCTCGCCGCTGGGCTGCCCAACATCTCCGAGGTGGTGTCCTCCTGGGTGTACGGCTACGCCGGGTGCCTCTGCATCACCTACCTGCAGTACCTGGGCATCAACGTGTCCTCGTGCTCCATCACGGCCTTCACCGTGGAGCGCTACATCGCCATCTGCCACTCGATCAAGGCGCAGTTCATCTGCACGGTGTCGCGCGCCAAGCGGATCATCGCGTGCGTGTGGCTCTTCACCTGCGCTTACTGCGTCATGTGGTTCTTTCTGGTGGACACGAACGAGACGGTGTACGCGGACGGCGTGGTCGTGCGCTGTGGCTACCGCGTGTCCAGGAACCTCTACATGCCCATATACTTCCTGGACTTTACTCTGTTCTACGTGGTCCCGCTGGCAGTGGCCACGGTGCTGTATGGCCTCATCGCCCGCATCCTCTTCACGAGCGCGATGCCCGCAGAACCAAGCGAGAGGGCGGCAGATGCTCGTGGCCACCAGGGACGCCCCCACATGGTCAGGGTCTCCTGCAAGTCCACCAAGGGCGCGGTCACCTCCAGAAAACAAGTAGGATCCTGCTTATTCACAGTTTCCCCATCCATTCGTTCCTTCGTCCGCTCGTTTGTTCATCCATCCATCCATCCATCCATCCATCCATTCATTCTTCATTTGTTTTTTGTTTATTATTCATTCATTCATTCATCCATCCATCCATCCATCCATTCATTCTTCATTTGTTTTTTGTTCATTCGTTGCTTCTTTCCTCGATTCATTCATTCATTCATTCATCCATCCATCCATCCATTCATTCTTCATTTGTTTTTTGTTCATCCGTTGCTTCTTTCCTCGATTCATTCATTCATTCATTCATTCGTCTACTCATTTGTCCATCCAGCCATCACTTCATTTGTTCATTCAGTCATTCAACCATTCATTCATTCATTGGTCCATCCACCCACCCACCCATTCATTCACTCATCCATTCACCCCTTCCTTCATCCATCCATTCACACTTTCATTCATCCATCCATCCATCCATTTGTTCATTCATTCAGTCATCCATTCATTTGTTCATCTTTTCACTGTTCCCTTCCTTTCATTCATTTGTTCACCCCGTGAAATTCAATTATTTTATTCAACTGCAACTTACACGTATATAAAATAACCTTTAATGACTTTAACGCCGCGGGAGACGAACAATTACAAAATTACAGGAGATGCAAAACTTCCCAAATTTTACACTGAACTTTTCACATTTATTTTATAATTTAAAGTTGTTTCCAGGTTAAGTGATTAACTGCAGGGTAGTTCATGTTTAGGTTTCTCCACTGTGCTTTAAGATGGACCTGGACCTTCACCTACGTTGCAGGTGCCGTGGGAAATGTTATCAAACTATATTTCCATTTTCTGTATATCAGATTCGATTGCGTTTTTGATGCTTCCCGTTATGCGCCATTTCCCTGCAAGGCGCCCTGTTTTATATTATGCTCATAAATCGGGCACCATTGATATCGATGCGTTACGGACATTTATTAAATGTCACTTTTGGCTGAAACTCAGTTCCGATCAACTCCAAATCTGTCAAAGTGATTAATGTGTAAAAAAAAAAAAACATTTCATTACGTGACGGTAAATTACAACAGTTGAATATCTGGAGCCAAAACAGTTAAAAAAAAAAATCAGTTTAATGGATTTATTCCTTATCGGTCAAAACACACAGAAATGTAAAGAACATGGCTGTAAAATTGGGAAATACATCCAGGAATATCCCAAAACTTGGAAGACTGACCACTAGTGGGGCTGATGTCCACCCTTCGTGAAATCAATTCATTAAATTAAATTAATCGTAAAATACATACGATACGAATGGACTCTTCCGTTCTCAGTCTTATTTCAGTCTTACTGTTATCTGAAAACCACAGACAATTATTTTTACATGTTTTTGACATAAATATTACTGCAGTGGGCGTCTAAAATGCTTTTATCCTTTCGTGAACATATAACTGAGGTTTAAGGTGTATTTTAGAAAAACAAATCAAGTCACAGGAGGAAATTTAGGAAAATAAACTGGATTTCAACACCGACTTCAGCAGCTCACAACATTCGGACGTGGACTTTTTCGAGCACCACCTTCAGCATCTCAAAAAGCGGCAACATCTGCGTCTCTCATTTATCCAGGAATAGTGGAAGCATTTCTCACATTTTCATAAATGTGATTTTTATGAAGGTGTGACGTGGAGAGACGCCGTTTTCTACACTATTCCTGCACAGTTCATTTCACATCCTGGACAGCCGTCCTACTTCTGCTCTAGTCACCTTCTCCTCTGCGACTGACTCCTTTAGGATCTTTTGCACGCAACCTTCTCCAGGTTGTCTCACCGTTCATCACTTTTCTCTTCTTCTTCTTCTCAGTCAGATGCAAGCATCTTCCCATCTTCCCATCAAGAAACCATGCCTCACCCTCAACAAATCCGAGTACGGCAGACCCTTCTGTGTCCTCCTTTTTCCACTAAAACACTGGAATAAACAGAGCAGAGAACAACCTTCTGGATTCTCTTCTTGTAGAGTCTGCTGACGTTCTTTAGCGTCCTCTTTCGTCTTGATCCATCTTCAGCTTGTCTTCAGCCTTCGACACACTTAAATACTCTTTTTCTGACTCTTCTCTTACATTTCTTGCAGGGATTTTCCCTCTTATGTAAATACTCACTCTCCTCCCCTCAAGTCTTCTCCACAGGCGTACCTCAGGGTTCAGTGTTTGGTTCTCTGTTCTTCTCCCTATACATTCACTCAGTGGCAACCCTCTTCATTCACAGCTTCTCCTATCAGATTAATGCATGTGACCCTCAGTTTATACCTCGGTTTCATCACTCAAGACTCAAACCAGACATCAGAGTGCCTCTCAGACATCTCTTTCTGGGTGTCTGATAACCGCCTGAAATTTAATATCTTGAAATCTGACGTTATTTATATTCCTTGTACAGACCTCCCATTCGAGATCTCTTAACCTTGTTGGCCATTTCAGCTTCACCTTAAACAATGAACCTCCATGTGACATTGGACATCTCACCCAACACTCATCTTCACTTGTCATCCAGCTTCTTGTCCTGTTATTTCAAGGCGGGTTTATTTACCTTTAACTTTTCCATTGTGTTTCATGTGTCATTTCCCCTTTGCTTATTTCACACAAGTTCATTTAAGTTATTCTGGTCTTTTGTTTAAAAAAATTGTGTAAATGAATTGACATTCATGAAGTAGTCATGAAGTAAATGAATGACCAGATAGGCAGCCATTAACAGACAGAGAAACCTTCACCACAGCTTATGAAGACCTTCACCTTACTGCATCTGCCACCCTTCAGGTCACCAAAATGCTAGCAGTGGTGGTGGTGCTGTTTGCTCTACTCTGGATGCCCTACCGGACCCTAGTGGTGGTCAATTCCCTCATGGACCCCCCTTACCTCAACAACTGGTTCCTGCTGTTCTGCCGCATGAGCATCTACCTCAACAGCGCCATCAACCCGGTCATCTACAACCTCATGTCGCAGAAGTTCCGTGCCGCCTTCCGAAGGCTCTGCAAGTGCAAGTCCCAGCGACCAGAGAAGGTGACTAAATGCAACGTCCCAGTCTACTACAGTGTCATGAAGGACTCGTCCCACGAGAGCCCCGAGCACGACGGCACTGAGCAGGAGGACACGGGCTCCTGCCGCGGGGGCAGTCGGAAGGTCAGCTTTGCAGACCAGTGTAAAGACACAAGCACCATGTACAGCATTGGCTGACGGGGCCTCACCTGGGTACCGGGACTGTGACCAGGTGTGACAAGCAGATGGGTGGAAGGCATGAAAGTAGAAAACTGCTCCTCATCATCGTCCTTCATTGAGAATCTCTCTTTTTCCCACCTCTTATATGCAGCAAAGTGTCTTGTACTTGGGTTACTCTAAAAAGTTATTATTATTATTATAATATCTGTCTAATATCTATTTAACTGGACCAGTTATTGTTCAAGGGAACAATAGCCAAACCCTTCCTAGGACTTGACCCAACAGCCTGCAGGTATTTATGTCCGAGACCACCTGCTGCTTTGGAATATCATGGCCGTTTGAGCCCAGGTAAGTGAGATATTCGAAAAAAATGAGAAAATAGTTTCTGGTACAGCTAAAGTAAGAGTACGTGGCAATTTCTCCTGCAGTTTCTGAAAAATTAGGCATTTTTTTGCATGGACCCCCCCCCCCCCCCCCCCTTTTTTCC
>UFQX01000147.1:591715-631955 GCA_900497675.1 Arapaima gigas
GCCCCCCCCCCCCCCCCCATTGTTATCGTCATTTTACTTTCAAATGGCAGCTTGTCCACAGAAGTGAAACGACAACTTGTAAATTTTGACAGGTGTGTCTGTTTTTATCAGGGCTGCCACAGCTTGCCTTTTGCGTCACTTTAAGTAGTTTGCAAACCGCGCTCTAAGTGCATGTGCAGAATCGGCTGTTTCCGCTCAAACGTGTTTGGCCACTGGTTTGGGAGGGAGGGAGGTCACATCACATTCGGCACAGATGCAAGTCATCCTCAAAACACCCAGGATGAAATGAGCGATGGGTCGAACTGTTCAGCCGCCACCATGCTGACGGCGGCAATGCGGGGGGTCTGTTTAAGCAGCACCTTCTGCGCCTGAGGAGTGGAGAAGAGAGGACCTGCTGCTCTTGTCACCGTACGGTGACAGTCGTTCCGCCTGTTTTAATACGCCGGTCATAGCTGCTTTTGAATAAACTGGTCGTGTTTCCTCGTAACATCACCGGACTGATGTCAGTCAGTCGCAAACTGAGCCCCCAGCGGCGGCCGCTGCCGGTGCTTCTCCACGGCACTGCAAAGGGAATGCTGGGAAAATGTGCTTCACGGCAACGTTTAGGGTCCTGTTTACCACGGACTGTGAGCTCAGTTCTGCCATAAGCCGTTTTATACCGAAACAAATCAAAAAGTTAATGAGTGAAACTACAAAAAGTTGCATTTTAGTGCTCAGGACTCAATACTAGTCCTGCTCATTTTGCTTGTTCAGCTCGTGCAAAGACTTTGTGATGTTTTAAAAGGCAAAAGACGTAAATTTGATGAAAGAGGTGCGGCTGTTAAGTTCACTCTTAGCTTGTTTGGGTTTTTTGAGAACTTTGATCGAACGTTTTGTGTAATCTGATCAAAAAGTGTCCCTTTTGCAGAAGAAAACGGCGCAAAGTGCCAGTTTGTTCCAGATTCGACCGAGTTTGTTCGTTTTGTACGAGTGCATGATCTACAGAAGAAAAGCTTCTATATGATGTCATGAACAAAAGAAAGGTTAGGAAATGTTAAGGAATTGTTAATGTTAGTCTAAAAATGTGGGGAATTTTAACTGCACGTTTATTAAGCAAATTATCTCAGTGTTAACTTTGATTAACTTATTTATGTATTTGCTAGTTAGTCGGTTAGTTAGGTGAGTTTACCTGAGTGAAGGTGAAAGTCTGGTATGTTGATCGCATGTTGCTGACTGTGCAGGTTGGTAAATGGCCAAATCTAAACTGTAGCTGCTAAAATTCAGATAAGGTGTAATAATTTATAGACAACAAACATGAACATGACTTCACAGTAAATGATTTTGCTTCCCGCTTTTCCTTCTGGGCCAGAAGAAGCACTTAGCATGTTCGTGTCAAGGTTGAGTATTGCGTTTAGATAAATAGCCCAGTTAACTGAAGTCATTTATTAGAAATGTGTTCCCATTCATTTGTATAGTCTTGATTTGATTTCTTTTTAAAACAAATGTTCAAAAATGCTAAAATGGCCATATGTTGAGGAAATGTGCAGTACTGTGCAAAGGTCTTAGGCACCTGTGGGAAAAACGCTATAAAGCGAGGATGGTTCCGGAAATAATGCCATGAATACTTATTAATCGATAAACCTTCTAAAAAGTGCAGTAGACAAAACAAAACCTCCATGAGATCAATATTTGGTGGGACCACCCTTTGCCTTTAAAACACCATCAATTCTCTTATGCAAACTTGCATGCAGTTTAAGGTGGAGGTTGGGTGGTTCTTCCAAACTGGCCACAGCTCTTCTGCAGACTTTGACTGTCTCTGCATGTCCTCCCAGACTGACTCGATCATGTTGAGATGAGGGCTCTGTGGGGACCACACCATCTGTTGCTGAAGATAGTTGTGTATGACTGAGATTGGGTGTTTGAGGTCATTCTCAGGCTGCACAATGAATTTGGGACCAACCAGAAACCCCCCCTGATGGTAGATAAGAATCTACCTGTACTTCTCAACACACATTCAAGTTGCATGCCTAAGACTTTTGCACAGTACTGTATATATAAAAAGTATATATATATATATTGCAAAGCAAGCAGTGACACATGAACTTCACGTTGGACACTGAAGGAAATGTATGTAAATCAAATGTTCATTTTTGTCCCATCCATAGAGCAGTATTATGCTGTCTTGTGCGTTCCTGGAATTCTTGTTGTACTGTATTTGCTGCCAAGTGGATGTTGTCAGTGGGTGAACTTAAAAAAGATTCCTACAACCTTGCTTCCCTCATCTCTGTCGTCGTTGCTCATCGTGGGAAACGAGACCTTCTCAGCTGCGCAGCCTGACAAGGTTTTATTTGCTCCGAGTGCAACTTGCACATCAGACGTGAAAACTGTAAGTCTGCTGTGGATAAGAACCTGCAGGAGTCTGAGAGAAGAAAAATAACTCCTTAAACAAACTTCTTTTTATATCTTAAGATGCTACAGCAGTCTGTGCTGGATTGGTCAGTGTGACACCTTCACATTAATCCTGTTTAGTGGTTTGAGAATCTCACTTTAATCTGAGGAGCAAATAGATCGTATAAATACGCATCCCAGCAATTTCACTCATCGATGGCTGAGCTGCACGAACTCATCACTATTCCACTTGATTCCTCCATTATACATTTCATTAGTGGCCTGACATTTGGCTGAAAGAAAATATTTACTTCCATGCAGTGTGTGTTATTGAAATGGAGAATAGAATTCTACTGCCCTAATAGTGTAATTTAAGTAAAACCACTACCTCTCACATTTCCCCACACGCTCAGCAGATGAACTCTTTCTTAAACCCCATCTTATGAAGGTAAAAAACGTGGACGTTGCTGTGATGTGCCGGGTTGTGGGTCAGTTTCCTGTGGAATCTCCCGCCACGAAACACACACTGGGATCCACACCCTTCCGCCACCTATTTTTGTCGACGGCGGAGGCTTGAGATGCGGTGGAGGAGGGCGCGGTGTTTGGGGGTGTTTTTTTTTTTTTTTTTGTTTCGCCAAGCTCACCAAGCGGGGGTCCTTATCTGGAAGGCGTCAGACCCTCACCTGCAGACCCGCAGTCTCGCCGGTGAACTTAGTAAATATCCCTTTACCCGGTTCTACTGACCAAGATTAAGCCTGTGCTCCTGTAGGAAAACATATTTTTAAAAGAACATTCGCCGTCAAAACTTGCAAATAAAAAAGCTGGGCGCCGGAGAAAATAACATGACAGCTCCTGTGCTACTTCATTTTTAGGACAGATCCTAGTTCCTCATACAGAAACACGGCACAAATGCGCCTCCACATAAGAACACAGACTAGTTAGTCTCTTGTCCTGCCTTTCTACACAATTTCCTATATGGTTTTTATTTGTTATTATTATTTTTTATCAGTCACGGCAATACACACAGGCAGAAACAGATTTTTACTTTTAGGTTACTTGACTCTTAGGTTGACCATGTCTGTCAGGTCAGTGATCAAAAAAAAAATCTCAGTTACTAAACAGCCATTTTATCTAAATAAGGTCAATAAATGCAATAATGTCTAAATAAAGATCAGCTTCAGTTAGTCATTTCACACACCTTCACTTAGGTGCTGAAACATATTCCACTATATATTAATGCAACTATTCTTTTCTTTTAGCTAATTCTCTTATTAACGGAAGTATAAGAACAGTTTCCCTGTGGGAAAGTATCAAATATAGATCCTATCGTGGATCTATATTTGAATCTTTTCCATCACATCTGCTTTCCCGACCCTTGCAGCCTGTGTCCGTGACAGTAATGCAATGTGTGGTAAATAGCAGTTACTATACTGGGAGCTGTCAGGTCACACATGCGGTTGGAGAGCTCTTCACACCCCAGATGGTGCCTAATGAAGGGACCACTTGAAGCACATTTGCACTCTTGCCTTACAGAGACTGTAATTGTAACCTTTTGGTAAGAAGGTGACAAACCTGAGATGTAAAGCCACATGAATACAAACAGGTGAGACAAGACATGCCGTACCATTGGCTTGCATAAGGTGGTCACTGATTCACATGGCCTCAACACGGTGACTCCTCGACAAGGATTTAACTCGGGTCAGTTAAGGCCAACTCCCTATACAGTCCTATTATATCTTCTCTCGCCAGTCTCGCAACTCGCCACCTATCGTGGCAGGACGGATTTCCCGCCATGCTATTTTCCCCCCAAAAACCACCCACCTCACCTTTCACCCTCGCCATGCAGGGAATATATCACCACCTATGCAGTTCTACCCCATTATGGCGCCGCTCACAACCATCAAGTGTAGGCCAATTTCCAGCTGCCCACTTCCGCATGCTGCCCAGCGACCATCCTTATCCTTATGTTATCGCAGCTATTCATTCAGTTAAGCTTGATATTACCTGGCATTGGTTTTTGAGGTTGGATCAGGTGTAACTGGTTGTATTTTGTAAGCAGGGGCCCAAACAATAACTCAAACTCAGGGCCACCACTCCTCTAAATCCTCTCCTGGCAGTGTGATGGAGAGGAGAAGGTTTTCCTTGCACACATTTGGCACAGCATATCTGAGCATCCTTGCTGAACAGGTTCGTCCCTTCACGGCTTCGGTTTTTCCACACTCAGATGGACACGTCCATCATTTCGCAAGACACGTATCGTCACTGGTTCCAGGCAGGTGATTGTGATGAAAACGCTAACGAAAACTTTGACGTGTGTCTCCAAAACCACCTCTTTTGTCTGTGGACAACAGATAAGTAGCTGCTTATAGCACACGTAGGAGACATAAAGGTGGCTGTGATAGGCGATGCAGATGTGGGATCAGTAGAGAAGTGGGTTTCAAAGGCTTGTGTTTTGAAGCCCTTCTTGGATGCTGAAACAAAATGAGCAGAACTGAAGATGAGAGGAAGCTTATTCCACGACATTCAAACCAAAGTTGTAACCATGTGGATCACTGCACTGAAACTGCTTGCTTAACCCATTTTATTGCGAGCCACAGCATCCCTGCCTTTCTCATACTGACAAGGACGAAGTATTGTGGGTGACTCGACGGGCACAAAATGTGACAAAAAGGAAAGCGGAAGGACTCGTCCTCCTCAGATTGACCCACAAGTGGTCACCGCACAACCAGATTGACCCACAAGTGACCGCACAACCAGCAGAGAAGTGTGCCTACATTCCGGTTATGGGTTTTCAGAACCACAGGTATTGATCTGCCATGTGATGAATGGATCTATAGTCCGTATTTCCATGCTTCTGAAGGATTTCTTTCCAGTCGAACGCTTTAATGTTCTCGCTTATCAAAGCCGCGCCTGTGCTCTTGATGGCTTATTTAATGGACAGCTGATAATGGATTTGTTGGTCTCCGGTGAATAGAAAAATAGAGAAAATAATTACATTTGTGGACCCATTTCTAGTACAGTTTTCTGTTCAATTTTTTTCCATAAATTTAAAACTGGGAATATGGAAAAAAAAATGTTCTCTAACAAACGTCGAATCTATTACGCTTTCTTACACAGCTGTCTGACACAGACCTGCAATCTATCAAATCTGGATGAACCTACAGTTTTGTAATGAATCTTCGCATTATGAGAAACAGCACATGGCGTCACGAAAGGATTCGGTGGATTATTCTTCTCATCGGTTCCTCACTAAGGTCTCCATTCTCTGTATCTCAGATGTTAGTTCTATAATAGCTGTACTGGACATGTTTGTTTTGGGCCCTGCTTGGTGTTCCGGGTCCAAATCTGTGACTAATTGAAAGGCGGCTCAGGAGCTTCCAGACATCTGCAGCCCTTGGGGAACAAAGTTCGCAACCCCAGCCGTGCACCCTGCTGACCATCGGCAGAGCAGCTCCAGCGCAGAGTCGCCATTAGCCGTGTTCATCAGACTGGCTCGGGTTTTGTCGACACTTAACTAACCCCGGGGGGGGCAAAGTGTTTCACTTGTGGCGCCTCCCCCTTCTAAATTACCCATGGTGCCTCACAAGGGAACCATTCTTTAAATTCGTAATGTGTGAGTAATATGTGATCGCCGTAGTCATCCTGGTGGCTGGAAGAAAACAATATTTCATCCAGATACAGACTTACTATTTGAAATGAGCCATTAATAAGGTTTATTTTTTAATAACTCGGATATACGGTACATATTTAGACATACAATTGAATTCCGCGTCACCGATGGGCGTTTGCAACGTGTGATGTCTGCGTCGCTATCGTCTCAAGCCGCATTGCAGTTTTCCAAACGGAAACACGGCCGATCGCCTAAAGCTGTCGAGTTTCCTTGGCGATTCGCATAAAGAATCAGTTTCGGTGTCACGTGTCAGTGTAAACGGTCACTGTAAATTCAGTCACTGCAAGAGGTATGTGTGACAAAATGGTGAACAAAAACAAACAGTGTTTTTATTATTGCCCTCGCTGTATAAATGTGTGTATAAGGGACGTTTTGTGGTGAAATGGATGCGCAGCGCAATTCTTCAGCGATCAGTTTCCTCATCTCCCTCCTGCTCTCATGCAGTGTTTTAGAACCGTGTTGGCATCTTCTCCGTACCATCATGGAGAAGCCGACGCGAAGGTGCTCTCCTATCTGGCATTTCCAATCATTGTAAAGAACAAGACCCTTGGGTTCTTCATCCAAGCGCTGTGGTGTAGCGTCAACAAGAGAGGAGGAAAATATTCTGGGAACTGGCTGCCTTGGTGTTTAAGTCCGTGAGCTCCTTTCCCATCACCCACTGCCTGTGTTTACCCGCCAAGATGGGAACGCTTCCCGCTTGGAAAGAGCTGCCCTTCTACGCTTTCAGAAATGGAGGCACATAGAAGAACTGAGCTTTTAGCAGATGATGGAGGGCCACTTACCCAGCAAATGAATAACCAACTCATGGTTGCTTCCTGCACAGTGCTCAAGGTGATCTTTTCTTTTTTTTAAGGAATAAAAGAAGGATGATACATGGTATAATAACCACCTGTTACGCGATGTTTTCTCCCGTGGTCAAAATGCATCATAAATTGGACACAAAGAACGGGACATTGCCACGCAACATGGCTGAAGCTTTTTTACAGCTGTGCCAAGCGCTGAAAGCACGAGCGTTCGCCGTTCACGTTGAGTTCTGCGGACCCTCGGGAGCAAAGCGTGCGTCCGACACACCCGATGGAGTTTTTTCTCTGAAGCGAAACGCTTTCAGAAAGGGCTCGGAAAAGCACGTGAATTTGTGCGGCCGTGCTGGAACACGCGCGCCGCCGACAGGCAGCAGGTGGACCGCTTGACCGTGGGCCTGTAATGGCCTCCTGCACAGGTCTCCGCGACAAGATGCTGCTTCTTCAGTACATCGCAACGGACACGTTTCCGTGTCGTTGGGCAAAGGCTCCAACCCTGACCGCGTGGCATTGTCCCCGCAGACCCCCAGAGCAGCCAGCCGAGCCTCTGTGAGTCATTATCGTTCGGACAATTTGCCCCACAGAGGGGGTCCGCCCTCCTTGCCACTGGGATTCTAATAGGTGTAATCAAAGAGACCGACGACTGGGTACAATGGCCATCCTGTGCTAAGAGGTGAATCATTTCATCTTGATTTCAAGATGCCTCCTATATTCCACTTAAGTTTCTTCATTTAATTCTCTCGCCCCTGAATTATTCATTCATATGGCTCTCCTCTGGGGCAGCACTGAGAGTAGATCTTTCAGTGAGAAGAGCTCGACAGCGTGCTCCTCCCCGGGCGGAACTTAACCTCCTTCGCTGACTTCCTCGCTGGCCCGCGAGCGAACCGCTCCTTCCCGGCCCAACTTCTTTCGTTTCTTCGGAAAGCGTCGGATCCACCGCGAATCACAGCGCCAGGTCTTAAGGACCTCGAGGATCAAATGCTTTATTAAATCCCATCGCTTAGATTTACACTCTAATCGAGGTCTCTCGCGTTTCTGCAGCCAAGTCCACAACATCTGTATTCCGGTAGTCATTCTACTGTAACAGTCAGCCCCGAATCCTCATCACAGTAATGAGGCTGGATGTCACACAGGTCTCATGAAGTTCAGCGCGACCATCTAACTCGCTTGCACTTGTCTTCTCTCGTAGGCCCGAAAAGGGACCCGGCTAACCTACACGTCCGACCTGAAAATGCGTAACAAAACCTTAAACTGCTTCTCCAGTGTGACGTGAGGCTTTGACACGTGAACCGTTTCGAGCATCACACTCCAGCTCGAGATGCACATTTTATTAACTTTTCTCTTAGTCGCCGGCTTTACCAACTGAAAATGGAGCACATTGTCATGTAATTTTACCCTCCTATTTATATATACACCTATTATATATATAAAATAATATATACTGTTTATATTGTTTAATATATATTAAATTATTTTATAATATTGAGATACAACCAAATATGAGGCCCATGTTTTGCATTTCAGAGCAGAGCGCCTCTGTGGCGTACGGTGGCAGATGAGTTACGTCATGTATGTTTGGTCGTAATTCGGTAAGAGTTTTAAAAATTTCACTTGTGGACGTGAAAACTCGCAAGGCAAGGATTTGTATGTCAAGGGGTACCTGTAATGTCTTTTTAGACGAATGCTACTTCACCGAGTGAGATGTCCTCAGAGCTGAAGAGGTGGCCTTAGACTTGTGTGCTGAACCCAAAGGACCTGTGAGGTTTTGCCGGTTCCACAACGAGGACGCCTAACTTTAGAAGCCTCCGTGTTTGCCCCAGAACGTTCGCGCATCTTCTCTTCTCTCGGTGGGGGTGACGGCAGCCCTCAACTGTCCACTGGAAAAACAGATAGTCGTGATGCTGGGTTCACACGCAGCAACTTTGTCTGAACATTGGATGGTTTGTTTGTCTGGCAGAAGAAGTGTGATGGAGGTGGAGACGTCTGACACAACAGTGTGTAAAGTAAAAGTGCAGGCTCTTCAGCGTGGTTACGAGGAGCTTCAGACAGACATTGTGGACCAGGGTGTGATGTTTCTGCGCTACAGACGATGCACAGAACTTTCACATTTCGTTCAACTGCTCTTTACCTTTACGTGCTTCTGCAATCCTGGATACTTCCGGAAGCATCTTCTGAAAGGCATCCACACGTTACACGCTGCAGTGGGATAGTAACAGAAGGGGGTGGACACGTGTCCACCGAAAGCTTAGGCGAGCATCACCAGCTCCTCCAGATGTTGGTGCATGAATCCATCGAGCGGGACTGTTAATACATCGCTGCGAAGTTGTGACACCACAGGTTACACGCTGAAATAATTCTGTATTTCACCAACAGGGGGAAGTGAAGTTCTCCCGCGTTTCTGACCGCTTGTGTTGAATCATTAGATCGACGCGGTGTGTAAATCATTCGGTCCGCTTCGGCTCAGTTCATTTTTGCTCGACGCTGTTCCCCTACAAGCTGCCTGTGGGCGCTTAACAGCGAACGCAAATCCAAAACCCAAAAGCACAGTCATGCAGCGGTACCCAGAACCGACGGCAGTTAACACACACTTCACAACACAGCTGCGGGAGAAAAGCTCTCTAAATCTCTGGGAAGGCGTTATGGGGGGAAAAAATATACATCCAAACCCTGTCCTTGTATTACAGGGTCCCGTACGAGGAAAAATTGCTACACCGGCTTACAAAAATATATACCTTTTAATACAAAAAAACATACTATTTCCGTCTCATAATTATTGTACTTCTCGCTGGCATCATCCCTTGTGTTGGACATTCTGGAACGGAGATACACACTTAACCTGTCAAACTCAAAAGGTGTCTCACCTCATTGGTTATTCTGGCTAATTTCTGGCTAAACCTATTATATTAACTTGGAAACTACCCACAAAACAATGAGCAACACTTCTTCCATAAAGGAACTACCCACGTACGTCCCCTTCTCTTATTTTGTGGTAACTATAAATCACAACTCAAACAGCCGGATTCAGCGCTGTCCAAAGGGACTCACAACGTTTAGCTGCTTACACTGATTTATCCATATAGCCATAGCAACTATGCTACTGTTTGGAACTTGATACCAACTTTTAGAAATAAATTTTAAACATGCTGCTGTCAGCTCAACAGTTTGTGTCACAGCATTTGCGGCACCGACACAAACATTGCGTGAGTAACACCTTATTCTTGAGCCCCAGCGAAGATCATCCCAGATTTGTTAGTGACACTGACAGCAACAGTGAAAGACAAAGGCAGCGATGCTGGAAACTGTTTTTGCTGCATATATTATAAAATGTGTTGCTGCCAACGGCTGGCGTACTGATACATTTTATTTTGGCATTTGAACGAGTTTTAGGCGGCATCCTTTTCACCGCGGAACTGATTATTGTTTTACATCAGAAATGGGAGCTGAGCCCCCCTGAGGATTTTTTGGAACAAGTGAACAAGATTTTCACGAAGGACTTATGTGCAGACAGGCATACGTACATGGGTGACTATATAAAGATATAAGGAGCCTTTTCGACTGCTGTGCGGGCCCATGGGGGGTCTATTTTGACACTGAGCGCGGAGGCGGAGAATAAGCCAGCAGTGTGCAGAGTGGAGCTGGCTGGCCACCCGGCGATGAGCCAGACGTGCGCTAATAATATGCAGATTACAGCTTCCTCGTTGAGATCGAAAAAATTCCGAAACGCCAAAAAACCCCGAAGCCATCGCAGATGTGGGACGGAAGATCCGACGGAACGATTTTTAATGGGCGAACCTAATCCGAGCAACATTAACAGAGCTGTCCTGGTCCGGCTCGGCGATACCGATGACCGCTTGAAAAGTACAGTGAGAGCTCAGCAGCCCACGCTGTCAAGCACCGTACCGGAAAGCAAAAAATGACAGTGAGAAATGAAAAATGTGCAAAATGTGTTTTCAGTTACTTGTTTTAATTTCAATTTATTACGTTGGCACTAAAAATACCACATTAAAAAAGAAAAGAATTCAAACGTATTTATTCAGATGGGAGATTTTGACCTGGCAATGTATTATATAATAGTTTTTTTTTTCAGTCAACAAACGCGACGTTGGCACCTACATCCATATAATGGTCGAAGAATCGATGGTTTCGGCATATTTGAACAATCAAGTGCTTTAATTTTATGGAAAAATACTGGCCCGGGCTCATTTCTTTGTGCAAAACCCCTAAGTAAGAACATGAAGAGGCCAGCTGTGAATTCCCAACACATTAGCTAAGCCCTTGATGGATCCGTGCTTTCAGTCTGGATAGTCTCCGGGACTGCAGGCCTCAGCAGCACCACAGTCCCTCAGCCTGAGCTCTCCGTCCCCTTTTTCTACTGAAAGCTTTGATAAAATGGTCCTCCCGTCTTATAATCGGCTTTCCTGCCTTCTTTTGATGCTCCTTGGATACCAGTTAATGACCCTGACTGGCCAGCTGATGTATTCCATTCTTCTACTGACACATCGTGCTCCTGAAACATCTCAGATTGATGATTTTCTACACATTTAGGAGAGTCTAATGTGGCCCATTCTGTTCAAGCCAACAAAGCAAAGGTGCTTTTCCATATTTCACAGCCATAGCTGAGGGTAGGAAGGATGTGGCTGTTGTGCAAATAGGCGCTTGTTTTTGTATCTAGTTTCTGGTTTGTCACGGTGCTTTTTACCCGCGCTTTTAGTAAATAAAGTTCAGCCTCAACTTTCGGGACAATATCACGGAAGGAGGTGCCTGGATATGGCAAAAGTCCAGAAAATCTGTACTGTGACACCAGTTACAGTGAAGTTTTTTTGGGGGGGCATCATGCCCTTCATATTTCTTCATAACGTTTAGATGCAGCTGTTTATTTTCCCAGCAATGGCCTTGTGTTCTGTAGACGATTAGCATCACAATGCTGTGATAACATAGGAGTACTAAGTGGTTGCTATGAGACAGCTGGAGTGGTCGGTGTAATTCACGGCCCTCCTGCCCCCGGAACGGTTCTCGGTGACAGCGAAGCCAGGTCTCAGGGATCTGTGCACATCCATCCCCCAGTGTGGCCAGTCAAACTGCTCCCTCATCAGTCACCTGAAAGTCCTCAATGACTCATTCATATGAATGAGACAACCAGCCTCTTAAATGTTACAAATCTGGGCTGCCCACATGGACAAGGCTGCCCAAAAATGTCACCATATCTTTCCAAACCCATCTTCTCAGGTTCATAGCTTTGCTGTCTTGGATGGTAAATCACTGTGCAAAAAAAAAAAGATTGCTTATCGTGCGAGTTTGGATCTTTGGATGCTGGGAGCCTTGGTGCCTTTTCTACATCCAGGCCGGATGACTCAAGATGTTCAGGAATCAAGACCCACAGTAATGCTGACGGCTGAGGGCATCTGAGGCAGACAGGAGCGACCTGCACCTACTGCCTGTTAAAATCCACAGTGGCTGGTTCTCTACCGCAGACCCCAAATTTCATTTCTTCTTTAACATCAGCAGCACTGTTTTCAAAAGCAGCTAGGAGAGCATGAATAATTTGCAATGTGCATAGATGCGTTTGATATAAGTTTTTAACAGCTTTGGAATAATGTATAAAAAGCACTTCAGTACAGCAGGCGAAACAGGTCGGAAGCAGAGGGATACCTGAAGCCCACATCGCCGAGCTTTAATCCGCCCAACCCACAAGTAATTTTCTTGCTGTCTGCTGGAATAAATTTGAGCTATAAATGTGCTAGTTGATGGAATCACTTAAACCCCTTAAGCCACAAATCATTACAATGTTTCTGAAGTCGACTGGAAAGAAGAGCACAGATTTGCCTCCCTTCGACGCCGTGCTCTTGGCACAGTGTCATATTTATGAGTCCAGGACGTGTGTCGGATGTGGCTGGAAGACGTCTGACCACATAAAAAGCGCAGGTCACGCGCATAAACGCAGATTTGCGGAAAAACCAACTCTTGGGACAAACTGAGGGGAAATTTATAATGTTTAGTCCATTAGCATGTCTGTAAAATGAGGAAATCGCAGGGATTCACGTTTCCCTCAAGCTGCTGAGACTATTGATGGCAAAAACAGTAACAAGCAATAAGAAAGAAAGCAAATGATAAGCAAAAAGTACGGTTTGTAACTCTAAACCCTGTTTAAGACCAAACTCCAAACAGGTATTAAGATGCATCTTACCATGTGAATAAATGGTATTGTTCCCCTAAAATATTCCTTGTTTCCGTTCAGAGACATTTAGGTCAGATAAAGGTTTATTGAAAATTCTTTTCTGAGTACAAGTAGGCCAAGTGTATAACACAATAAAAGCATCTTACAGTAAAAATTACCGAATGGCAACTCTGGCGATGAAGAAGTAGGGTTGAAATGAAGGAACAGCATTGAAATGGAACAAATGTTACTGTACTAGTGTGCGGAATGTAAATTTTTGGAGAGTTTTTTAAAAATGTTTTGATTGTAATGACATAAAAATAATTTTTGCAAATGAATCATTTCTTCATTTCGTCCTTGTGACAATGAAACCTGCCTTACTCGGGTACAATACTATTACATGCATTTTAAATGAAAATCAAAGACGGGTCTTACGGCGAAAATCTAGAAAAAAACGGTCTAAACTTTGTCGAGGAAAATTAGAAGCAGCACATCAGTAACCAGCCTTTCTTCTTCCACCAAGCATGGCTGAAAAACGCTGAGAATCAACGACTTTTATTGGACGTTAATCCGTCGGAAATGCCGAGCTAGAACTTAAACTCATTTCGACTTTTGCCACACGAGCAGTTTCCTCTAGACGTGAAATATCCGCCAAAGTTTTGTGCAACTGTAAGTCACGCACAGCTGCACGGCAGCGTGGCTTTCTGCACCCCGGAAGAGTTAACAGTGACTCATTTCTTCATGACCTCATGCATAACCCTTGAAAACACATTATTACTATTATTATGGTGTTGTGAACTTTACCGACTACATAATACCTGAATTAACCGACACGCCGAGTGTCATTAAGAAAGGAAATGAGTTTAATACCTCAAAGGCCCGTCTGCAACGTCTTCTTTTCTCTGTGCCTTGCAATATGAGGCCAGTGAAACCTGACTCTCAAAAATGACCTTCGCAGGCAGAACAATTTCCCCGCCACGCCAAACCTATGTCCAAATGTTCCCATATTCATAAATAATGCTCTCTATCCCGAGGCAGCCAGGGCAGACGGGGGTCACATGTGCCTTGTTCTGATATCAAAATCGCAACTGTAAGAAAGTACCTCTAAAAGACGGGCAATAAGGGACACAGTCAGCATACCTGGTTGTTTTTTGGAAAGCCTGTTTTTATGTATATAAAGACAGCTCAAGTGCCCAACTGAGGCAAAATCTGGCAAGGGATGAATTAAACCAAGCTGTGCCTGTTAGAGAAGACCTTAAAAAATCTGCCGTAACGTTTACACGTCCATTTTCGCCGTTTCCAGCAGCCCCCCCACCACCACCACCACCACCACCACGACCACCTCGCGCTTCATTTGTCAACAATCCCTCTAATGGAGGGACTCAAGAGCCCATCTTGGTACCACGTTGAAGGCCCCCCCGACACTGAGACAAGACAGAAAGGAAATCAAGCTTTCGCTCAAATGCACAAGACTAATATTTCTAGCTGCGGAACTGACTTGTGCCACTGCTCCCTGTAATTTTTAACTGTCAGCCACATCAGCACTGAATTTTTGGACCGTGCCGACCAGGCGGCTGGAGCTCAAAAGGTTCCAGTTAAAATCAGCTTATGCTACACTCAGCGGACACTTTATTAGGAAGACCATTCTAACACCAGGTAGGGTTAGTCTTACACGATGCTTTTGTGTCAACATGCACCAGAATCTCTAAGGAAAGTTTCCAGAACTTTGTTCAATCCACACCATGAAGAATTCAGGGGGCACCTACCTGGTCTTAAGAAAAGGGTTCCTAATAAAGTGGCCGGGGAGTGTGTATGTAAATATCTTGGTCGTGATCGGTCAGTGGACGATGTCATGTGCTCACAATAAACGTGGTTTTGTTTGTTACAAACCTGAGCAGACATTTCATCCACATCAGACCACCTCTTCACACTGACCAGCACCATACCCACGTGTGTGTGTGTGTGTGTGTGTGTGTGTGTACGTGTGCACGTGTTGTGTTTAGTGGTATTTGGGAAGGTTGGCTTGGGGTTTTCGATTGGGCCACAAACACATTATTTTATTCCCATCATAAATTACGGAAACTCTCACACGTGCTTTTCAGTTAGACGCGTAAATCCAGGGGATGACTGTATTACTTTTTACCTATAGTACATAACACCACTGTGGCAATATTTGTAGTGTAGTTCCCACAAATTATCCATTTTGTGGGTGTTTCATTTTATTTTTTACATTTTTTTTGCCATATAATATGTACTAACATGCTAATTATTTGCCATTGTTGACAAAGGTACGGATTTGCATTTAAACAGGTACGTACAAAAGGGTAGGGTGCCCGTTGCTAAAAATGTGCTGTGCTGTTCTATTTAAGGATGCCTTGTGAAAAACAAAAAAAAAAAAAAATCTTTAAATCATGTTGGGCTTAGAAGGACCAGTGTGAACTACAGATTTCCAGTTAGCTGCAGATCTCAGGGTGTTTTCAGGCGTCACGGTGAGAAGTCTGAGCGAATCTCTCCATGTTAATAAACTCCGTGGCCCCGGTGGGTAACTTCGGCGAGTCTACAGGAGACACGTCTCCCTTGCAGCATCATTTGTGCATGTTGCTCAAAGTGGCAGCCCGAAGAAGCCATTTACCCTAAAAATAGCCATTCCAATTATCTTAGTGGCTTTTCTATATTCCCAGTTATGCCGCGAAAACACTTAGCAGCTTGCGCTTGTCTGTGAGACGGTTTGTGACAACCTGCTGGATAAGGACGTCCTGCGCAAAGTAAAACCTGATTTATTTTTAAATCTTTTCATGTGGGCTTGCAGTTGTCCCCAAAAGAAAATGAACTTTCCATGTAATTTGATGAATATTATTCATCAACTCGAACCCCAGCTACCTGGGCTCTGAATACCAAGTAGCCATTAAACACATATTACCTGAAGATGTTATTAAAATATGAAATATGCATTCAGTCTCAACTGATTCTTGGCAGCAGCAGGTAATTCAAATGTTTGGTCCTATTTATATAAGGCTGATAATTCAGGGAACTTTGGCCAATATTGTAATTCCTCCCGACAAATTATCTCATCCAGAAAAACAGCCGTTTGTTCTCTGCTGCTCATCTTTTCCGGTAATCGTTCCTAAAAATGTTTTTTGCTTGAATCAATGAATCTATGAAAAGAAGGCAAGCAGACATCAGTCCTTTCACGGTGGAAGTCGAAAGTTTGAGGACATGTTTGCAACCAGACTTCCCTGAGGCAAAAACCCAGAGGGAGGAGGGAGGAGGAGAAGTCTTCTGAACGAGTGAACCAAGTTTTGAAGTATTTTGGCCCGCCAGCAAAGTATTTATGAGACACAGGGGTGAGAGTGTGAGTTTTGTCAGCGTGGTGCTCCCTCTGTCCTCGATGGAGGTGACAGTGTGATGAAGTGGTGGCTGCATCTCACCCAGCATGGCTGCCACAGCTAACATCAAAGAGATGGCATTCTTCATTCTTCAACAAAACAGCAATCTGACATGCACCTTAAGGTTGTATAACAACTACTTCAGGAGCTGGAAGAATTAGACCGGTTTGAGCATCTGGAAGGGTGCTTGGTGTGCTGTCCATTGGGGCTTGGAGTCTGCTTGAGGGCTCCCACCTGCCGTTGAGCCAGGTTGTTGGGACTCCGTGAACAAGATAGAGCTGGCGGTGTGGAGGCGGGGAGTTTATGAGAACGGCACCTCCCCCAGTTTGCGACAAGAAACATGAAAGAAATCTAAAAATAATGACTTGGAAGTAAAAAAAACCCTTCAAAAATCCAGCTTCCAGTAAGGGTACTCAAACTTTTGAATGGCACTGTGTATAAATAGCATTATAAGAAACGCTGGGCAACGAACCGTGGAAAGAGGGATGGTTGGGGGGGTCAGCACGTCTGAGAGACGCCCGGCGCTGTGTTGTGGGATATGTGATGTACAACTATCACTGCATTCATAGTTAACAAATGCCTCACGTACACGCTTGAGTATAAAGCGCAATACTCGAGAGTAAGAAAATGCCACTGTTAGAAATGTTGATAGGCACATTAGGGGGAAATCCAGGTTAAAGAAGTGCCACTACTGCCATTTTAGCGAAATGAAGAACATTTGGGCCTGGCGTTCCACGTGGGTGTCGGACAATCTACGTTTGCTTTTCACCGGAAACACTCGACAAATTGCACAATAATAAAGAACCCGCCACCGTGCGGAGCATTTTAATCTGTTTTCCGTCATTTTAGAATCTAAGGTGATGTTATTTCATTAGACTCAGTAGTCGGCGTGCACTTGGGGACCAGGGAGGGGGTTTAGACAAACCTGGCAAGCAGAGGCTGGCAACATGACAGTCGCTAACTCGACTGTACAGTAATGAGATTCTGGTTTCTCTGGAGCTGTCTGGAAATTAGCAACAGGCTGAAAATAATTTGTTATGGTTATGTCCCTTAAAAAAAACGCAAAACATCACAAGCGCCTGTTGAGAAAAGCCCGGTAGCTTTTAATCAGACGAAGGTGTTTACTTTTAAAGGTAACACCCGAAATAAAATGCGACGACAGACTAATATCTGTGGCCTTCAGCAAAGCCGGACAAATTGCCACTAGTGATATAAAACGTTTTGTGAACACGTTTGACTTTGTGCTGTGTTTCTCTGTGCACTTACAGCTTGTTCAGCTCAAATAAATGCTGCCATTTCTATGATCACACAAATGCCATGTGACTGATAGTATGATTACTTATGACTTCTAACTGCAGTTGCTAAAACTGTCACTGTCACTTCTGTGGAAAAGTGGGATCATTCAGTTTATATCTGTTAACAGAAATATATATATATACTTTTTATATATACAGTACTGTGCAAAAGTCTTAGGCATGCAACTTGAATGTGTGTTGAGAAGTACAGGTAGGTTCTTATCCACCATCAGGGAGGTTTCTGGTTGGTCCCAAATTCATTGTGCAGCCTGAGAATGAGCTCAAACACCCAATCTCAGTCATACACAATTATCTTCAGCAACAGATGGTCTGGTCCCCACAGAACCCTGATCTCAGCATGATCGAGTCAGTCTGGGAGGACATGCAGAGACAGTCAAAGTCTGCAGAAGAACTGTGGCCAGTTCCTCAAAGTGTTTGGAAGAACCTACCAACCTCCACTTTAAACCGCATGCAAGTTTGCATAAGAGAACTGATGCTGTTTTAAAGGCAAAGGGTGGTCCCACCAAATATTGATCTGACTGAGGTTTTTTTTGTCTCCTGCACTTTTTAGAAGGTTTATCGATTAATAAGTATTCATGGCATTATTTTTGGAACCGTCCTCGCTTTATAGCATTTTTCCCACAGGTCCCTAAGACTTTTGCACAGTACTGCACATTTTAGATAAGTTGGCATCAGTGGTGCACACTGAAGTGCGCGGTACCCGCCCCAAGCCAGCCTGCTGGGCTGATCCTCCTGCATTGGTCTTCACAGCATCAATATTTCCTATGTGAAGCTGATGACTCCAAATAACAAAGTGTTGAGCCCTCGCTGAGAGAGTAATAAGATAAACAAAATAAATTCCGTTGACTTGGAAGCCGCACATGGAAGCTTACTGACACACTATATTCCAGAGGCCCTCCTGGAAAACATGCTGTAGAACGGATGAGAGGGAAAGATTCCAGTGGCACAGCAGGTAGCCCTGGTGCCGCACAGTTCCTCGGGCGAATCCAGCTCAGTCACTGCAGAGTTTGTGTGGTCTCCCTACTTCCACTCAGCTTTCCGTCCAAGACGTGTTTTAGGTGAACTGCTGGAGCTGAACTAGAACTCCGGTACTGTGTGCATGTGTCAGCGCGTTACCCTGAGATGAAGGGTCTTCCCATCCGTGGGGGCAACCCAGCACTGAACAAGTGACTATTAATAAATGGTGGATTAATACTCCAGTGTTACAGCTGAAAAACAGCAAGCGAAACCTGTGGGAATTATTTGTGATACTGCGAAGTAGCCGACCACATCGTGTGCTGTATAGGAATCAGAAGTAATGCGAAAGGTAATTTCTATCATAACCACTGTAATATCATTTTACCAGTTATGGTTCAGTGGAAAATTTCCATTTTACAGCTATCACAACACCGGGTAATGGGTCCACTTACATACGGTGGCATGAGTTGCACCATTTCAGATTATGGGGCAGACAATGGTCTTATACCCAGTGTGTAACAGAAAGACCCCCAGTTTAAAAGCCCCAAATGAGGGAAACTAATTACAAAGATCATAATACATTTAACTTCACCTTGTGTCCTTCTTTGAAGTTGTCTTTTGATGTTCTGTACGGTTTGGATTCAAGAGCACTTTCTCTACTTGAGAATTATCTAATCACCACCAAATAGTATGACAAGAGCTGCATTTTTAAAGAGGGTCTTTCAGTGCTTTTTAACCCGAAGCGGTAGATTACTTTTTAAATGTATACAAGAAACTGCTCATTTTTAACTTTGCGTTCTTAGACCTGTGTTTCAAAAGCAAGCAAACTTTCGCTGTGCGTCAACAACTGGTAGCGTTCAGCCGAAATAAAATTTTCAGTAAGGGGGGGACATCTCCCGCAGGGATACAGTAGAAGCTGTAAAAGCTGTGAAAGTCTGCAGAACCTCGGCTTTTTCTCCTCTGGCACGTTGTTGTCTTTGATTAATGACAAGTCGGGGTTGTACGTCAAACTCGGCGTCTCCAGGCAATGCCGATATCTCCCACCTCTCCCGCCTGCAGCCGCTTAATGCCACATGACAGCTCAATTTCTCCAGCCGTTTCCACATCACCGCAGTCCTGCAACCTGTCCCAGTCTGGGTGGAAAGCAGAAACTGTCACTTTTCATTTGTCTCCTCCCCTGGTGATGTTTGGCCTTTTGGCCTCTTTTGATGGCTCCCTTATGTTTCTTACCAATAACTCTTGACACAGATTTTGACAGATCTGAGCTCAGTTTATGATGCATCCAACTCCAGAGAGACACACTGGGGTCCACTAGATGTGGTCGCTGTCCGCAGTGGACAGTTCACAACCGGAGCTGCAGACATGCTGGGCCATCCGCACATTTGTAACTTGAAGTCAAACAGTTCAAGACCTTGTAGGGACCCTCCTGTAGTACCTTTGAGTATGATTCTTAAACTCAGTTACAGCAGCAAAGCATCTAGAAATATAAATTTGTAAAACTGAAAGTCGGTCAAGAAAAAAAAAATCACTCAGCAAAATTATCACGTTGTGATGTGATTTTTCACTACCAGGATTAATAAAATTAAATAATAAAATGAAAGAGGTCACACTTGGGCAGATGGGAAGCAACATGAAGAAAATAATGGGAAATAATGTAAGAGAGATAAAAGAAATAAGTCGTGGGACTGTTGCACAAATATTCCAGAAAAAAACAGAAAAATGACAAATCCTGAAAAAACCTATTTCTAAGCATAATATAATGGAAATCTTAACATTTAATTAAACTTTGGGGTTTTTTTAGATGGACATTGGATAAAATAACATAATAAACAATTTTGACATGATGTCTCAGAAAAGCGCCATCCAGCTATCTCCGCAGTCAGTCAGATGAAGGCGGTGTGGCGCCCTCTAGGCCCCCTGTAGCGCCGCTCTGATCCAGTCGTATCGGCTCCTTATTCGCTGTTTTCCGCATATAATTCACCGCACTGTGTGTCTGTTCCAGTTACAGCGCTGACTTTATTCCATTTCTTCTAGCCACATTGCAGGTTCATTACACCTTACATGAGGGTGTGAAAGTGCTACTGTAGTAAATGTGCTACACAGCACTGAAGTAAAAAACAAAGTTTAAACTACGTTTTTTCGATTTTCACGCTATCAAAACACCACCATACATATCCTGAACAAGAACTATAAATGCTAACATTCTGACTGCCAGCCAACACTGTGCCGTTCTGGTTCGTAAAGACGGCTGTGATATTTTCCATAAAACATGTTGAAATAAACGTCGCAATCGTCCATAGTCCATCTCGCTACATCACTTGCGGCCCACAATGTAAAGCAGTAGCAACACTGCAAGGTTTACGTACCTCAGTTAAATCCTGGAATTTGCTGGCTCGCTTCTAAAATAATTACGCCATAAACTTATCTACCCCATATTTTTCTCCCTCACACTCTCTGCCAAGCTGGGATTCCGTTTTCCGTGTTGGTCACCTGTCCTTTTGTATTGCTTCTGGATGCTGAAAGTGTGTCTGTACATCCTCTTCATAACAGCTCAGTCACTGACATCCATTCTTCAGCTGCTCTGGGCCTTAGTTATGATAAAGATGACTACAATAAATTAGACATTTTTCTATTGCTCTCATCACCTTTTTATGTATTACATGGTGAAGAAGACGTTTAGGCTGATGGACTAGAAACGTTTTCTTTAATGCATATATCGAATAGAAATGCATGTGCATATTATTCTTAGATACTGAGAGATAAATTTATGAACGTTTTCAATTCTTTGGAATCTCCTTTTATATAGGATGTCCTTACAGACTGTGAAAAGGTGAAAGGTGTCTGATTAAATCCAGTCAAATATCTAAATGCTTCCAGACTCCTAATTCTCCCCAGTACAGTATACTGTTGGGCTCCTGCAACCCTGTTCTACTTTCTTATGCAGGTCTGAGTAAGTGATGGACAAATACAGTATATTTGCCATTTTTCCTCCAGTCAACTTAAAAGTCTCCCCTCGAGCTCTCACTGGCCAGCTTTACCTGTGCGAACTATGATTTCTTTAACTTAAACACATTAATAATTGTGACCTGAAGCACTGAGCCACGAACCCCTTATTCCCCACTGGAGGCCTTTTCTATTTACAATCTCTTCATTCGTCTATGATTTTTTTTTTTGTCATGAAATCTGTTAAATGAAGTGTAAAGTATAATTTACCATTGAATCAAATAGTATGTCATAATTCAGGTAAATATCACAGGTTCAGGAGCTGCACATCTGCACTATTACCTCAGCTCTCCTAGCAAGGAAAAATGAATAGATCTTAATGACTTTAACAGCACTGGATCCATTATTACGTATCCCCCCCCCCCCCATTAAAATTATGTAACATTTTCCAAATCATGATTAATTTTGCTGGTCTAGTTCCAACCAAAAATCTATTTAGTTTCATCACTTGGAGAGAAAGATACACTTTTATATACTCTGCCGGCTCCTTTTTGCAACAAACACCCCGTGCAACTCTGGGTTACATAACCACTGAATATGTAACATTAAAAAACCGTATACCTGTGTGTGATGTGAACCCACAGACAAACACCAACATGGATAAGTGCATTTTGGATTACATAACCGTTGAATAAATGACGTGAACACTCTTAAAAGTTTACTCATTGAATCCTGCATAATACCTTTTTGAGAGGATGAATCCTTGCTGCATGCAAAGGGACATTGTAACTCACCTCAGGCTAAAAGCATATAGACAAGAAACCACGGAGCAATACGAAGTCTGCCGACTGCTGGTTGTGTGCAGCTTTCCTGACACCATCTAAATGTTCGCAGGTCAGACGGACAGATGACGCTAAACTGCCCTTGGCTGTGGCGGGGTGACTGTATGAGCACCCTCAGATGCACTGGGATTCAGTCCCCGGTGTGTTTTCTGCCCTTTGTTCAAGGGACTGGCACCGACTAACTGCGGCTCTCTTTTGGGGAAGTATTTTGTGGGGAAAAAAAAGAATATGTTACGAGAAAATCAGGTTAAGAGGCATTAAAGCAGGACCCCTCTTGGAATTTATAACACTTCAACTGAAGTGCTGTGTAAGGTAGTAAAGTGTAATGGATAAATGCTGGGTGACACCTGTCTCTCTGGGCTCTGTGGGGTCCTCTGTTATTTTTATGAAAATTCACCTGTTATTAATCACTTTATCCTGGACAGGGTTGCGGAGGTCCAGAGCCTAAAACAGAATCGGTGGTCACCAGGCTATGAAACTACACCCTGGGTGGGACATCAGTCCAGCAAAGTGCATCGTGATATGCGGCTAGATTTTCTGGAGTCTCGGTCCAAAATGTCTGTTGCACACAGTCGAACTACTGAAGTGTTTACAGAATGTAAATGCTGTAAGATTAATATTACTATTTCCACAAGCGCCGTTTATGAATCCAGGCAGCAGCCCAGCAAAAGCCCCAAGCCTTCAAATGACATGAAGGACACCTTGTGTTGTAAAGATGGGACTGCAGTTTCGTGTAACACGATGGTTTTCAATGGACTGAACATTTTTTCCTCTTTAGCTTCATCTGCATCAAGAACATCATCTGCTTCTTGCCAGATATTTTCATTTGTCCAAAAACAACTTGCAAGGAAGTTCCTTGCTGCGGTGCTGTCTAAAAATAAAAGTAACAAACCTGCACGTTTTTAAAAGTTAAAGGTGACTGTAGTTTCTGACTGGACCTGATAAATCGCTCACTTTTTAATCATTTGGAAAACAAGGGACTCCTCTATTGCAAACTAAGTTTTTCACATTGTTTCAACACTGATTTGACAAACAATGGTTATCGCTAGAAATTTCTCATCTTGAAATGGACTGTAAGCTCTCTATATAACTGTCATACACCCAGGGCACATTTGACTGATGTCATTTTGAGGCCATACACCCTCAGGCTCGAAGTGGGTAAACCTCTTAGGTCTGGAACTGGAAATGTATGCAGATTCATAATGGTCATCTAATACTTTCTGCTGTTTGAAATGCTACTGATTGATTTTTGAAGCCTTCAGAAGCAGAGGCACTTGCTATCTTTTAGCTCACATGGCAGTTGAACATGAGAAAAACAGAAAAATGAGGGCAGCACAAAATGCAAATGCTGGTCACGGCGGTAAACGTGGTAAAGAAACACGCAAGCTGTGTTGCAGAAGTATGTGATCAAACCCCTGTGGGCCTCAGCTTGGGACCACCACTCTTTACTCTGAGTCAACTGTCAAGGGCGAATAGTTCAGTTAGGGGAATGTTTAACTCAATGATGTGCTTCAGGACAGCAGGGGAACTGAAGGGTATTTTTATACTATGAAACCCCACTATTGGGTTGAATGCTGTAGTCGACAAGTAATCGTGGTGAACATGTCTCTGTTTGATCTTTAACTTATAGCATCAAATCACTTTGTTATGAGCATCAGCTTATAGAGAGCTTTTTGTACCTGTTCATTTTGGTGATATTTAAAATAGCGCTTTCCTTGACATGCTCAATGAACAGCGCCAGTTTCTGCATTTAAAAAAGTCCCGGTTTTAGATGTGACAAAAGAGTTGTAGCTCTCAAGACGAATGGCTGCTGTATCTAGAAAAACAGTAGATCATGTAAACTGCTCTGCATAGTACCGTCTGCCAAACAAATATGTATGCAAATTGGTATAACGTCAGGTAAAATGAATATTATACAACATAACCGGGAACCTTTAGTGCTATTACAACTACCAGGTATAGAATCTCTTTTTGTAAATAGTATTATCTTCCTTTTCATTCTTATGCTTTTTACTGTACGGCAGTCGCATTTAAAGGCGGTATAAAATGGACCCTGGTCCTTTCCTCAGCAGACCGCTCAGATTTTGAGGGCAGTCTTCATCGATCCCTGGGAAAAATGTGAATTCCCAGGGTCAGTTGAAACAATCTTTGCTGAATTACAAACAGAGCTTTCAGTGGGTGTGGTGAGTGACGTGAAGGTGCACTGACAGTTACCTATGGAGCTAAATACCCGGTGCAAAACATGACTGTGACCTCACAGATCTTTCCAAATAATCGTGGGAGACAGACGGAGACGGGCAAAGATGGGAAGGAGGTGGACTGCCTTCTGCTGAATGAGGCACGGTCAGCATGTGTGCTGCTACACCAAGAGACACTTGTTTTCACTCTGGGGGTCACAGAAGTACTTTAACATCAAAGGCTGACATAAAATACCGTGTGCGGTTTCATGCAGACACCGAGGGCCTAAAAGATGATTGCGTTTGTATGAAGAGGGGGGTACTTGTGTTTTGATGATGCTCATCAGAATCTCAGGCTACTGTGACCAGTCCAGAGGGGATGTGGGTAAAAATCAGAGCTCATCCTTTTCAGCTTCACCATCCTAACTTGACTAGCTGAGCGCTGGTGCTCTTCTTCAGCTTTAATGATGTGGTATAAAGTACATCTGCTGCAATCGCACCTCGAGTGCCTGAGATCCTTAGCTGCGCGCCTCGGAGTTCTGTCCTGACACCATTAGACTCAGACTTGCAGGCATTCGGGATTTTTCAGACCGCACTTCCAGCTAACTTCTTCCCAAATCCACCCAGGTTTGTGTTTCTGAACAGGACGACATTCTCTGCCTTCTGGGTTATTGCATGACTGGGGAAACTGCAGGAGAATTTTTACACGGAGGCACTTCTTTACAAATCTCGTAGTCTGTTAGTCTGACCCAGTAGATGCCAGTCAGGGCCCTGAGTGAACAGGGGACTCGTGACTTTGCTGTACTAAAGTTGCCGTGTTAACCTCTACCCCAGGGTAACATCAGTGACATAAAAAGTCATTTGAAGTACAGCAGCACCTAAGATATTGACTATCAAAAGCAAAATAACAAACCATTATTTATATGCTGAGTGAAGCATTACTATTAGAAACTGTGCAAAATAATTGCAAACGTACACAATGGAGCATAAAAAATTTAATTTTGTCTCACTGCCTTGGTTTGTTGACACCAAACATCTCTGTCACAAGCAAACACAGCTATTTATAGTTAAATGTTATTTTTAAATCAGTTTAGCAACTGAATGGCACTCACTTAGTAAAAAGTGGTCATTAAAAACACTAGTTTTGGGCATTATGTTTTCTCCCAAGGAAAATACATGTAATCGATCGATCCTAATGTAAAGAGTGGTGTATATTAATGCCCAGATTAGCATCCGAGTCAAGAAGTCCCGGCATGAGGAGTTGTATCTAGCACAATTGAGCCACGTCAGACAAACACAGTCATCCCTCAATTTACTGCTCCTGAAAAGCCTGTGTAACTCAAAAAAACACATAAAAAAAACACATCAGTCAAAACAGCTACTTCCGTTATATATTATGGAAAAATAATCACAAATTCCCAGCCCATTCAAAACCTCCCAAACCAGCTTCTCAAATATCGCTTAAATTCATTAAAACGTGGGATCGTCGAGGAGTAATGTCAGTGTAATGACGTGGACCGATGCGAATGGAACGTCTACTCGCGTTAGCAACAAGCAAATGCAGAAAAAGTCAACTTTTATTAAGTAAAGCAGAACGTTACTGACTGTGTAAGAGAACCATAACGTAAAATGCTCATCTACTGACCAACTGTCAACTGTGACCAGCGTAAATAGTGCAATTTAGGTTTTTTGCACATTTTTACGCGACTGCAGATTGGATGAAATAGTGATGTTGCGATTTTTCTTTTTTTGGTTAGAGCACAAGCAGAATAAAAGAGGCACTTTGTCACTTTGCGCTGCTCTTCTTTTTCTCGCCTTTTGCCTTCTTCTGACATTTAACTAAATGATAACTGTAGGCACCGATAAAGACGGAGACCACAGTCTGTTTGCCAGTGGATTTGGGCCAGATGGGGTCTTACTGCAGAGATTCTCAAGGGAACAGCGTACAGAGTAAGAGGAAATTAAGTAACACCAGAGTAGGACACTTTTACCATGATATTTGACACCCCAGTGTCCAAATTCCCTATAGAAGAAACAGTTTATAATAATACCAGGATCCATATCTTTACATCCCCCTTCCTCCAGTTCTCCGATGCTCCACTTAAGTGCCAGTGACATTGTACAAATGTCAGAGGTGCTGCAGATGCACCCGGACTGCATAAAACATCTCGTCTATGAAACAGTCACCATGGTCACCACAAGAGCCAAGATCTGGGATGAAATCATACTTATTTTCCCACCCATGAAGCCCAATGACTGCTCCTCAATGATATGATGCCTTAAAGGGCTGCATTTCTAATAGGATTTTCTCATTTTCATTGGCTGGCAGTGACATCATTCTCGGTGGGTTCTCAGTGGGTCACTGAATCAGTTGCCTTGTTCCAGAGTAACTTTTACGGGCAGGAAAGGGTGGTTTATGTTGACACCTGAAGAATACTTTTAAATCTCCTCCAAAGCTGGAACATGTATCCATCTTCACTTGACTTTAGATTGTTGTTCTGTACTTAGACAATAAAAAACAGCTCTAGGTTCACATCTCAAAGCCAACATTCTGTTTCTGTTACTTGTTCCTTGTTTTGGGGCTGTGACATTGTCCTCTGTCACTGGATGGAAGTCATGTGACACACAGCCTATAAAACAGCCCAGTGGGTGGACAGAAGGCATGAAAAGAATCATTCATTCCTCATTCAACCCCTATTATTTTTCCTCTTGATGTCCCATGACCATTTTTTTTTGTCCGTTCTTGGAGAACAAAGTCAAGTTGACACAAGTGTTATGCATTCTTCAGAAATGTTTCAGAGCTTCTGTTCGTTTTGCCAAACTCATAAAGTGTCTGCGTTCCCTTTTATTTCTGTTGTTAAAGAACGCTTCCCTCCCTTGAACACAGTTGGTGGACAATGGCGTCAGTAATATTGATGCTATTTCACCACAGCTTTATATCTTAGTGTGTTTTGCAGCCACGACCGATACGCTGGAGGAAATGGCTGCTTGGTCACAAACCATCAACTTTGTCCCTGTGTGCTGGACACTCCCAAGGTTGTAACTCTACAGTGATCCTTTTCCTCAAATGCCTGGAGAATAAACCCAGACTGGTCACCTCAGTGGTGTCACTTTACATAATCCAATCTGCCAGGTTTCAGCAGCAGGGCTCACAGATGGGGAAGTAAACCTGGTGGAGCTGAAACGATAATTCATGGTGTCATGTGGAACCATCTGATGAATGACTTAGATTGAAGCTATGAAAAAACAGGAGCGCAAAAACAAGCTGCAAAGTGAGCTGAAATGTTTCTTCGAGCTTCGGATACGGAAAGGGTCATATTGCCGTCTTTATGGGTCTGCGTGACCATAAAGGGGGGGATCTGTCTTCCTGTCAGTTTCTTGCTAATGAGATTAATGGATAAATGTAAATAAATGTAAGATAAACGCAGGATTGAAGGAGGTTACAGCCTAAATACTATACAATATACTACAGTCCATCCTCGATTTAGAGGACCCCGATTTAACAGATTTTGGATTTTACAGACTGTTAGAAAAAAATATGCCAGTATAAATACTGCATGTCAAAAAAGAACCAGCTCCATTGTTAGTGTTTTTTTTTATATATAATTCACTGTACTTTAGTGCCTGTACGTTTCAGTTTACACTACTGATTTTATTTCCTTCTGTTACCCATTATTTTATAAAAGTGTTACTGCAGCACACAGTGCAGTGCCAGAAAAAAATATGCTTAAATTACTTTTTCAGATTTTCATCATATCTAGACACCTCCACCCTCAAGTAGTCCAGAACATCAAGTATCGCTCAAATCATTTCTCCTGTCGTGAAAATAACATTTTTTTGAATTTCCCCGCTTCCACCAATTCTCAAAATTCATCATATCTAAAAAAAATTGCAGTTTCAGCTCTTCAGGAGTCATAATAAGAATTTCACTAATGAAGCCCATCGTGCCCATCAGCCCTCGGCATTTCATACCACGCCAACTTAATATGCAACAACTTTAACTACTAAACCGACAATCTAAGTGGTCTTCTGCACTTCCTGACGTGTAAGGGCAAGTTATTCTGCAAAACGGGTCCTTCAAAGAGACAAAAGAGAGGTTTCCTTTATCTTTTCAGGCTGCTTGTCCCTCATGAATTCCCACATTCAACTGGCCGTTACCCGGACAACTCGGTCTGTCTCTTGGCAACAAGACACCCAGGGTACAAAGGGTCAGCCTAAAGGAGGCAGGGGGCATGTGTGTAATATTTTACAATGGTGAGCGTAGAATTTGGCAAATGCCCAAGCATTCGGGATTCAAATGACGGAACTGGTGCTGGGGAGTCATGCAAAATGGAAGCTAAAGTTATGGCAAAACATCACCATTAACTGCTTTGCTCCTTGCCTTTAACTAAGTATTTTCTGAAAATTTTGGAGTTAAATCCTTCTTTAATACAAATCTGACCTTCTTGCTTGAGAAGCTCTTCCACTTAAACCCAAACTTACGGCGTGAGACTAGGTAGACCTTTGCTTATGAGACTGTCTGCTCCCTTTGAGGAGGCACTTTGGTCTTTGTGACCAGCAGTGATTTTCCTGCCTATACTGGGGTCAGTAGTGCCAATGGAAGGCAGGCATATTGTTCAAAAGTGCTGCAGGTTTCTGAATGTGGCCTAGTTTGGCGCAGGTGGCAGAGTCACTGGACGATGATCGCGTTTTTATTACCGGCTGTTGGAGCCTTAAGATTATAATACTTATTACCGTTTCCTGACCACATTGCAGGTGGTGTCAATGGGAAGCAGGGGGGTGGGGGAACATACAAACCGGGGTGGAGAGACCAGAAAGAGAGAGATTTGTCCTGCAGGCAGACAAGGTCGAGATTAATGACATCAGAAACCTGAACACTTGCCATTTGTAGCGCACTTCTTTTACAGGAGACGGACACTGAGCAAAGCCGACACTGGGGGCCATTAGGAGAGGGGGAGGGAGACAGATGGAGAGCAGATATGACTCATTTACAATGAAACTTCATTGACTGAAATATACTGTGATACCAGTGCAGGAAATTAACTGGGGAGAAAAGCATAAGCAAGACAAATAGGTTTCCTTGTGGGCAGCTCAAATCCGAAAGGGACAAGACGTAGATGAGACAGCGGAGGAGATGTAAGATGGTACAGAGGAACGGTGAGATCTGGCAAGCAAAACAAAACAGCGATCGGAAATTAAGGGATTTTGGAGGTTGTAAGCTGCAGAACACGACAGGAGGTTTCTGTTGAAAAATATAGAGTCCATAAAAGAAGAAGAAAAATCTACATGAATCAATAATCGACGGTATCATTTCATTCCGTATTGGTAAGGCCGTAAGTGGGCTTTAGTTAAATTATTATTATTGTTATTGTGTCAATTTTTAATTATAATTATATTATGCATTAATCACGTCCTCTTAAATCCATGTGGAAAATGGTGTGAGAGAGGTTTTGGGAGCAGCTGCATGGGTCTGGGATGTGTCCGGGATGAGAACTTCCCTCATGGTAGAAGTAGGGTGGGGGGCCATGGGGGGAGGAGAAGGGGGTGAGAGAGGAGTGGCCTGGGGGGGCAGTTGACCAGTTGATGGTCCAGCATTGAACAAGAAAGGAGGATGGAGGTGCTGTGGGGGGAGGAGGTGACAGATGCAAGGGTTTGTCTGGGCACCCCGTATAAAAACCCTGACGTAGCTGAGCCACCTAACCAGTTGCTTCAGGTCCATACTCTGTAGCCGCACCAGACCTTTGAAAGACCACCAGAGACAGAGTGAAAAAGAGGAGAAGCGCAATCATGAGCCACTCCACAGTTAGAACCTCCACCTCCTACAGGCGCACTTTTGGGAGCTCCACACCCGGAACATCCTACAACCCCCTCTCGTCCCGGCTGTCTCTCTCTGTGGGACGACTTTCCAGCTCTGCATCACCAGTTTCTTCTCGCTCAGCCGGTCACCGGCTCCGCTCCAGCACACCAGCCCCGTACTTCTCCTACGATCGTGTGGACTTCTCCTTGGCAGAGGCAGCCAACCAGGAATTCTTGGCCACTCGAAGCAATGAGAAGGCAGAGCTGCGTGAGCTCAATGACCGCTTTGCCACGTTCATCGAGAAGGTGCGGTACCTGGAGCAGCAGAATGCGAAACTGCAAGCCGAACTGAGCCACCAGCAGACCCAGATGGAGCCAGGCCGGGCTGCCGAGCTGTGCCAACAGGAGCTGCGTGACCTCCGTCATCAGCTGGACCTCGTGGGCAAGGAGAAGGACCACCTTCAAGTGGAGAGGGACAACCTGGCTGAAGACCTGGCACTTCTTAAACAGAGGTGAGTGTGTGAGAGTTTTGAACAGGGAGCATAGTGGCAAGAAGGTGCCTGTGACTAAAGAGAAGTTAGAGGAGAAGAAAGATCTTGTTAAATTCTACAGAAATGTAAATATTTTGCATGATAACATATATGAATAATGGTTGCAACACAGAAAGTTTTAACCTGTATCTATCACAGTTACCATTCTGTATTTCCTCGATTGAGTCATAAGCCGTGTTTGAAGTTACTGTTGCAGGTCCAGAGCTTCTATGTTTCGCACTTTGGAGAACCTACAATTCTCATCAACTCCTGGGTACTGTTTTCTGCCCCCCTGTTGGCCAGGTTCTGTCTGAGCTGCTCTCCCAGCAAAAGGCTGCTGTACTTCGTGGCCATTATTCAGGGTGGTCCTCATAACTATATCCCATTAGCCAGGGTGCACTAAGTTACACTGCAAGTCAGCTCACGTGCTGCTTTCCTGTCTGTCCAAAATTTGTATCCCTTTGATTAAAGAAATACATTGTGAACATCCACAATACGCCCTAATATCTTTTCTTCACTAATTTCTTCACAGAATTTAACACTTAACAGTTTGCTGGTACTGACTGATACACATCAACATCCCAATAAGAGGAGAACCAGCACTTATTATTTGCTTCTTCCAGCACTGATCATAACCAATATGTTTTGCAGGTCCAGTATTTCCCTTTCCTTTTATTAGACGGCCATGCACAGTATAAAACTGTCAAAACCACTGTATGTCAGCAAAAAGACCAAATAAATAACAGCTGGTTATTTACCTGAGAAATGTTAATCATTATAATAAAGCTGTTATGATCATTTATGAGCCATTTCAAACAAAGGATGCATTTGAGAAGCACATGCTGCATCAAAGTAGGGATAAGAAGCTGGGACACATGGCGGGGGGATGGTTGCCCTGTATGGATCCATGCATCACGAGGGGGTAAATCAGCGTGGCTCTTCTGCAGGTTGTGTCAGGGGACCCTGTTGCTCCAGCCAATGGCCCAGGAATGCCATTAAATGGGGGCCTCTGCACCAGGCCATGAATTAAAGATGAACTGGCCCCTCTGCCTATTGTGACTCGTGGTGTTCCCACCAGATGTTAAATCACCTTCTCCTCAGAGCAACAAAGGGAGACCTACAACCAGCAGAGAGCGAGTTTTACACCCCCATTGTTAGCCCCAGAATGTAGAGAAAACCTGATAATATGTCAGAAGTTTGCAGTAACTGTGCTGCAGATCAGGTCAGGAGGAAAGACCATGATTTGTTGTGGTGAAAAAGACCACGATTTGTAGTGGTGAAAAAGGTCCTTCATGAAGAGACCATTTGCAGTTAATGAGCCAAAAAAAGAGAAAGAGCTTTGATTCTGGTGTGGAGCTGGGGCCTTCAGAGGTGAATGTTCTTCAGATCAAATTGTGGTTTCCAAAAGCAACAGTTTTGCGCCTCAATCTCTGCAGAGTTAAAATGTCTGCATCAGGTATTGGGTTAGACATTGTTTCTAAAGACAACGGAACCGTTCTGGACAACAAAACAATCTGCCTGAAATGGGAAGCTGACTGTGTTCACCAGCATGTCAGCAATGTCACAGTCATCATATTAACGGTCAGCAGGAGGAAAGTGCAAGAGAGACACATTGGATAAAAGTGGGTGAGGACAGGGACAACATCACACTCCTATAGAAGGATGCAGCTTTTGGATAAAACAGGAGGCAAAGCCAGGAGGGCCTTATACACAACATATGGAGTTTGTGGGGTCTGAGTTTGATCTAGAGCTTCCCAGAAGGCAGGGAGCAGATCGAAAACTTCCGTCACTTGTAAAACAGAGGGTGCAATACATTCATTTATTACATGTCAAGACAGTAAAGCTCAAATCAAATGTTCTTTCAGTGCTTCAGTTAAGTCAAAATGTGGATTATATGTAGATACACAGTGAGCATTAAACCAGTTTCAGATACTGCAGTAGTAATGTTGACAGCTGTAAAGCGGCAGTGGCAGCTGTGTGTTGTTCCTCGTACCCCAGCCAAGCTCTGCATCCAGTATATTCTCCATCGCATTCTTGTCCCACAGGCTGGAGGAGGAGACCCAGAAGAGAACAGAAGCGGAGAATAACTTGGTCCTGTTCCGCAAGGTGACTACAAACTCAGATCCCAGTTCTTTGCACCACTTGGTTGTGTTTGAAGTATGAGTATCATTGCTGAACTTTTAAAAGAACATAACTGAGTCTTGCACTATTCTCCACTGGGGTCACATTAGTAGTTTCGAGAAGAACTTGATCTATTCTGTACCCTGAAGGATGTGGACGATGCCACTCTGACACGCCTGGAGCTCGAGAGGAAGATTCAGTCTCTCATGGATGAGATTGAGTTTATGAAGAAAGTCCATGAAGAGGTGAGTGCCGCCACCTATCTCGTGTTAACTGTACATGGGCTTTACTCCCCACCCAGAGCCATGCTCCGGATATTTAACACCTGGAGCAGATACTTTCTTTGGCAACCCCCACCCCAGCAGCAAAGCATTATAAGAGAGCTGTAGCTGTGCCATAATGCATTGCTGCTGCAGGTATGTAAATAGTTAGGTTTCTAACCATTTTGGAGAGCTGTAGGGGACTGTAGAACCTCTATGTGTTCAATGAGAACAAGAGCTTCACCTGGGGTGTCAGTGCACTATTTGAGTATTGTTGTGCGGACATGTTGATAAAAATTTTAATTTTCGTTGCCGTAGGCTGGTCTCTCGAGTCTTCCATTCATAACCCTGACTGTGAAGGCAGATGCTTACAACACTATAAGACATATAAAAAATCGAGATCGTCCTTGTCTGTGATGTCATATTATTATTATTATATATACGCATCAACAAAGCAAGATATATATGCGGAACTACAGCTTTTCCGTACACTAGTCCAGGCACTTGACAGCAGCAGCACTTTCTCATCGGCCTGAGCCACAGTGCACACCTGTTCATGATAAAAAAAACTACACCTAGGAAGGAGGCTTTATTTGTAATTTATTTGTGTTCACCTGTTTCAGATACCATGAACCTCTACTTCCACCTTTTTCTAATTCCCTGCAAACAAGTGTTTATTTACAGCCCTGACATCCCCCTTCTGCCTGGCACTCAGTGCAGATTCACCGCCCCACCCCACTCCTTAGCCACTAACTAGGTTTAAATAAGTCCTCCATAAATTAATAAAGAGCTACTCAGATTGTATGAGATGACAGCTATCGGAGTCTTGAGGAAACCCACCGTTGCTGTCCGTTGCTCTTGCCGCAAGCCTCGGAAACCCCTATGACCCTTAGCCATGCTGTCCCCAGGAGATCCACGAAGTACAGGTGAACGTGCAGACCCAGCACCTGCAGCTGGAGTTGGACACCACCCCCCGACCCGACCTGACCACCGCCCTGCGGGACATCCGGGCCCAGTACGAGAGCATCGCTTCCAAGAACATGCAGGAGGCAGAGGAGTGGTACAAGTCCAAGGTGAGCAGCGTCGCATACATATGCGATCGCTGTGATGTCTGCCTGCACATCCACTACATATATTATATGATATCCATTCATTTATCTTTAAATGAATTATATATAAATTATCCTTTTATCTGTTTATTCTCTAAATTTTCTTTCCTATTCTGCATCCAGTGGTCCTGAGGAACTCCATTTTGTACTCCCTTGTTTATGTGAACGTGTGAAATGCAGACTGACTATTTTACAAACATGGGGCAGGGGCACGTATCTGTATTTGCAATTTCTCTGTGTACCGTTTTTGTCTCTATGTTGCCATGGCCCAGAGTTGTTGTTCTTATTAATTTAAAAAGAAAATGATACCCCTGATAGCCAAGTCATATTCTTCTTGTCTCAGTTTGAGATGTCTAGTTGACAGTATGGGCTGAACTTCATTTAAATGCTGCTGTTTCTGCAGTTCGCAGACCTGACTGACTCCGCAAACCGCAACATGGAGGCCCTGCGTCAGGCCAAGCAGGAGGCTAATGAATTCCGAAGGCAGATCCAGGCCCTCACCTGTGAGATCGACGCACTGAAGAGCACCGTAAGTTTCCTTTAACGTTGGCGCACATTCACAGGGCAGCTCAGGGGTCAGTTCTCCTCTTCTTTAGCTCTGCTCCTTACAAAGGTTCATCCAATGCTCCTGTAAGCGAACCAAAATGCCTTCTGAGGGTCTTGTCTTCCCTTGCGCTTTCCCTCGACTCCTTTGGACGGTACAGAACGAGGCTCTGCTGCGGCAAAAGAGGGACACGGAGGACAAGTTTGCAGCAGAGGCCGAGGTGCACCGAGACACTGCAGCCCAGCTGGAGGAGGAGATTCGGCGTCTGAAGGATGAGATGTCTCGCCACCTCCGCGAGTACCAGGACCTGCTCAATGTAAAGATGGCGCTGGATATCGAGATTGCCACCTACAGGAAGCTCCTAGAAGGGGAGGAGAGCCGGTGAGATAATGTGGGCTAAAAGCTCACAGCTAACCGGTCAACCATACACCGCTAATACATCCTCGTGTAATGGGGGGCCCATACAACAAAAAACCAACAGATATAAGGAGAATTTAGTGAAAACAGTTAAACATTAAAAGTGAATTTTCTCAGTGCTCCTGCATGTTTCCTCTCATGAGTGTGTTGCCAGTTCTGGTCTTTAGTTCACACACATCACACAGATGTAGCCAGCAACCCCTGAAAGTTCAGTCTCGGTTTCAAATGAACAACAGAAGCATCCGCTCTGGAACACGGCAGCTCAGGTTACGCCACGGTGTTTTCTGCGTAGCATCTTCCGACCCGGTCAGCTGAACCACCCTTTTGTCTGCCTTTTCCCCTAGAATCACTGCTCCTGTTCACAGCTTCTCCTCTCTGAGCCTGCGGGGCACAGGTGAGTCAGTGGGTCACTGCCGCTCCTGTGTGTGTTACTGCCACATCATCCATTGCTCATTCACTCTGGACCAGACCAGTCAGTTTCATGACTCACGATACCTCTTACCTGTCCTGTACCTAGACTTTGAACTCACGCCGGACACACACAGCAAGCGGACCGTGCTCATTAAAACCATAGAGACCCATGATGGACAGGTGAGCATGTTCACCTGTGTCACTTAATGCCACCAGGATAGTCTCATCAACACCTTTCTACATTTCCACGACGTTCTGTTTGTTTATACAGTTTCTTTTCTGCTGGAAATTTATGGCATATTTCAGTGCCTTTTACATTTCATGTCAATTATATTTCATTGACAGTTTATCTTCACGGGACCAGACTAATACATCATTTTGACACGATATTATTCTTCTTACAAACAAGTAGATTTTTTTTTTAACAAAACACAACATAAACTTTCAAAATGAAATAATAAAACAGAGATACGTATGTTTGCAATGCCACGTTGGACGTTGGCACAGCGATTACAACACGCCCCAAACAAATCTGCAGTAGTCATATTTTTCTTGTGTTATTAGTAAAAGTTTGGAACAAGTAAAGCAGGTCAAATATTACAAAAAGCAATATTCTTCAGATTTTTTTTGTTTCAGAAAACTGTTTAAAAATGTTGCGCTCATTCCAGTGTCCATTCACCCTTGACTGTTCGTGCAAAACTGAACTATGTACGATATTCATCATTGTCGTGATGTTGTGTTTTGAATTGCTTTTCTGTTCTAATCGTCACTGAGCTGCACTCGTAGATGCGACTTTAGAGAAGGGACTGCTGCTCAGCCCCGGAATGACGCTGTCACCTCTTCCATCTCCGACAGGTGGTGAAGGAGTCGCAAGATGACAGAGAATTTGACCGTGACGTCTAAGGGATGAGTCTGGCCAGTGAGCTAAACCACCTTTAGGTCAAACACTGTGACAGTAGGAACCTGCCTGAGGCACAGGAACCTACAGACACCTACAAACAGCAACCTTGTGTAGTTCCTACCGTACAATATACACGTTTTTATCCGAATTGAAATTGAAACTCCTAACACTATCCATACAATTTTTTTGTTTCTTTTTTGTTTGTTTTTTAAGCAGAATTATGAACTGCTCATCCCCATAAACCCGAAATATTTCACATTTGTGGCTCATTCCTTTATCTTAATAAAAGAAACTGGAACAAAGCACAACTGTCTTGATTTTCTTGCTTATTCTCATTTTTAGCCTCATTTCCTCAATTTTCCTTCATCATTAAATCACACCACAGTCAATATTTTTTATTTTTTTATGAATGCAGACATTTAAACCGCATCAAAATTGCATGAGTCTGGGAGATGTTTCCTGGATTATGTATCAGAAACATAAACATATAGAATATGCATTTTTGTGCAAACATTTCATTGCAATTGCAATAAGCAAAAGATAAGCTGATGTGCAGAAAATACAAAAGTCTGTAAATGAACGTGGAGCTCAGCACAACTTTCTATGCTGTCAGTGAGAAGAAGGTGTGTAATGGCGACCAAATAAGTTCCTCAAGATTATCCTGTCTGACCAGCAGAGGGAGGCAATATGTTTGTGCTGAATTTCATTTTAGAAAAGGTTTTTAGCTGCTGGATGGTCTAAGGGGCTTCATGTTCATCTGTAATTGGGATCTGTGATCCCTAAGCTAGAAGAGTGGCTCCATCAGATCCCAAAAAAGACAATGATCCCTCCAGAAGAGCGTAGAATACTGCGCCGAACCCTCAGGCCTCAAGTCTGAGAAAAGTTACTCACAGGAAGAAAGGAATTTACAGAATAATATATGTATTATTCTATTCCGTATTCTATTCTACGGATGTCATTTGTCATTTGTTATGCTATTATTAATAACATAACATAACATAACAGGAACCAGCAAGAAACAGCTGATGCTAGACCACTGCCAACAATAGTACTCAGTCATAAATCTGTTCCATAACTGACAAATTTACACAAAGTTGTACTTAAATCAATGTACTTAATTTTCACATAGCCTGCTGCTATTGTTTTGTTTTTATTTCTGTAATAAGTTTCACTAAAAGAAAAAAAATGCCCTGCAGTCAGTGGTTTTGTTTTATTTCACCTCTTACTTTTATTGTTTGTCTTTCCAACACCCCTATGGAATTAAATATTAAACACAGGGAAAAGCACTTTGTAAAATGTCTTGAGCTTTTTACTTTCAGGTTCTGGCCTTTCACCATTTTCCCCAGCTGTACTGAACTCCGCTCTTCACATCTGGACCATGTTAAGCACATCCTGCCAGATTTATCCGGTCAGCTAGGAGGGAGTGCAACAGAGGGATACAAAGCGTCTGTGGAAGATAAACATGAGCGGGCGTCCACTGGGCCCGCACTGTGGTTGGTGTCCAGCAGCGGGAAGCATTGTGTGGCCTAGAAAGATCTGCAGCCAAGTCCTTCTGTCCAGCTGGGTTTGTGTTCAAATTTGAGGTAGAGTTACTGCTTACTGCTATGACATCGCTGGAAACAATGGCGACGCAACGCAGTTCGGGGGGGGGGGGGGGGTCACTGCTGAAACACTAATGGACTTTGTTTAAATCCTGCACTTGAACCGTAAAGAGGGATCTTGGGTGTAAATTTTATGGTTGTATCACTAAGGTTCTGTCTATCTACCACACATTCTGAATATGTTGGTTACATTCTGAGAAAAATATGCAAGGTGCAAAAACTGGACACCACTCTTGACTTGTATAAAGGATTAAAAAACCCTCAAATCAACATCCTGAAAATATAGATAATACACTACTGCTTTACACCACAGCAATCACTATGGTTGTATTTATCCGTTTGTGGTAATAAATGTTTTATTTATGTATTACTTAGCTCCCGCTGCTGTATGTTTTATCACATGGGATCTGTCAGGGATAATTTTGAGCTGAATAACTAAATTCTGTTTGCCTCTGTTTAGCTGGCTGAGTTGTTTATGTTCAAACCTCAGTCAGAAAGCGTGAACACCAGCAGCATATGAACAGGACTTTCTATTCACAACATATGAGCCTCTTTTCTCTCTCTCCCCCTCTCCCTTTCATTCAAATGCTTCCTTTCATGTTATTTCATGGAGGAAACTGCTTCTTTCATACTCTGGGTCCAGTGATCCTTATTTGGTTATCATGTGATGGTGGTACTAAGTTATACTATAAAATGATTCTTACATTCTTACACGCTGCATTACATCAGCAATTTAGTATTTCTTTCCTTTTCTGCGTAGAACAGGCAGCTGCTGTGGATTAAAGAAATGAGCGCACAAATACAATTGCACTGATTCCCAGAAGAGGCTAAAAAGCATGTTAAAATGTGTTTATCCAGTTTTAAACAAGTGAAGTCTGTTTTGGAAATGAAAAGACTTTTCATTACGCAGAGCATTACGCTGTAATGAAAAACATTTCTTGTGCAAAAATAAATCATGTCCGTATTCTATTCCATGGATCAACTTCTGCTGAAGACTCATTATTTAAACGAAAATAACGGTCAACCTATTGATCTTGGGTTGCCAGGTTCTGATAATTCCCCCATTTTTAAAAGGACTTGGCAGTGATTTAAGAATTTAATTCATTCGCATTGATTGGATCAACAGTGTCTTTCTTACTCTTTCTTTTCTGTCAGACTATTATATAAACATATCTGGGATTATAATTTTTCAGTCGATATTCGTAGATCCCCTGCATGTTACCCCAGGTTGTGGCATTTCTCTGTCACCTGTGTGGGCGTCCCAAACCTTATAATACCTGTTGATCAGAGAGGTGTCATTCAGAAGCACCCACTACATTGGGTAAAATTAGATTTGTGCAGATTAGATTATTGTACAATAACTCTTTCGATCATAAAAGAAGAGGCAGGTGTTTCACTCCACTGGGTTGACATCTTGCAGAATGAAGGTTCCTGATTCAAATCCCACTCCGGCTGCCACGCAGTTCATCAGGGATTTATTAGTTAGAATATAAAGTCTGTAAAGTTGACAAAGTTAACATTATAAGTCACCCTGACAGAGGCATCAGCTGAGCCAATGTACAGTAAATGTGCCGAAGTTTTACTCCGAAAATTCCCATTAACATCAGTTATAACGTGAAACAACAATCGAAAGTGTTCCTACAGTAACACTCTGCACAGTATTTGCATAGTATTTACTTTAAAAGGGGAGTATTGTTAGTATGACGTTAAGATAACGCATTTCAAGACGAAAACAGATGGAAACATCAGAAAAAAAATAGAGTGCATAAAATCCATAAAATACCGCACTATAAACGTACAAGCTGTTGATGTGGAAATGGTGTCAATAAAATCATATTAGCGTGTACAAACGATGTCCTGTGCGTAAATACTAGACAAAACTTTTTAAATCAAAACAGGGATTCGGGGGGGGGGGGGGGGGAGGAAATTGAAAGTTAA
>UFQX01000147.1:631983-678447 GCA_900497675.1 Arapaima gigas
GGGGGGGGGGGGGGGGGGGGGGGTGTAGGATATTGACAGTTAACGGACACCATCTGGCAACCCGCGTATGTATATTCGTGACGTCACTGGCGAACTGAAGCCGCGCGCGGACTCCGGAGGAGAGTTGGGCTGGAGGCTCCGGAGCTTGAGGGAGTCTCCGGATGGCGGGATGAGCAGCGAGAGAAATGCTTAACATCGTCTACTTTTCTAGTTATCTTAGTACCGGCAGCCCACGGTGAAACGTCGGCGGGAGCTGCTGACCCTGGAGCTCCAGTTCCTTTTTTAAACTACACTTCAAACCCGAGTCCGAAATGGGCGCAGCGCCTCAGGTGGAGCGCGCGGCGCAGGGGCATCTGCGGACAGCCGCCAAATAACTCTGCTTTACGCATTTTACCTTTTCGTTTAGAAAACAAAAACAAGTTTATTTATTGAATTATTTTATTTTGGTTGTCGCTTTGCTTGTCACCAAGACACATCTAGTCAAACTGGTAAGTTTTGGTTCACCAATAATCGTCGTGTGCCGCCGTGGTTCTGTTGTGTTCGTTCCAAGTCACTCCGTACAGTTTGAAAAAAAAAACTTTCGATGATTAAATATCTGCTGTTTGGCTTAATTTCCTGTTTATTTAATCTATTATTTCTTGGTTATAAGTGGATAAAATAAGTTATGCTTAGTTAATAGGGTCAGACCTGTCTAAATGTTGAGGCTACATAGTTTTTCTCTGTGTATGTTTGCTTGCTTTATAATGTCTACTCTTTATTACTAGTATTCAGTAAAGTAAAATGAACTTATATGCTGTCAAACTTACCATATTGCTGGTGCAGAAGTGAAGTTTTGCAGGTATTCAACTGCACACCTGTACCTGGAGGTACAGTAGGTACAGAACAAGTAAAAGTGCACTTATTGACAATCATATTTATGCAGAGCTGCTTTTAGGTAAAATTTGTGGTTTTACTTGGTTAGACAAATTTCCAAAAAAGAACTACACTACTGGAGTACTGAAACACAGTCCTACCCCATCACCTCAGCCCCCACTATCTCCCCAGCTTCACATCTCACCAAATCCTGCGGTAGAACGGATTTCCCGCCGTCCTGTTTCCCGAAAGGCCACCAAACTCACCTCTCACCCTCGCTATGCATGGAATGTGTCGCCACCTATGCAGTTCTACCCTGTAATGGTGCCACTCGCTGCTAACAATGGCCTCTGATGCCATCCTAACTATGTGCTGTAGCACGATGTCTTCCAGCTGCCCACTTCCACGCTCTGCTGCCCAAGCCGACTGTCCTCTGTGTTAACTGCAGTTCCAAGTCTATCTTGTGTCTCAACATTTTTCAGTAAAATTGCAGCGAAATTTGAGAATTTGATAAGTAATGTCTTGTGTGGTTATTGATGGCTTGTTTATGTTTCCTTTTATGCCCTTGGGTTTGCTGTTTGGGCTATTGTTTCATGGTGGTTGTCTTCATCTGTTGTTTTGGGTCATATTTCGTGATGATGCAGTGTCAAAGTTTATTGATGATTTCCTATCATGGATCAGTTCTGTTGTTGTATGTGATCGAACATAGTTAGAAATGTTTTAATTAACATGTTGAATTACTAAAATGCAGTTCTTAGTCTGTCTTGTGTCTTATTTTGCAGTAAAATTTCATGCGAACGAAAGCTGTTTTGTCTGAGCGCTGAGCAGAAGGGATAGATCTGTGTGCAGCAGGCAACCTTCAAAAACATAGCAAGATGTTGCACAATTGTTTAGAGAGCACTTAAGCCAGACTGTTAGCTGGCGTTTAGTAGGTAACATTATTTATGCACAAGTTGTGGATTATGACAGCATAGTTATATGCACCAACCTTGCTTCTGGCCAAAAATTTGTGAAAGATGTGGGCGACATAAGAAAGTGAAACTATAGTTTTGAATTGATCCAAATTGCATAAAGCATCAACCAGAAGGTTGTGCAACTCCTGGTAGAACAAACTGACAGATTCACACCTGTTGCCCTCCTAGATTGTTTATATCCACCAAAACAGACAGTTATCATACAGCTGTGATACCGGTATGATTTCTTTATTTTGTGTGTTGAATTTTTGCAGCATCAGCTGCATTTGTATCAGTTGCGTCTTTAGGTCGTTTGTATCGGCTGAGGCTTAAACTCACGCTGGGATATGAAGAGGACTATTTTGCTCCCCTGCAAAACACTTTAGCAATGAATGGTTTGTGTTGCTTACAATCAGACTTAAGACTTTAATAGCTGGAACCAGAATTGTCTCGTACTTCACATATGACAGCTGTCACTGGTGTAGCCTTGTCAAATATCTTTCGGTTTCCATTACTGTATCAGCAGGTGGTGAGGTGGTTAGAGCGGTCATCTCCCAATCTGAAGGTTCCCAGTTCAACTCTAAATTTCTCTAGTAAGAATACCCTGTGTTATGAATGAAAGGTGTCAGGAAATAAAAAAAATAAAAAAACCTAGTGGTGAGAACATACATGGCTTCAGTAGAGGTTTGCTGTGTGTCCTGTCGCAGGGAAGGGTGTGTAATGTTAACCAAGACCCCGGTACATATGTTGCGGCTCTAGTTCCAGGGCAGACAGCTGAGGGAAGATGGGTGTGCTCAAGCGGAATCTCCAGTACCGCCGTCTTAGACAAGCCCTATTCAAAGGCAGTATGAAAATTGGGAGCAGGAATTTTAAACAGAAAAGCTACAGCCAGCTGGTTTGAATAAATACTGCCTGAAGAGTCTCTCCATTTTACAACAAAAACATTCACAGTGTTTGCAAAGCAATACCTGCAGCACAGCGTCACTACTGTGCGTTTAACTTTTAGAGGATTGTTCTGTGACTTGGGAAGGAGCGAGTGGGTTGCTGCTTGGGAATGGAGGAATTTGCTTGGTTCTCAGCCACAGTAAGCATACAAATAACCATAAAATATATTTGACACAGTGGAAGTGTGTGAGTGTGATCACGAACTGCCTGTGTGTGAACACTTAGATTGACTGGCTTGTTTAGCTGGCCGAACCAGACTGTAGTGTAAGGAGTAAAATACTGCCACAAACAGTTTTAGTATAGAAAGGAGCGTAGTCAGTGGGCACCAGTAATGTCCAAGGTCCACTTTGTCATTCTGCATTTATACATATGTACAAGAGAAAATGAAATGTAGTTTCTCCTGGACCACAGTGCACAGTACACTAGACAGGCAGCATATCAACATAGGACAGTAACAGCAAATCGAGATAGAATATGAATAGATCAGCACAAAGTCAGTAGTGATGGTGGTAATGACACAGTGGTGGTGGTGATCAGTCCCTATGCTGTCCAAAATGAATGATGGTTAGTTTGCTGCTGTAAGAACTGCTGGTAGCTATGAATTTAAAGTTATATGTTTCTGTCCCCCGATTGCAGTTCAGCCGGTTCATGAGAGGTTTGGAACTTTTATTCTTATATTGTGCTGTGTTACAAAAGAAGAAAATAATAATTTTAATCTTTAATCTTATCGTTGTTTATGATGCTTTAAATATTTGGTGGGTATGATCTAGGCACTGATAATATATAACTTCTTAAAGGTTATTTTAGTCATTAGAAAAGTAATGACATGAATACATTTTTTTCATTACAGCTCACTAGTCTTTCTGTAATGAAAGTGATATCCTTTAAGGACATTTGTGAAATTTGAGCTCATTTTTCAGAGTAGCCGTCAGTGTTGACAGCCAACCATTTTGAGCATAGTTACCATTCCTTTCTCATATTTGAAGCATTTAGGATATTAAACCATTTTTCTTAACTCACTGGGCCTGAACAGAGAAGACCGCAACCATTTTATGTTCCAGGTCTAAAGTCTCTGGTTGTACAGTACATATTTCCAGACTGCAATAATTCAGATTATCATTCCAGATCTTAGCGACCACTTCTTGCCACTTGCATTCCAGTAAATTGTCTGTATACTAACTGAGCTTATTTGTAAAACCCAGCTGAACCTTCCCTATTGGGTTAACTGCTGGATTTATATAAGGGGGTACCACAGAACAGTAGCCCTTTCTTCAGCATGCCAAGGAATTAAATGAGTCAGACATGAAAACCAATTCAACGTTTTCATAAAATGCTTCTTAATATTGGCTTCTGTTTTGCATAATTAGTTGTTTTTGATTCTAGTGGAAAAACAGATATTACCAATAGCCTGATTACTGAGTTAAAATGTATGTTTTACATACTGTAATCAAAGTTTCAGCAATTGGGACAAGTTTTATTGGGTCTTGGGTCTTGCAAGCTGGCCTTGGACATAGTGAAAATTCTTACACAAATGAGGCTTTTTAAAGCCTGCCATTTGCTCTTACTCTCCTTGTCAGAGGTTTGGGTATTCGGCAGATGCTACGGTATTTGCCGAGGGTCTCTGCTTGGGCTTTAATGTTGTTTGGTGTTTGTTTCAGTGATAGATTGTCAAATCCAGTTGGTCACTTCAGCACGAGGGAAGCATGTTTTTTGTGAAAACACTTAATGTAGCAGATACTGCTTTGAAAAATGAAACTCAAGCATTGTTTTTAACAAAGTCTTTTTGTGCAGAGGAGCAGACATGTCTGTAAATGGCTCACACTATTTGATGACACAGAGAGCCTTTATACTGGCACCCTGTTTACAAGTTTTAGGGACCATTTCCACCGAGTGATTAACATGTATCATGTACAAGATTTCCTATGCAGCCCCCATCTAAACCAAGAGCTTTGTCATTTTCTGAGAATAATATCTACACAAGGCAGTTTGTCACACTCAAATATCTGAACATCCAAGACTTGGAGAAAGATCACTTCCAGTTTGACTCCCATATGATTAATACCTTGATACTTGATACCATACTCTGGATACACCTATCTGGGAAATGAAAATTTGGCTGTATGTGGAGTTTCTTTTAATACCCCTGCTTTAACTTACGAGGCGTTTCTGTGCATTTATGAGGTGTGAATTTGGATTTTCCGTGCCTCCAAACACCTGGGAGGCACCGTGCAGCCTTCTTCACAGTGGTAATTTGACTTATACTGTATTAAGTTCTTAACCTCCATTATCCCTTTTTATACTAGTTTTCACCCATTATAATTTCAGTAATATAGCTCCTATTTGGACTAAACAAACCATGTGAATTTATTTGCATTGTTTTCATTGATTTCTTTTGTGTTTATTTTTCTCCTTTTTGTACTGTGACTGTTTAATTCATAGATGAAAACTCATTTGTATGTACGCTTTGTGAGCATTTGTTAAGTATATGGTATGTAATAGCTAGGAGAGACATTTTATGATAAATTGATTTCCATTTTTAAGCTCAGAAATGGATACAAATTTTTAACGTTGAACCTAATTGTAATTACATCGTTCATTTGTAATTTGATTACAGAAATTGAGAAATTTGATAATTTCCCTTACAAAGGGCTTTTTGAGAAGAAATGATCTTTTTAAGGCAGGGGAAGACTGTACTTCAGTGAAAACAGCATCTTTCTAGCTGTTGTCAATGTATTGTGTGACACATAAGGAGGATGGATGGGTTGATTGATTGACTGATGCCAAAGGAAATTGGATTCAGCAGAATATATAAAACGTCATTTAGACAGATACATAAAATTAAATAAACATAAAATAAAATTTAAAAACAAAATTTAGATAAACTGGCCACTAAAACATTGCTATACATAAGTGTTCTGGCTTAATTTGTATTTTTACTTAGATTTAAAAAAAAAACAGGAATGTTAGGAGGGGACACCACAATTGCTCTGCAACTATCTGCTTTGAGATTTATTTAATTTTCTCAGAGGCCAAGGTCACTGGGGTCAGGAAGTACACAAGGCAGCAGCAAACCACCCAGGCTATGTATGTTTGACTGTAACTGAGCCCAGTCCAGTCTGAATATCTAATTTTAAGGGCATGATAATTCAATGCATCTGTCACATTGGGAGTTCCTGCCAGGATGGAGAGCTTGTAAATATGACTCTGAAGTGGCTCCTGCTGGTAGCAGTCTGACAAGGTGATGCGTCTGAAGACCTGAGAGCTCAAATGCTCCCAGTGCTATGCAGAGGTCCCATGGGAGGCACATTAATCACCTCCCATCTGCAGTCCCCTCCCTGGCAGGTCAGTAAATAGTGGTCATTGAGCAGATGGTGTTTGGGCTGGAGCTTGGGGTTGGGCACGTTGTATAGTGGCAGGAACAGAGAAGAGGTTAGACATGAAGGTCTTGTGGTCTTTGATCGGTGGCAAAGAAAAGTTTTCTTTTGTCTTCTTTCTCATGTGAAAACTTGCAATTTTAAGTACATTTGTTAAGAACTGAAAAGAAGCAGAACCAGGGACACATTTTCCTTTTTTCACAACTGTCAGTTTCCCTTAAAGCCCTCAAAAAATTTTTTGGTCTGTGTTCCCTCAGCTTAAAAAGTTGTGGGCTAAATAGCTATCCTTTGGCGAAAATAGGTGCCTGACGAACTTTGAAAGACATAATTTATTGGCTTCATTACTTGAATTCTTGCCAATAACTACGTTGATTGTTCAGGCACCTGAGAAATGTTTGCAGAACATAACTCAACAGCTCAATTTAAATTTTAAAGTTTTCACTAAAATAAGATGAACCGGAGAAGTAGATCGGATCTTAACAAAGAATGGATGTGTTCTTTGTATAGCGCACAAATATATAGCCTGTATGCAGCTCTCCTGTCCCGTAAAGGGTCAACACAGTCAGCCTGGACACACTGGTTTCTCAACACGATGCTGTTCCATTCCTGTGTGATCCTGTGAGCTGAAAGGATGGATTGTCCCTCCGTTCCAAGAATCCTGGACAGGGCACCACCAGGCGGTCCCAGGCCTGTTTCCTGAGGTTCTGTGAACTCTGTGTGTGTTCTGCTGCTTCACCACGAAGCAGTGCCACTGCCTGGACTATGTGTGATCTCACCTATATTAAAACCTCTTTTCATCACAGTGACTATATGCTGTCTCAGCTTTTACCCTCAGGCGCTCAATGCAAGTAGCATAGCAATAGTCATGACAGCTTACTGTATACAGAATATTGTGTTTATCAGCTGTTTAGTACTTGGCTTTTGTCTAAAGTGACAGAAAGATGGTTGAATGCTGTCGGTTTCTAAAACTGCCTAGTTAACAGCACGATGCAGGCTAAAGTACCTTGTTTAAAGATACTCTGAAGTAATGGGAGTGGCACCAGTTAGGGATCAAACAGTTGATTCCTCAATCAATATGACCTACTAAGCAGGAGGATTAGGTTGTTGAACTGGAAACAGGAACCAGGGAAGAGGAGTTCAGGGAACCAGTCAGATCGTTACTAAAGCCAAGAGGCTCTGTTATAGTCCATATGCTCCACTACACGGGAAAACTTCAGTTGAATTTATTTTTATGTAGCTCTTTATTCACCAGGGTGACACAGAGCAGTAAATAAACTTCCAAGGCATGTTATAACAGAGATGTGAATGACACGATACAGTTTTCCATTGTTAAGGCAACAGTTATAGTTAGTCGTTTAAATAAGCCAGCTAGCAACAGAGGAGAGGAAAACAAACTCCCAACGGTACAGAAGGGGAGAAAAATAAACTTGTATGGGTCCAAATACCAGTGGCTTCCTACCCCTCCTGGGTTCTATTGTGGTGAGATGGGACCTGTGTGAATAAGTCCAATTTGTCTGTCAAGACAGAGGTAAATATTGTGCTGGGTCCATTAAAGTTTATACCCAGGCCCATGGTTGCTGATTTGTTTGGAAGCAGTAGGCAGTTGTGGGCTCCTGACCACTGAACCACATGGGTGTTGTTGGTAGGAGAACTCCCGGCTGCAGGCTGCATCTCTACATAACCCCTGAGAATAGTCAGGTATTCATTTCATTGTTTTATTTGTTTTAATGGGTTCAAACCAGTTTCTCTAAGACCCATGCCAGTCAGCCATTGTAATGTGTTACATGCTTTTAAAGGAGGTCATGAGAAAGGCAGCACTGGGGTCTGGTCCCCAGGCTGTCATGAGCCTGAGTTAAGTGCTAGAAGCACTGCACTCATTTCAGCAGCTAATGGCACCACAATGAAAGGCTAACATCCCACACAAGTTGGCGTTGTGTGTTTGTGCGTCCGCTGGCGGAGCTTGGGAAAGGTGGCTGTGAAACAGGCCCTTCCCCTCCCCTGCGAGACCTCTCACTGGGGCACTGCTGGTCTCTCCCTGCCACAGCTGGACGACCCGTTTTCTTCAGCTTTCCAACTTCCATCTTCCTCCTCTTCCTCTGTTTCTGCTCACTCATCCATGCTTTATAAACAGAGCAAAATCAACAGAATAAACAGAGGGTCTGTTAAGCTGCATTTGCTTTTGTGCTTTTGTTCAGGCTGAAGGGAGGCAATTTGCACAACTCGTCTGAAATCTGCTTAACCCCCACTTAGCCACAGAATTTCATCTTGGGTTGGAGGGGTTTCAGATCAATATCCTGAGCCTTATGTTCTGTCATTTTTATCAGTCCAGTATTCCCTCAGGATTAATGACCCATCTGTATTTCTCTCACACTATCTGTATGTCTAGCTGTTTATCTATTATTTATTTTCCTCTGTTCTGTTCAAGGGATGTCACAATCTGAAATTCTTATGGTATAATTATCATCTTAGGAAATGTCAGTTTCATGACTTTATTTCAGGTAATTTATTCTAAGACCCTACGGAGGGAAAAGGCAGAAATGCAGCATAATTAAATATTTTTTCATAACATTCTTTTGGCCTTGAGAATAAAACTTGCAAGTCTGCTTTCTACTGAAAGCATAAATATTATGTGGAAAAGCAGGGCATTTAAGAATTCACCGCACCTGCTTTTAGAAACCAAAGTGTAGCACATTCCTTTTCAATTTATCCAAATAAATTAAAAATTTTAAAATGTTTTAAATTAAATTAAAATCTGTATGTACATTTTGAATAAAATGGTCAACAGTTTGACCTGGATTTGCAGCAGGATTAGAAGTAATTTTGGATTAAAAGTGAATTAACAAGGAAGCTACTTAGCCAAATTCATGTCATTACTACAAAGAAATGGATTGTTACTAAAGTATTTGGGGGGAAAATTCTATGTATATTTCAACAAAGACAGTCAACAGTACAGCAATACACACAATCATAAACTAAACACTCAACAGGAAAGCCGCAGAGGCCACCCCACACTCCATATCCCCATTCTGTGGTGAGGAACCTCCACCACCCTTCCCATAATCCCCTTGGTTAAACGGCTGCATAAATCAACCGAGTAACCGCACACACATGCAAACATGAGGGTAACCAAACTATGTACAGACACACTGTGCAATTATGTACAGTTGTTACATTATATATCGGGTAAATGGAAATATTTAGAGTCCAGAGTCTCAGCCTGTCCTTCTCCACACTCGTTGTCAGTAAAAAGGGTATTTACTCACCAGGGCCAGAGATTGGACTGACTGCAAGAACCAGTTATAGGAAACGTGAACTTGAATACAAACGAAAGCATTCTTAAAGCTGCTCTGCTACGTCCTGCTTTAGCCAACATTAGCCCTAATGTAGTCTAACAAATGTACCGTTAGCTGATTTTTTTATTATTATTTTTTTATTTGTTTACCTTGTCCTGTGTGTAGAAAAATGGTAGGTGATCACGAGAAATCAGAGCAGATTAGATATGTTCTTCACGATGAACCCTTAACGGCCACTTTTTTCAGAATGTTAAGCAAATCAGGTTTTCATCATCTTCTACTACCCCTTGATCATATACGTAGACATCCAAAATGCTCCCACACTGCCCATTTGAGGTGCTTTAGTAGCGTATATATAGCCGCAATGTTGTGCTGTTTGTCGACTAAAGTGTCGTTGACCAACTAGCTGAGGTCAAACCCACTGCATGCATGTGACTCACTAGGGAGAGGAATTTTTCAAGGCTACGTGGAACGTGAGCTATCAACAGAATTTTACCATGGCTTCTAAATTCTGGAAACTGTTGTTTTCAATTATGGTTAATCTTGAAATGTAACATCCCTACTCTGTTCTCTCACTTGATCTTTGTGACTTTTTCTACCTTGTAACAGGATCTAATTTTGGGACACAGGGCTCCTAGGTAAGATAACCCTGCCCACTGCCCCAGTTTCCTTTCCTGTTTAGAAAATAACAAGGGGCAAAACAGCAGCCCAGAACTGGCCCCTGCTCCCTCGCATGGACTGAAAGGGCAGAGGTGGAAGGGTCTTAGCCTGCCAATTGCAAATGTGGGTTGTAACTGGGAAAAACCAAGGGAAGGTCTCTGTGACGGGATGGTATATGTAGTGCCGTTTCATTAAACTTAGAGGGCCAGCTATCTGGAGACAGGTCAAACAGTGCATCGATATAAAGGATTTGCAATGAATAATTCTTATTTAGTCTTCTTGCTGCATTAGGACTTGAAAGACCTAGGCTTGATTCCCACCTCCTTAAGGAAGACACTTACCTTGGAAAAAAATTACAAGGTGTTAAGCAGCCTAACACTGTGCGTTGCTTTGGAGAAAAGCATCCAGCAAATAAATAAATGTGATTATCCACCAGTATATTGACACATTTCAGGAGGTTTTCCTGCAGACATCGGAATTGTAGTTTTTGTAGCGTCGTTCTTCATCGAGGTCCACCTGCACTGGACAACAGCAAGGTTCTGTGTATTCATTCAGATACTTGGTGGCAGGAACGGCATGGAAGTGGGCCCCAGGCCACGGTATTGGACCCCGGGCCGCAGCTGGCAGGGAAGAGGTAGGCACCGTGCCAGGCTGGGAGAGACGATAGCGTTTGCTCACATACCCCCCAGCGTCAACTGGTCGGCTCACTCAACGGCAGGGGCATGACTGTGATGCCCAGTTGTCGCCTGGGTGTGCGTGCGTGCGTGCGGGCGGGCGGGCGGAATCACTCCCAGCAGGCATTTGATAGTACACGCCCCAGCAAAGTGACGCAGGGACCCCTGGGCATGCACTTTCTCTTTGGATCCTTTGTGAGCAGCACCGCACAGTCATTGTAAGATCAGCGGAGTAGCTACAGAACAAGGCTGCCCTCGTTCTCCAAGTGGCGCATAAATAGCTGAATGGAATCTGCCATTGATGGCTGACAAGGGTGCACACTGAGGACAGCTTGTCAGGGAAAGGACGAGTGGGGGGTGAGTAAGGGCGCACCACTTTCACAATGGGCCCCACTCCCCCCATTTCTTCTTAACGTCTTCACTCTGACCAGCTGCCAACACGTAGCTCTTCCCTTTATCAAGAGGACCCAGCACCCTGTCCAATTAGAGAACCGTGGCCAAGCCGAAGTCCTTTGTGTCACCGCACAGAGGCTCCATTATCCTGAACCCAGGCCTTAGTCGAAAGGTCGCAGCCACTCTTCCACACTACGTCGTTCACAGGGAGAGAAACCAGTGGGCAGAGACGGCACGGACGTGGTGGGCAATGGTGTACAGTCAGTTTGCTCAACATATTTCTGGAGTTGCCCTTTATGTTGATGGAATTGTATAGCTTCAGTTTTGACCTGCAACACGCCAGGCATGATATGCAAATTTAATAAGATTGCCCGTATATAATAATGCACTTAAAATAGAGCTCTAAATGAAAATTGCATGAAACTGAAACCCGTGCCCGAGACCTTGAAACCCGACCCAACTGAACGTGAACGTTGCTGCCAAATTTGAAATCCCTTCCTCTCCGTAAGGAATCACATTAACACACAGAGACACTCGCAGTTGCAATTTTATGCTGCTTCACTTGCCTGCTGTGCACTTGAGTTAAGAGAAAATGCTGTGTTCTAACAAAAGCTGCTATTTTATAAATCTGTTGTACTTTTTGAAAGTAGGGAACAGCTGATAACCATAACAGGCCTGCTAAAAAAAAATCTCTAAGTAAAGTGAATATGTGTGCAGGCTTTACTGGTTTTAACTACCTACTGCATCATAAGGTGATATACTGTATTTACAAGTACAAGTTTTTATTGTACATTTTTGTGGAATTTATTATCTTACAGGCAGTAATTGTCATAGTGTAATGGGCTGGTAAACTGTACCCTTCCCAGATTTAACTGGTACAAAGAAATTTTCTGACACTAACATTAGTCTCTTTTACACACAGTTGAGAGTGAGTGCAAAATGAATGACTAATTTCTTCTAATAAAAATACATTTGAAACATAAAGTAATAATAATTAGTTTTCACTTATTGGGAAACACCCAACTCGAGCGGGAAGTTGTAAGTGAAAAATACCTCTAACCTGAAATACATGCTGCACGTTTTCCCAGGTCAAATGTTGGAAGTATGAATCTTTTTAATGTTGATGGGGATGTAGGGAGAAAATTGGTTAAAGCTGCAGCCTTCCAGTTGCACATGGACCCAGGTTCAAATACCACATGCTGCTGTAGTACTCTTGATCAAGATACTCACCCTTAAACTACTGTGGTAAGAATGACCAAGCTGTATAAATGGGTACACCATTCTACATATCTCAACATTGTAAGTTGTGTTGAGAAGATAGCTGAACGTAAGTGACTTTGAAAAAGCGTCAACTTGACGAATGAACAACATTGTTTTACAGATGCGGCATTCCTAGTGAACACTCACCTATGAAAAATGAAGTGCTCATTTTTAGCCTGATAGTACTGTGTCTTGTGTAGTTTATGCTGGCAAGGGTTAATGGATAAATATATTTAACTGGAGTTAGAGAAAGAGGCGGTGGGGGTACGATGGGGCACAGCCATCGCAGGCAGACATTTGTGTGATGGGAGTGGTGCAGTGAAACAAGAGAGCGTGTGGCCCGACAAATACAGCTTCCAGCCAGCCCTCATTCTTTCCACACAGAATCATGGGCAGGGTGCATGGGCAGAAGACACGCATGGGAAATGTGGGCCCACAGTCTGTTTTCCACAGATCTGGAAAACGTGGAGTGAAGTCATGTTTCACCTTTGGGGCTGAGGGGTTAGCTCATAACCCATGTCCAGTGCAATTTCCAGCAAATTCCAGTGAACCCTGTTTCCAGTTCAAAATGGTCCATGTCTTCTGGTTCACAATTTTAAATGAACAAATTAGATTTTTGTTTTTTTTTTTTTTTAAATAATTCATTGTTGATCCAAATCATTGCAGCATACAGAAGCACTGGGCAATATTTTTCTACGCAGACACGCTTAAAGTGTTTTAAATGGGGGTAGCACCACACCTGTCCCCTGGGGTCCAGACCTTAATTATTCCTAAAAATGTAGAGCTTATATTCCAAAAAAGTTATTTCCATTGTTTATTTAGAGATAAATTATATCCAATTCTTAGACTAACACAAGTGCACTGAAAATGACCCAAAACCTTTAATAACACTCTGTATTTACCCAGTTCTGCCTAGGTCAGAAAGTGAAAAGAAAAATAGCAATAACACATCACCAAACTTTATTACCCTTAGGTTAGTCCATTGTGTGTGTGTGTGTGTGTGAGAAAGAGAATTGGCCTGTTTGTCTTTCATCTTGCCACATCAGCTGGGAACTTCATGGATGCATACATCACTAATATATGTAACACTGTGTATGCGTGTGTGTGTGTAGCATGTTTAACTAGGCAAAACTTCACTTGTGAGAAGCACCTGTGTGCCAAGTTTCCCATTTGTGGTTTGAAAAACAAATCCAGGCATAAAGAACAAACAAGCAAGCAGATGGAGAGCTTTACAAATATAGATATTTCTTGGCTATTTAAGGAATGTATGTGTGTAATAGACACCTAAAATGGAAGTGGAAGAACAGCATATTGGACTGTGAGGCACTTTGTCAGTGTCCAGAGTGACCACTCTGACTGTGATGGTGTTGTGACATAAGTGGGGGGAAAAGGTTTATTCAACACTTTGTATGGTAGATAATAATTAAGCCCAGAACTTTCCTTGTCAATTGGTGGACTGAAAAGCACGTGCACACGACGCAGAGCAATGAGCAAGAAGATGGCGTCTGTTGTCCGCATCCTCAGCGTGTAAATACACGCCTATTTGTGTGTTTGTCAACTGGGATTACTCACCAGTCTAAGCAGGTGGCTGGTCAGAGACAGTTGACTCAGGATTTGGTGCATTTCGAGACTAAAAATTCCAAATAACGGATGACAGAGGTATACATTTCAGTGATGCAATTTCTTTAACTTCAGATAAATGATTTTCTGTGCAATAGGGTTGGAATATTTATATGCATGAGGTCAGATTATTGGTTTGATGTGCACAGAAAAGAGAATAAATATTTTGTTAATTATTAGACACAAAGGCGTTGTTTAGGGGGTGTGTGTGTGTGTGTGTGTGTGTGTGTCTGTGTGTGTGTGTGTGTGTAATCTCATTGATGAGAACCCTGGGGCACAAAGTCTGCTTGGCATCTGGGCCACACAGTCCGCTTGGCTGTTACACCTTAAATGGCCACCCGAGCCAGAGCTCACAAAGGCCCCCCCCCCCCCAGTTCAAGGAGGAAGAATAACTGTGCCATGCTGAGCATTCTAATCAGCCCTCCCCTTGAGCTGTAAAGTGTAAAGCAGGTCCCTCTAGTTCTGTTCTCGACTGTTGAATCTGTACATTTCCCATTTTGCTGTAATGAAGATTAGTTTTACAGAGAACAATATGGTCCACCAGTTTTCAAAGCAGGGGGCAAATCCCTAGGTCCCAGAAAGTGGGGAAAAATACCAAGAAGACCACAGGCTCGGAAAACAGAACTGCATGTGGTCAAGGAAGCCAAGCCCAGGGCTGCCACTCCCACCATGTGCTCCAAACCCATTGGTTCCTGTAGAATTGCTTCACACCCCCCAGAACTTGGTGTAAGTTGGAAATTGAGTTACGACATGAAATAATTTCATGCTCTCTAAGTGTACAAGTACAGTCACACCCAGTGATGTGCATGTTTGGGTTACACGAATTTGACTTTGTGAGAAGTTTTGGGTAACATACCTTCTTTGGCTTATGAGTCATTTCTTTGCATTAGTGAAGGCGGAATTGGGATTTTCCACACTGTCTTACAACTGAGTAGCATGAGACCAGAGCCATCATGTCATCTTCTTCACAGTACGCTGTTTTAAGCTCTCAGCCTCCACTACCACTTGTTTGCTGTTTTTTTTTTTTTTTTTTTTACCTGTTATAATTTGTGTACTCAAGGCCCCAGTTTGGCCTATTCAAACTGTCAACTTTTTCCATGGAAATCAGTTTATTTGCATTGTTGTCATTGATTTTTGTCTTCTTTTTTTGTGCTTTAAAGGTTTAATTAATGCCTAAACATTGAGTGTTACATATCTTATCTATGTAACTTTTGTATTTGAGTGTTTAAGGGTACGCTAAGTAATACCTCTGAAAGAGTGCAGGTAGGCAGCCATGTTGCAGAGTAATGAATGAAGGCAAACTCTTGTAAAGGTGTGTTACTTCAGTGGTTAACATTAATTATTGTAAATCGGTCCATTTTAATGGGATTTGATGATATTTCGTTATAAGTGGGTGTCAGTGTGGGGGTTTAGGAATGCATCAACTATTTTACTGTTGAAAATAATGATAATAGTGTTTGATATATGAAAATGCACCTTACAAAGGGTTTCTCAGGAGCAAATTACAGCATAGTATGGTTTAGTAAATCCTTGTTTCACTGTCTTTTACATGGGCCTGTAGTGTGTTTCTGTGGGTGTGTCTGAAGTTCCTTCCTAACATTGTCCTTCTTTTGCAGACGCAGCAGAGCAGAGCCCACTGTGATGGCCCCAGTCTTCAACTAACACACGTGGCCCAGCCTTTGCCTCAGTGTTCTGAACCTCACCTTCAAAATGTCAAACTCCTCCACACTCATTCTGGAGGGGACTGATGCCCCCATGCTGGAGACGGATGTTTGCACGTTGGAGATCGAGCGGAAATACGAGGTCATCCCTGCCATTATCTGTTCTATGTGTTTTCTGTTTGGGATCATCTACTGCTTCTTTGGTAAGCCCAGACACACACACACTTTGTTTGAACTGATGATACGGCCGAGTCCGTCGCTGAGCTCTGAATAATTTCAGTGCCAGGAGGTCAGTGCTCAGCGAGGGAGCAGTGAAACCTGCTGGCCAATTAAGCTGATCAATCCTTTTCCATCCAGCCGGGTGGAGCAGATGGGAGTTCTGAGCTCCTCTTGCTTCGCTATCCTGAGATGTCGTCACCTGGATAAGATGGGCATGAAATCCACTTAGCTCAACAGCTGTTCAGTATAAGGAGATGGAGACAAAGATAGTATGTCCATATGGTACCTGCTTGCCTTGCTGTCAGGTGATTGTCCAAGAGAATTCATTTGATGCCCCAACTCACCCCTCATACAATGACCATGATTTTGTACTCGGATCCTGGTTGAATCTTTTTTTGAAGTTTCTTGATCTGTACTGCCATCCTGTGGGTTTACAATGTAGTACATTTTGTCCCAGGTTTTTTGAATACAGTAATGTCTTGGTATCCGAATCTAATTCATCCCTGTAAACGTGACAGATGCCAAATTTTTCACACCCATTGCCTATTTCTCATTATTTTAATGATGTGCCCATGGCTCAAGGTCAGAAAAAGAGCTTTATAATACAGGTGTAACATGATTTTTCCACTTGGGCTAAGTTTTGTGAAAATCCTCAGAAAAAAATTATACCGTTTATTTCAAGTTACCTTTATCAACCACTCATCCTGAGCATAGGCCCTGTTCCTGAGCCTATCCTGGAAATGTAGGGAAGACTTACACTGTGGACAAAGCACCAGTCTGCCAACAAACTTTTATTTAATTATCTTTTTTATTAGCTTCAGTGGCATCTAGTCCCTTTGTTTCATTATGAGTAGATTCAATAAAAGCTTAATGCAGATGTACATCAATTTATTTTCTGTGTTGGTTCTGTAAAGTCCTGAATACAGCTATAATATATGAAAAGTACAGGGGGCAACTTTTAGCTTCACATTTTTTAACTTCACACTATCTTAAAATTAAAACTGTTTTAAATGACTGAAACTGAAAATATTCTGTCTCCACAAATTCCTGTTTACTGCCGAATTATTGACTGAATTGTCCCAAAAATGTGAACAATATTTGATATCTTGTTATTAATCACCAAAAACTCAAGACCACCACACGTGAGCCGTCAGCATTGGAGGTCTGTCGAATTAATCCAGTCACACTGCTCCTCTGTTTGGATGCTCTTTACTATGCTAGACATGGAACTGCAGGTGATGTTTGCGGCAAAATTACTTTTTGAAAATAGTGAAGAAAATCCAATTAAATATAAATATATAACCACCACAACAACCTGAATTTTGAGCTTGCCTGAGAATGCAAACAGTTTCTACAGGACAAGTTACACTCCTGGGTGTGACTACCAGCCAGTTGTCCTCTTACTGAGATAGATTTCGTCCACAGACTTCCCAGTTCAACCCAAATGCCTGTATGTTTCTGTTTTTATGGACTGTGCAGTTTGTTATTGTACCTTTTTTCAGGGTGGGGGTTCTCTCTGCTTTACCTATGGTGGATCCTGGAGGGAAGGTGCCGTTAGGTAGGGAATAGTTAGAGATCAGGAAGGGGATTGCTGCCTGGCATCAATGAACAAAGTTTTGGTGGGCAGGTTCTCTGAAGAGGCTGTTGACCTCAGAGTTCATTTCTTTATAGACTAGTTCTGCATTTTGGGTTTTTGAATCTCTTTTTGTATCTTTCTCAACCTTTTATCCCTTTTTCATCTCTCTTTCCCTTTTCTTGTTACATGTTCTAGTTCTTTTTTTAGTAATATGACAGTCTTAAGTTTTAAGTAATATGAGTATCACTGAAGTAAAATTATTGACTTACAGTAAAATTATTTTAAATTTTTACCTGTTAAGTCAGTATAAATTTGGAGGATCCACAAGTATTTAGATACTGTTAAATGAAATGGAAAATGGATCTGCTCATTGCTGCCCTAAACACTGACAAGCACCTGAATTAGGTTTACATCTTTCAGCCTTAATAATTTTGTAGTAGGATTTTGTTGTTGTGGTTTATAACTGAGGTTCTGTTTTTAAAAACAATACTGCATATGCATGGCCCAACAAATGACTTTTTTTTCTGCTTGTGAAAATTAACATTTGACATATATAACAACTCGTATGGAGTTTGGACATCTTTAGTAGATAATTGATTTCTTTTGACAGTGATTCTTGATCACACTTTAGACATACAGTGTTCCAATTCTTCTTATACTGGTGGATGTATTCATCACCTCTGTTGCTCTTTCTGTTTTTGAGATGCTGTGACTCAGTGTTCCTGCACTTGCAGATATATAGATAGGTGGATAAACAGAAAGAAAAAATGTTTTATCTTCAAAAACTCAGATTTTATGTACCATAAAGACCAAATGCATTTATGTTGTCCTCCTGTTGATCATGCTCCTACATCGTTCTCCCCAGGGTACCGCTGTTTCAAAGCGGTCATGTTCCTGTCAGGCCTGATGTTCGGCTCTGTGGTCATCTTCCTGCTGTGCCACAGGGAGCGAGTGCTGGACACCCAGCTGAGCGTGGAGGCCAGCGCAGGCATCGGCCTGGGTATCGGCCTGTTGTGCGGCCTGGTCACCATGCTGGTACGCAGTGTGGGTCTCTTCATGACTGGCCTGTTGTTGGGGCTCCAGCTTGCCATTGCCACACTGGTTGCTACCAGCCACTTCTACATCCCAAGCACAGTGTGGGTGCCGCTGGGGACACTGTTGGGCGCCGGGGTGCTGTGTGCTGTACTGGCCCTGCAGTGGCAGAAGCCGCTCACCGTGCTCTCCACCGCCGTGTTTGGCGCAGCTGTGGTGACGGCATGTGCGGACTACTTTGTGGAGACTTTTGCTCTTGCGACCCACGTGTACAACTGCTTGCGTCTAGCACCCTCCCCACCACTCTGCTGGTACAGCTGGGTGATCCTGGGTATTTGGCCTACCCTCAGCCTCATGGGCATCCTGGTGCAGTGGAAGCTGACTGCTGATGGATTCTCCCACACAGAAGGTGAACATCAGTCAGTGCTACATCTCTTTGCCTGCCTGTCTGTCTATCTATCTATCTGTCTGTCTGTCTATGCATGTACCTTTTTATTTATCCCTTTATAGATATCCATGTTTATCTTTTTGGAACAGAACCGGATTGGGTCACAGCAGCACATGTTTTAATATCAAGGCCTATTTAGCTAATTTATTCTCTTTATTCTCTTTTATTCTCTTTCTGTCTCGTGGAAAATGACGTGACGACATCTCCTGCTGGCCACAGTGATTGTCAGCAGGCGGCAGAAGAAGGTCCAGCTGATGCGCATCCGGCAACGAGAGACCAAGAAGCGTCAGCAAAGTGGCAGCCAGACAGGCTCCTACCGCCGCAAGGCCACGCCCATCAAGCGCTATGCTGGCGACATCCTTGCACCGGTCTGTCCCACAGATATACGCTCTTATTCATAATATTTTTACTTAACTGCCAGAATGATACCAGTAAATAACATCTATGGCAAAACCCCAATATAGTATGATACTGGGGGGGGGTCACTTTATTGTGAAGTTAATGAAAAATCTCATTTATCAGTCAGTCTTCTAGTTACTGTGTGAATAGTAAAGGGAAAACGTGATTTTGTTTATTCGTTTTTATTTATATTTGACATGTGAGAACATGCCTGTAGTAAAAACAGTAATGTGTACTAAAATAGTAAGTACCGTAATAACCCGCTTGAGTCACGCTATCGGCGTTATAAAAAGAGACATCACGAGACAAGACTGTGGGAATGCGAGGTCTTGCACTGCGGCATATTTAAACACCAGTACACAGAGCGCAACAATGTGCTTACCTCATAGCTCTCATACACAGGGAGGGTGAACAATTAAGTTGTACTCCATTTGTTTCGTTTTCACCTTTGACACGCACACCAGTTCATCACAGGGCAAACAGTTACACCCATTCCTTCATACACACACTACACCCGAAACACGTGTCTTTGGACTGTCAGAGAAAACACGAGAAAATGTACGCTGCACACAGGACTAACACATTGGAATTTTTACAGCCCAGAAGAGCAGTGCTGCTACAGTCTGTATTGTACTGATGCTCCTGTATGTGAGAATAATATGCAAGGTCTCTAGTGTTTATCAGGTTGAAGCCATCTCTTATTCCACGTCCCTCCTCTGTTGTCCTCAGAGCTACCTGCAGAGCCTCCGTGAGCGTCAGATGGGCACAGGCACCTCACTCAGCAGCCTGGGGACTGCCAACCACACAATGCTGGATTACGACTTCGAGACGGGCTCCACGGTGCCTCTGACGGCTGCTACTGCCTCGGTAGTCCGTGTCTGACAGGGACCCCACGTCGTCTCAGGGGAGCTTTTCATTGAACTCGACCCACTTCTTTCTTGTGCTCAGATGGGTCACTAGCTTCAGCACGAGTACCACAGGGAGCTTCACACACTGTACCTGTTCCACCAGTACACCCCAGTTAGAGTATTTCATCACTGTCCTGCACTGCACCTGGTTCCATCATGAAATGTGCCAACCAGAGTTGCAGTCAGATTGATGCCTGTCCATCAACACTGAAGAAATCAGGCATGCTGTTTGGTGACATGTTGGAGAAAGTATGTATCCCCTTTCTAGCCATAATTTAATAGAAATGGAAAAGCAATACACAATTATTGACACTAGACATTAATGAAGCATTAGTTATTCTAGATCATCTGGTGCTTTGAGTGTTTATTTTGATATAAAAAGATGTTTCAGTGCAAGAAGTGTGTTTGCTTCTGAAGGGCTGAACCTGCACAGGTTAAACTTGGAGCAAATGTTGATCTGAAGCCTCTTGAGGTTGAAGCCTCACTGCTCTGTGAATTGCAGTGTCATCTGACTAAATAGTTTAGCCGTTGACTGTATGACTGTCTGCAGGTAGACTGACCAACTTTTACGTAGTTTAGTGCCTTTATTAGAGCTGAATGTTTGAGTGAAACTCAATAAATTTTGCACAGTGTGAATAATTAGTCTGAAGTTTAAATTTTTTTTGGTTTGGCTGGTGAGGTACGATGGGCTGAAGATGGTTTGTCTTTCATTCTGACTTTAATGTGTATTAAAAATACTGAAACATCATATTGTGTTCTCCAGTGGCAGCGCATATTTTTTGCATCATCACTTGCATGTTGTCATATTTCAGATTTTTGTGTGTGCATGTGGGTGTGTGTTCAGAAACAGTAGCAATGGAACGGAAAGATAAATGACAACGCGAAAAGGCCGCTTGTGGTATTAGGAAACATAAAGCACTGGATTTTTTTTCTGCTGTCATCATGTCACGAGCGTCATGTGCCACATCACAATGGAAAAAAACAGTTTCCATGGCTACAGCAGGAGTTTTGTTTGTGTCATCGAAAAGGTCTAATCATGGCTGCCACACCTTGACCTGGAGTTACCTGTAAGTTGAGTTTTCATCTTGCTATTGCTAGTTAGTTTCATTATGGTTTAAGAGGACACAAGAGAAACTCTAGTGTAATGGTTTTATTTTCTTGGTATATTTAAATTTTCATTACTGACTGCACATTTATTTTGGTGTCATTGCCTTTTTTTTCTGCGCAACCCTGTTTAACTTTAGTGTGTTATCCAGTATGGAATAAAAGACAGCAGGTTGGTAAAGCAGAAGCTCACGTGGTTCCCTGTATATCAGTACTGCTTAAAGTGTTTGGTTTTTGCGTTTCAGTTGGAAGATTGACTGCATGTATTGATCTCTTCATGAAATGACCATAATGGTTTTTTATTAATGTTTGCATTTTCAGAAAATCCTCAATTGTTTTATGAGCAAGTAAATACAAAGTGTTGTAGTGAACTGTTGGGTGTTTTATTTCCTTTTACACACAGAATCATGAACAAGGTAGTGTTTTTAAGACACACAAACTGCTGCTGGAAATATTCTGCACGTCACTGTTTGTATTAATTTTTTTTTTCCACCCTCTCATTTTACTCTTGCCCTTTTACTTAGCATAATGTCACATAAATGTGTGATGCTGTTGTGAGCCTAAATTTTCAGAGTAACATGAGGGTTCAGCCTGAAGTGTATATTCAGCCAGTGGCTTTAACCTTCCAAATTTCCTGTCCTTTGGGTGTCTTCGCAAAACCTCTTCTATTAATGTAACTTCATGGCGGCAGTATTTCAGCATCTGTCACTGGCACCGACAGCTGTAAATTGCCGCCCACAAAGGTCCCCTCGGACTGTATGACTAAGCTGTTCCTGGATGTTTATACTGTGTATTTAAGAATTGCTTTTTTTATTTTGCAAACTATTGAGTGCAGTAAGATGGTATTGAGTGTGTTCACATTTCTGCTGCCATCTGTTTCAGTTCGTCTGCTGTTCCCTGAGGGTTGAACCCCAAATACCCACCCAACCCTGGCCACCAACACTACTCTGACGTCCCCCCCTTTATTGGCCTAATCGTCACACTGCATCCAGTGTTCCTGCGTGCTGAGCGGATAGCCACTCTCTGCAACCATCTGTTTGCTGACCCGCCAGTACTGGTCGCCCTTGAAAAAGTAGGTCTTGCCGTTTGTCCAGGTGAGAGCTGCATTGAGGTTTGGCGGCACACCTTTGAAGAGCTGGGACATGGGCCTCGGGTATCCCCGGAGACTCGTACTGTCCAGCTCGTCCCACTGCCAGTACTCCGAGCCCTGCGGGGTAAGACAGTGAACTGCTCAGCTCAGCAGTAATGGATCCAGGGCTTGGAATTAACAGTTATCCAACTCTGCTGTTGCTTAAACTTGCATAGTTGGATAGGTAGAACTGTGTAAAATAAAAAAAAACTGATGCAAAAACATTTATCATAATGAAGAAACCAAATCAGTTGCATCATCTCCAATTGTTTCAAAATCATTTTCTCACCACGAAGCACATATATTTATCAAAAATAAAACAAAATAGCCTCTCTATCTTGCTGTTTTCTGTAACTGCCTTTAAGGAGATGCTGTTTGTAATCAAAATGTCACTGCTGGCTGACAACAGGAAGAGGCTATTTACCATTAGCAACTTTACAATAGGGTCTAACTTAGAAAACCTAAGAAAAGTGCAAGAAAAGAAATTAATGACAGGTTAAAACAAAAAAAAATTATATCTTCATGGAAAGAATAATTTTCTGACACAGAAGGTAATGAAAGTGGCATGATAGGTACCAGTTTTCTTTAGCTGACAAAGAATCACGTTTTTAAATTATATCACATAGACAATGTATTGGGAAGGATGATAAAATGAATATGTTGGGTTCCTGCCCAAGTATATTTTACTTGTATTTCTGATATGTTCCAAAGTTGGACAGGTGGAAAAATCTGATGAGAAATTCAAAATGTATCTGTCTTTTCGACAAACCAAACACAAAAAATGTTGAGTTCTGGGAGCACCTACTTGTTACCTGGGACCACACTTCAACTAATATTATCAAATGTTTAATACAGCTGTGCTGTATAAACGTTCACAGGTTCACACACATTTATGAGAGGTAGTTGTATTGTGAGGATGGTATTTTTGTGCGGTCGCACAAGATGAAGTTGTGTGGTGTAGCGAGGGCTTTTGTCTACCTTAAAGAAGTACAGTCTCTTATTAGTGTCGAGGTACAAGGCTGCGTCCAAATTGGAGGGTATGTTGGTCAGCTTTTTGGGGAAGCTGTGGTCCAGCTGGAAGTTGGTGTACCTCCAGACTTTGTCGCCTGAGTCAGGGTTTTGAGACATGACCACAACAACCACATCACTGAACAGCCAAGGAAACAGTCCAGGGGTAAGGAAAATAGTGCAGGAAAAAGCAACGTTGCAACATTATGACGTCTGTTGTGAACATCAGATTACACCCATTCTTTTGCCAACATTTAAATTACTAATTTTTACTGTCGCAAATTTGTTGTAATTATACATCTAATCCAAACAGTTTGCTGCAAGTCTGATTTTCACAAAATATTTTTGAAAGTGCATATGAGGCAAATTTCAGTAAAGGATTCAGGGTTTGAGTTAAATGGTGCTGACCATTGCGGGGATGAATGCCATATTAGCTCATAGATTCACTCAAAGTGGGAGCTTGTGCTGTACTATTCCATCCATCTATTTGTCCATTGTTATTCGCTGAATCCCGGTCCAGGTCACAGAGATCCAGAGTCTGTCCTGGGTCAATGCGCACTGGGCTATGAAACTGCACCCTCGATAGGACCCAGGGTGGCCAGATACACACTATGGGCAATTTAGAGTAACCTGTTAGCCTGAAACACATGTCTTTGGACTGCGGGAGGAAACCCACACAGACACTGAGAACAAACACAGACTGAGCGGGATCTGAACCCACATCCGCACTGTGAGGTGGCAGTACTGTTCACTCAGTCCTCTGTACTGCCCAAAATTGTGATTGGTTTGATTTTAAGCAATACATAACCTGAATCAACTTTATTTGATTGCTTATGTTTATCATTTATGATATAATCTGCCATTTTTGTAACATTTTTTGTCTAATCCTTCCTTTCCACTCTACCTACATGCAGTAGAAACACATCATACACATATATATACTTTGGTCCTACTTGCAAAAAGTTACATTTTCCCCGTAGAAAATAATGATATTTGTCCAAGGAATGGGTGTATTAACTTTATAGTCTGTATGTAGGGCAAATGTCCTACCCTGAACAGGTAAGGTAAAGGGTAAGGGGCTTGCACCTCAAACGTGACCGTAACATTACAGGGTTCCATAAGAAACTGTTACCTTTAAGGAAGTAGGTCCGGCCAGTTCTCTGAGAGTGAACAGCAGCATCGAGCTTTCCGGGCAGCCCCTTCCACACCAGGTCAATTCGGACTGGAGTGTTGTGGCCTTTGTCAGACACTGCCCACACGTAGTCCCCACTAAAAGCATATGTCTTTTTCAATGGTCCTGTGTAAGGGAATAAAATTCGACATTTCACCTTATGCCGCTTGTCAGTTGGTGATGGATCACTAAGCACTGATCCAGCTGTGGTCTTGAAGAGCAGCATGATGGGAGACCACCCGTCCTTGCAGCTTTTTCTCACCGGCTGTAAGACTTCTGAATCCTGAACAGCATAGGGTTTGATGACTATCACCCCCCACAGTATCATCTCTATCACCAACTTTCTCTTTTTTAACCCATTTATTTATCTATTTATCTCTTTGTGTATTATAATCATCTATAGACATCTTTCTATTTACCTACTTGCTTACCCATATTATTTATCTGTCCACCTCAACTTGTCTGCCTATTTTTGCTTGTCTGTTTAGCGTACTGTGCATCATGGTCTTGAAAAAGCTACATTTTGTCCTTCTGTATAAGAGCAGAATGACAAAGTGAACTTTGAACCTTACCCAGCATGATGGCATCCAGACTGGCCTTGCAGGGGTCAGGCTGTTTCCCCCCTGCAAAGGAAGGTTGCTGGGGCGGCTTGTGATTTGTTGTCGGTTTCCCTTAAACAGAAGATCAAGCAGACAAATAGAAATATAAATTCTTATAGGAGTCACACATTATATATCTTGCCTGATGTATGTGTGCCCCTGATCAATAATGAGAAATATTTAAACTTTTTACTGGTTGAATCGGTCAACACTGACATTCAGTCAATTTAAATTGACTTTAATTTTAATGTGGGACAAAGTTTATTAACAGCTAAAATTTTAAAATATATTTTTATTTAGGTTATGTCATCCAAGACCTTTACAGAACCTAACCTGTGAATAAATCACGATGTCTGTATCATTAACCTTCTAAACATGCCGATCTTAAGGAAGTTGAAAGAGCCTAATAGTGTCTTAAAGGGTAAACTGATCAACAATCAGATTTTACAGAATCTCACCAGCGGAAAAACAAATGAAGGACGTCTGTATTACTAAATTTGTACTGTGAATTTGAATTGAATTGCGCTGCCTTTGGGGTTACGAAAAATCAGCTTCAGGTCCCAGTTGTGTTCATATGCTGAGGAACAAATGAACTCTTATGGCTGCAGTGGTACAATTGTCAGATGAAGTTCAGTAGATGTGAAGATGATTCCTTACCGTATAAAGCCTGAATGCCCTGCACGTCATCAGGGTGCAGCTGGAATTTGGAATGGTACCCGTTGTAGACTGGCCCCATGACAGCACTGCTGTATTTTGAATGCCCCAGGCCTAGAGCATGGCCAATCTCGTGGGCAGCAACAATGCGCAGGTTGGTGCCTTCATACTTGCCCTCTGTCCACAGCTCATCCCCATCAAAATGTATAACCCCTGACTCCGGGGCTTCGGCATGAGCCAGCACCCCACCTGTGGGACAAAATGTGTAGCTCGTACAGCACGCTAACAGACACGAGCCACTGTGCTGTAATTCTAACGTGTAGGTATGGGACGCTCACCTCGGCCATCGAAAGAGACAGGACAGACACCCCGTTTTGTGTGGAACAAGATGTTGATGTCAGCACCCCCGTCCAGCACCTCCCGAAAATTCAGAGAAGTGACGTCACTCCAATACCTGAAGGCATCTCGGATAGCGGTGCGCGTTTGGATTATGCCCATAACAGGAGTGTAGTTAAGGACGCGGTAGGTCAGATTCTTCTTACGCCAACGCCCTGGAAAAATAATTTGATTTCCTTTCTAATTACACCTCAGTCAGCTAAGTCTATATACGGTCCATATTGTTGGGTTTCATAAGTATTATATGAAATTTTTCTTAATTAGTTTGGGTAATAAGTTGTCAACTCATTGTTTTGTAACAAGGTAAATTTTTTGCTTTGTTATGAAAAACCGAATTAATTTTCCATGAATGAATTATGCCACGGAGTGACTGACTCACCAATCACTGTGTATTTGTGGAAATTCTGGTTGAAGGAATCCTGCATCCCACAGCGAGGTTGTCTCATCTTTTTTATTGTTCCCATGTCAACCGTACCAGTGATGGGCAGGTTCATCACTTTCTGGAAGACCCTGTCAAGGCGAAAGGAACGAGTCTTACAGGGAGATGTACCACACTGAAACCATTTAGCCAGGACAGAACCTCGTACACGTTAGCCTCTAGAATAGTGTACAAATGCAGCCCAATGTCACTTCCTTAATTCTTCCAACAATTATTCAGAGTGTCCTTATTATTTCTTGTTTATATTACCTATCTGTCGCAGTGACTGACTTCATGCAGACTACATTTACGGGAGGGGGAAAACAAACAGTTTTTATGCAGGTAAGCTAAGACATCAGAGTATTTCTTAGAAAGGGAGCGAGTCTTAGCTGTTTCCGGCTCAGAACAGAAAATTAGCACAGAGATCACACCAAATTCAAAGTTCAGATGTGTGTAAAACCAGCTGTTCCAGGGTAACCAGCCAGAATGTAGTGAAAACTTAATAACATATTGTCAAAAGTATCAGGGAGATCAACGAATATATCATTACACACGTCAGCCTAAGGCTTTTCGTCGCTGCTTTATTTCTGTGATAAATTCACACATTCTCCTCTTTTGTTCCCTTTTTATGCAATGTTTGGAAGCTGTCTTAGCAAAATGAGTATAACGTTATTCGGATTTAACTGCTACCATTTGTTCTGATTGTTAACCTACCTTTCCAGTCCATTATCCTCTTAAATGCTGAACCAAGTCTGCAAAGAGGGATTTCTATGTCATGCTTACAGTTACAATAGGACAGGTAAGGAAATCCCCTTTAGCCTCGAGATAGTGGACATGACCAGAAAAAGTTAACACTCATTTTACTTCTCAGTTCTACTGTGCAGGTAGTACAAGCTACCTACTTACCTGAGGGCCTGTGCAATGTCCTCTGGCCTATTGTCCTGGCCCGTTGGATCCAGTGTGGTCTGCAGGTAGCCAAACTGTTTCAAGTAAGCCTGCAAAGACACATGAAAAGGGGGGTAATGTCTAATAATAATAATAATAATTCATTTGATGATGTCACTACTATTTTGGTATAATGCTGAATGGCAAACTCTAGTTGGGTCTGTCCTGCTGAAGATATTGTGGGGCAAACTGAACAGTGAGTGTAATTCTTCCACCTTTTTTTTTTTTTTTTTTGGTTTTAATTTCAGAGAGAACTTTTCTGCTGTCCTTCCGTTTTGGTGTCGTTACTTAAGGAAAATGAATGTGTGTCAGAAACCAGCACTGAGCATGAGACCTGCAACTGGACCTGCAAGTCAAGTAAGTAAAATCTCCAGGTTTCCGTATTTATGTGCCTCTCCAAAATAATCACAACTAGCAGTGCACAGTAAGTAATATTTTCCACATGTTTCCATTCAAGCAGACTCTCTGTCGCCTGTGTTCGTAGTTCAGTGTTTCCATGCTCTCCTTATGCTGCTCAGTTTGTGCTGCCAGTTAAAGGCCCCAAATTTGTCTACAGATGTCAAGGATAAAGATAAAGACAGAGCATTGTGGTTAAAGCCAGGGATTTGTAACCTCGAGACTGTTGGTCCAGGTTAGATATGGAGATGAGCTCAAGGAAGGAACTCAAGGACATATTTAAATATTTTATTATGATAAATTTGCAATAAAGACACAAATAAAGATGTCATTACAAATGAATGCATTTAAAAGCATCCATTCTGCCAGAATCTACATATACCCAAAGAAAATGTTCTGATTCACTCGCTGCCCAATTTAATTACACCTGGCTGGTGCTGGTGTAATTTGTGGGGGCAGGATTTTTTGTTCTAGAATTTTTAAAGGTCTCTTAGTACCATCTGAGCATCACTGAATGCCACAGATTACCCTCGTCCCACTGATACTGACCAGGTGGTTCCATCCTTTCACGGCCAGCCTGGCCTTTCTCAAAATTATACTTCCAGCAGGACAATGTTCCGTATCACAAAACATCTCAGGATGGCTCCGCATGACTTTGTCTTTGCTTTATTCCAATACTCTGCACAGTCCCCACCTTTCAGGCCAGTAGACCATCTACAGGATGAGGTTGGGGTGTTAGCAGAATGAATATTCTGCCAAAAAAAATCAGCACAGGGCAATTTTTTTTTGTTTTGTTTTGCATGTGTTTTTCCTCCAGTTGTCCAATTACCCAGTTAGTTCTCCCTCTCAAAGTAAGAGTATCCTCTGGTGTGTGAGCCAGCTGCTTCATTGTAGTTTTCACTGGGTGACTTAACACTCTTGGAGAAGAATGCAATATTCATCTACTCAGCTTTTCTCCAAAGCTGCATGTAATGATTTAATAGCAGTGAACTGACACCTAATCCTACATACACTAAACTCCATGCAGTCATTTACCTATATATAGCAAAGCAGTGTAACACACACGCACAAACACACTCGCTCACTACAGACAATTTGGAGTGACCAATTTTCCTAAAACAAATGCCACTGGACTGTGGGAGAGAAACGGAGAACCTGGAGGAAACCCAAACAAATATGGGAAGAACATATAAACTAAACACAGAATAACTGGGGATGGACATTTAGTCACAGCATCCAGGAGCTGTAAGGCAGCAGCAGTACCCACTGCACCACTGTGCAGCCAATTCTACCACAGCCCTCTGTGAGTAGAAAAGAAAACCCACAGTCTCATCAACCCTACAGAGACAGTCTCTCTCCTCTGAGTACTTTTCTCGCCACTTGCTGTTGTAGCAGGGGTCTCTTACCGTAGCTTCCATGAGTTCGCTCCTGTCTATGACTGCAGACAGTGCGCACAGTGTGATGGAGAGCAGCATCGCGGGCAGCAGGAGACCCATTTTCTCAGTGCCACGGTGGGAGTGTGTCTGCTGCCGCGGAAGGGGTCTCAGACGGGATGTCACACCTTCTGTGTCTGTTGGTCTTTCAGAAAACAGAGTTTCTGTCAGTGCTGTAAAAGATGGGGGGATAAGGATTTCCTCAGCGGTCTAAGCTGCTATTTTAATACAACCTTTTTAGGTTGTTCGGCACTTAAAATGCACTTTGTTCTTGCTAGATATGTGTCCTCTCGGTGGCTTTCTGCTCTCTGTCTCTGGTTTTCATACTGTATTTATACCATGTGGTGCGTCAGAGTCATTGCGTGACCCCATCGTGACCTGTCCCAAGAGAGCGTGATCTAGGCTGGCTTTAGGATGGGAGGGAACCCACAATCATTCACTGCTTCATCCCAAATCTGCCCTTCCTACAGACCTCGTGCCCTACCCAACACTTCCTTTGTTGCAAAATGTCCAAAAGCAGTTGCCTGTTTTTATATTATTTTATTTTATTTTTTATATGCCGTCTGTGCGTCAAGCGTGTGCAGTAAAAGGAGACGCTAAACAAAATGTGAAAAAAACATGGTGTTGTAGGTGTAGCCCAAAATTAATTGTAAAATATTCCCTATTATGTCATATTGCAAAAAGTAATTTGGTGCAGAGGAAGGATTTATTTGAAGTTCTTTGTAATCTTTAATTGTGGTGGAGCCACACCTTACAAACCCTGCATACATCACTTCATTCAGTTTTTATGGAATCCATAAACGGCGATCTATGGGTTTCACGTCCAATCTAAAAAACCGCTCTGCTCAGAACTTGTGAAGACAATTTTAAATTTTTTATAAATGTGCTACAGATGTCACAGTCGTCGTTTCTGAGCTACAGCACACCGTGCTTGACAATGAAGGTGTCTCCTGGTTCTCTCTCTCTCTCATGGACCCTTTCAGATGGACAAAAAATAAGATGATTTATCACACCATAACACATTTTTACTCAGGAACAGAACAAGTTGCACCCAGTAATCTAAACACAGTTACTCTTGAATCCATTTCATAGTGGCTATAGAAACAGTGACTTTGCAAGCACCAGGATGAAGAGAACCCCCCATGAAGTCTGTAATCAGCAGATCTTTTACCAGATTGTGGAGTTCATTTTCCATCACCTTCAACCTTCCTCCTATTTGAGAAATGATTCGGCATGTATGTTGCATAAGTGTTCCAAGAACTGAAGCTGATCTAAAGGCAGAGAGAGGCTCTGTGCACTTGCTGGCCACTTTATTAGGTACACCTAACAACTGCAGTCGGACCCTCTTCTGCCCCCAGCGCAGCGTGAATTCAGCAACAGGGTTCTTGTTCTCAGTGTTGAACTGACACCTCCACACAGCTTCTGCAGATACTGTTGACAAAACTTTCATTCTGCTAACATTACAGCCTCATCACATGGTCTACTGACTTGAGGGTAAAACATTGTGTCTGGTTGAAGGTCAGAAAAAGACAGCAGAAGATTTCCTTCTTTAAATTGCTCCTCTATATATGCATTTTTGATACTAAACTGAATAGAGACACTCCTATAGACAAAGAAGCCAAAATAAGACATATCTTGCACAAACCAATGGATTAGTTATACTAGGCATGCAGCGTTTTATGAAATTAGAAGTGACGTGTAGGAAGCTAAGGGCAGTTAAACATCGAGAGGGGAAAAAAAAAACATTTATTTTCTGCTGTTCGTACGGCTAACTTGAGCTGTCACTCATGCAGCAAAGTATCCCGATGCTTTTTTTGTTCCTTCATTTGATGCTTAAAAGTGAAAAGTACAAGTTGTTTTTTTCCATACATAATTTATAAATATCAAATTTACGGCTTTGCAACCTCACTGTCATTATCTGCCTGCGTGTCTTAAACTTTACAGGGTGCACATTTCTCAAAGCCAAACAGCAACCGCATCCCCTTTTCGGAAAATAAATTTAGAGGTTTGTATCGTTAAGAATTCAATTTTACATGGCCACAAGCGTTATTTATGGGCTTTTGTTATTGTTTTTCAAACACATTTAAATATTGTTGTCTCTCAGATTTGACATTTTTATTTCGGTATCAGATGTTTTCCTTCCCCTGTTTACAGCACTCCTTACGTCCCCTTCTCAAAACTTGCACGTTTGAATAAGATGTAAGGACCACGTATGAGGTGTGCACGAAACACGTTAGGACCCGACGTGGTGACCGTGTGTCAGGGAGATGTCAATGGCCTGTGTCACCGAAGGACCCTTAAATTAATAACCTCGTGGATTTTTGTGGCCAACAGATTGCGCAAGAGGTGGAGGGGCAGTGTGAGGGCGTGAAGATGAGTGAAGTCCGACAGAAGACGCATGGGGTTTACTGTGTGCTACAGGGAGTCCAGCCGCTGGAACTCTAGGCAGGCAGACAGGATGCTGGAGGTTGGCAATAAATGTCACGACTGTCTGCATCTCTGGTGGTTATGCAAGGGGGGGTCATCTGAGGGCATACGGCCTACGACGGAGGATTGGTGTACATCTGTTCTTTGGCCCACTTTAAGTTCTTTATAAAGACATTTTATAAAGTGCTTCCTGTGGTTTAATCCTTGTGTTAATATTGATTTAAAAAAAAAAAAAACACAGGTGATGAAAGTACTGGTTCTACAGATTCTTGGTGATTTTTTTTTTTGTGTCAGTTTCTTGTTTTAAGTTAGAAAATTTTTGATTTTAGGTGCTGAGCCTTTAAAAACACACAGCAGTCAGCGCGTGTCTTTAGACTGTGGACAGAAAGCTGATCACCCAGAGGAAGCCCACACCGACTTGGGGTGAGCATGCAGACTCCACACAGACCGAATTGGATTCAAACCTACACCCAGCTCAGGGGCTGTGAGGCAGCAGTGCTACTCACCGCATCATCATTGCTGCCCTGTTGCTCTTTATATCTATCGCATAATTCAGTGTGACCATCATCAGATTTCATTTAAACTCAGTGACATTTTTGCAATTATTAGAGAATATTTGTAGGGAGTCTTTAGTTTCATTCTTTTTTCTAGGGATCCATGGCCTGGCTTGAGAACCTCTGGTCCACTCCAGACAGATGATGGCAGATGTGTGCTGTTCTCATCGCTCCTGTACGTGTTTTGGATAAAAACATCACATACCTTCAAATGACAAGAGGATGATCCTCAGTAACAAAGTTTAAAAAGATCAGTTAATATGCTTTTCACACAAGTGGAAAGTGCACGTCAGTGAATAGAGGAAGATTGAAAAAGAACTAAACTACTTCATAAATGTATTGCTCAGTATCACATGAACAGGTTTTACAAACAAATTTACAATGTAATTGTCACAGGTACCTGAATCTTACAAATCCTCAATACACTACACGCTCGTGATAGTGAGTAGTAAATTTATGAAAGTGCTTGATTCTTTTTGAATTGCCCTGTGAAAGTTGACAAGTTGCTGTAGTCAGTTCCTCTGGGTTATAATCAACACTATGGCAAGCAAAAGTTATTAAAAAAACCTACATTTCAGTTCAAAAGCTAAACAAGCTTAGGCAGCATAGGGGGGGGAACTGTCACTCAAAAGAAAACCACTTGTGAACCTTCAGCTGGAAAAACAAGTGTTCCACACCCAGACTAACAACAGTAAAAATAAAAATGCAAACACCTACAGCTGTTCGGTTGTCTCTGATCCCAAACTAGTACAGTTACATTTTTTCCATTTAGACACATTTGTTCATCAGTACTCATTCAGATGCTTCCCTTCAAAGCAAAATGCAACACTTCACTTGCAGCAGAGCGGCTAAAAGCGGGGAGGATTAATTTGTTTACTGGTAACCAGCTGCTCCTGGAGGACAATGATGAAACGGTTATGAATTCCCTTTGAGGGTTTAATAAAGTGTCTGGAATACTCAGATGTTGGCCGTGACAATGACTCTCTCTTTGTCAGTGATAACGGTCCTTGAGTCTGGAAGCAAAGGGCGGGTGGAGAATATGTCACCTCAGGAGTTGTGAACTGTTCACACATAGGTAAGGAGCCCCATGGTTCTGTTTCTGTGCTGTCTCATTTATTGTACATACAGGGACTCTGAGGGGGGCAGGGGGGTGCAGCAGCTGGGGCGAAGAGTGGGTCAGTGAGATGCTCAAGTAACAAAGTTGTTGATTCTGTCCCAGGCCAGCAAATGACGTAGTGGTTAGTGACACCTGCGTGCCTTCAAAAGAATGTTAAAATCCAACCACCTGCTGTCGTAACCTTGAGCAAGGAACCTACCCTGAGTTGATGCAGTAACAATTGACTGGCTGTATAAATGGGTAAATCACTGTAGGTAGCTTAATACTAGAAGCTGTTTTGGGGGAAAACTGATAGATGATTGACAGACGGGCACATAACAGACACAAATAGATGATAGACGGAGCAAACGCTGTTTTAATTTTTGCTTAAGCTTGGACACTTTCTATGTGTTTTTCAAACAGCTGCTCCTCAGTCTTGCTCAAGCAGCACAGTCCTTAATTTACCATGTCATGCTGAGGCACCAAAATCCTTGCCAAACAGAGACAAAGAGGAAGACGTTAAAAGAAGCTTATGATCGGATATGGGTGGAGAACTAACCGCTTGCTCAAGGAAGCAGGATGAACGTGTCTACCATCTGGGATGTGGCAATTACAGATGCTGCATTTGTGCAGCGTTCTTTTAGAGCATTATACCGGTAAGTTCACTACGGGTGGCGTCGCGCCCTCCATTCCCAGCCTGCACACACGCTGCGAGTTCCTCCACGTTACTGGGAAAAAGCAGCAAACAGAATAATCAGACTGGAACAGCGTGTGTTGCTGTTGAATGCCTCCATCCCCTTTAAGGCCCGGTGGATAGCATAGTGGGACGAGCAGCTACCCTCCTGTCAAAAGCACTGGATTTGAATCTTGCTAGCCTACAGACATCCCCCGTAATGCGTTCCTGTAAATCGGTTCCTAAGCTGAAATCTCACAAGTTGGAGACATAATTACCATTACAGTGCAAACAGCTCTTATGACTCAAAAGTGTAAAGTCAGCATTATTGTATTTAGTTGTAATGTGATAAAGGGGTATTAAATAATTTCATCAGTCAAAACTTCCCAGCTATGTAAAAGGGTAAATCATTGTATGATACTTTGGAGAAGTTTCACCTGAACAAACATTCATTAACACATAAATAAATGGAATATAAAATACTGTTTATGAAGTACTGGTTATGGGAGCCAGGAGCAAACAGATTCAGGATAACTTGCAGTTCCTTTATATATCAACCAGTTCTGATTTAAAGAAATTGGGCATTTTATTAAATAACTCTTCCCTCAAGCTCGAGCTTTCACAACCAGCTTCCGCCTGGGCTTCAGTGCATTTTTCACTTTGTCTTAGATCAGATCGCACAGTTGTTACTCCAAACATGTGCTTCCTGCCTGGAAGCAGCATCTTCATACAAGTGGGGTTTTCAGATACAACAAGTTGACCAGTAAAGACCCTTCACCTGCATCAACCATCAGCACCACATCCGATTTTCCACCCTCTGGCAGATTGTCACTTAACTGCCACCCCAATTACCTCTCTTACCTCTTAAACTTTCCAAAAAGAACCGAACACCTTCATGATGTATTACTCAGTTACCAAGTGTCACATAAGCATGTAATATATTGAACATTTGTAAGAATAAGAAAAACCTGCTTTACAACAAACCGGTTTACACTAAAGGTTCGTGTGAGTTATTGAGTAGTAAAATCAAGGCAGTGTTCAACTCTTTTCAAATCACCCTGCACACGTCCCCTCATTCAGCCAAGAATGATTATACTCCTTTTTTCTGGCAACTGATAGGGTTCACAGCCTCTTGTGTGAAGGAATAACCTGTTTCATTAAGCAGACATGTTCATAATATGAAAATTGAAACTGCAAGAAATTCAGTTCTCCCGTGAAAATGTAATTATGCTTCCAAAGGTCATTTTTTCGTCTCTCGAGAAAGTGAACACAACTTGTAGCAGTTCAGATGAAAGCCTGCACATCGTTCATTAGTGTTTAAAACATTTTCTAAACATACTGCTCATCGTTTCAGCTTCTTTGCTCCCAGTCCTGCGGTTACAGGTTTCCCTGAGTGCAGAAACACTTCACTGAGTTAACTGTCATTATTTAACTGAAAGAGCAGAGAAAATATGCGCACACTGCAGGCCTCCATCAACAAGAACAACATGAGAAAAGACCAAACATTCTGCTGGGTTGCAGTAGTCTGCAGCCTGCTTCAGAAGCATGGGGTAAGGGATGAAGATGGAGGAAGGACACAGGGTGGGCTATGAGGCAGGGGAAGTGCTGTATAGGATGCTGGACCACTGCAGGACAACCACAGACACTCATTCACTCTCTCACATTACCTGCAATTCAGTCACCCAAAACACATCTCTTGACTCTGAGAGAAAACCCATTCAAAGTCAGGAACACACACACCGCCAACCTACAAGGAGGAAGCAAATGGTACAGTTGCGAAGGTTGTTTCCTTGCAAGCAATCGAAATCCCACCTGCTGTTGTAGTATCACTGACCAAAGTATTTACCCTGAACTGATACAGTAAAAATACCCAGCTGGGTAAATAGGTGGATCACTGTAAGCAATTCTGACAACTTTGTGAGTCACCTTGGAAAACAGATTTGATGGCAAATAATCTGTAAAACACTGAATAGGAAAAGATGGAAGAAAATGCCTTTTAGCTTCGCAGCACCAAAAAAGAAAAAAAAAACTTTAAAATTACAGGTCAGAATGTTTTTTAAAAAATATTTTAGGCCCAGATGACAGTCCCGAGCTGCGGTGGCATGAAGGTGCCACCTAAATAAGACTAATTTTACAATTTTGTTTTCTCAGGAAACCATAAATAACCAGACTCCTTTCTCAACTTCCAACGTGATGAACTTCCAAGGTTTCACCTGCATTAGCTTCAAAATCAAGGACAGTCTGCTGTCAAGAGTGGAACTGCTGCTTTGTTGAACCAAAAGGCACCTACAGTGTGCCAGACAGGCTCTGAGATGAGTTCTACTACGCCATCTAGAGGCCGAGACAAGAAAGTTGAGAAAAGCAACAGCAACTTTCACAGCTGAGCAACACCTTTTTATACAAGCAATTTCACTGAGGTTTTCCAACTGTAACATTGGAATAAAACACGAAGGTGACAAAGTCAAAAAGGAAACTGGATGCCTTGTGGGTTCCAAAGGTTTTCCTTACAAAACGGCAGTAACTTTTATTAACCATTTCTACACCCTGGCAGCACCCCCCCCCCTCCCTCCCCATTGTCATATCCCACCCCACTTTACACAGAATGAGCAGCTGTCTAGAATATAAACATACGCTTGGGAACACATAAACAAACTGGCTGTTTATATTCTTGACAGCTGCTTTACTCCCACCCCCTTCCAGGTTTATGAATCCTTCTCCAACTGCTGCAGCTCCTCTTGCAGGGCCTGGGCTCGGTCCAGCTTCTCGAGCTGCTCCTTGGTTGGCTGTTTGATCTCTCCAGAGTCCAGTTTTTGCTGTAGCTCTTCCACCTGCCGCAGCTTCTTCTTCAGGTTTTTTATCCTCTTGGCTTTCTCTGCAGCAAGGGCATCCGCCTGCGGACTTGTAGCTGCCTGCAGCGGTGCCGCTGCTTTGTTGTCCCTTCCTTTGCCGCCAATCTCCACCTTCTCCACAGCAGCACTCAGAGCTTGGACGACGCCTTGCTCTGAGCTCCCGCTGCCCCCCTGCCCCTGTTGTTGCTGCTGCTGCTTCCGCTTCTCCTTGCGCTTCATGTTGCGCTTGGCGGTCTTCGAGAGCCCCATTGTCTCATTTTCCCGTTCGGAGCCACCCGCCACAGCCTGCTGCTGCTGTCGTGCCTGTGCTGCATCTTCTGGGTTCATGCCAGGAGGCAGGTCTGGCTTGCTCTTGAAGAACTTCACATATTTGTTCTCATAGCTGCGGGGAAAATTAATGCACGTGCAGTTAGTGAAATATTGGGTAAGGCTATCTACACATACCTTCTTAAACAGCACGACAATAATGGGGTAAATTTTAACCATTTCTGTGAGCTGTGATTTTATGTAAATTGAAACTGAATTAAAGCATGCTTATGGACCATAAAGGAGGCTGAAGGATGTGAACTCATGTCCACACAAACAGCCAAAGAGCAGCGAGGCACCGGCACCACCCACTGTGCCGGCATCAGCGTTAACTCAGATCAAATCTTCTCCCATGACAATCCTCCCGGAGCAGAAAGTGGTCACGCAGGACCAATACTTACACGGGCACCTCCTCCTGCGGCACATAGCCTTCCTTTACTCGCCGCGGCTTCCGCCAGGTGCCATCCGGCCGCTGCGTGGCAGCGATGTACTTCCCTAGAATGCGGTAAAACGGGACAACAGGCAAGAAAAATTGCAGTGGAGGTGAATTACAAACTGCCCCATTCTTACATGTCAAAAAGTGCACTAACACTAACACACCGCGAAAATGTTCCGTGTCTCTCTAAATGTCAGCTCTACAACTAACATCTTAAGTGGTACCTTTAACAACACCAGCACTGATAGATGGCTGTTTCACTGAATGCACCGTTTAACAAAAGCAACCAGTACCCCATGATACCACTAACTTGTCCCCAAACAGAAGTTAACTAGCCTGCAGGTGAATGAAGGTCAGCACTGATGTAGCTGGTCTAGTATGTGGTCGTGGCTGGTTTAACACTCACAGGCAACTAGCCACTTAGGTAGCTAGCAGTACATCCGATACTAAATATTCTTAATAAAATGACAAATGGTGCTTATAGAAACACACTCGGTATAGAAGGGGCATTTATCGAACCAGGCGGTTAAATGCAAGCTCTTCTTTCTTTCTTTCTTTCTCTTGGAAAGGCGCTGCTATGCTAGTTAGCTAAAGCGCATCTCCTCGTCTTAATGAACCATTTCTTTCAGCTAGCCAGCACAGCAGCTTCATGGCTAACCATGTTATTATTTTAATTCCAGTTTGAACGACGAAAACTGTATTGTTTATGAATAACACTGGCATATCGCGACGTGTTTGTGGCTCGTGTGCAGACAGGCGGACGGTTAGACTAAAACCGTTGCTCGGAAAGCCGAAAGCGAACGTGTTCCAATTTTACCAGATTCGTCTGTCACATAGGGCGTCGCCATCTTGAAACGCAATGAACTTCCGCCTCCCCGGCGGAAGCGGCGCTGTTGAGCCACATAACTTGAACCTTGTATCCATCCTTTTCATATTTAGTTTTTTAAAAATATTCCTTCGTGAAATGTTTTCATTTAAATATTGTACCAGAAACGTTTCTGTTAAATTGAGGTAAGACCCAAAATGTTAAGTTTGGCAAAACATCGGTTTGAAGAGCTGGATATTCAAGTGGTTCTTTTGTAAGGCGGCGACTTGCTAACCTTTTTAGGGTTTTTTTTCCCTTTGGGAGACACTTTTCTCCAAAGCATTACACAACTTAAGATGTGCGTTCAGTAACAGTTGAAGAGATTTAAACAAAGACATTATCCAAGCCCTTCTTGTTCATTTTATACTGCAATTTTGCCGTCACATATTACTGAAGTAGCTGTCTGTAGAAGTAACGTTGAAAAAGCAAATACGTCAATAATCACAGCAGACGATGATGGACATCTTCGCCGACTTGTTACAAGATCAGGAGAGAAATGGGTCCAAAAGAGATGCAATTTGTGATCCTCCTTGACTGCTAGGTATGATCCAGCAGTCCTGGTGGACAAATGGAGCTCTTCCTTCCTGCATCAGACCCAGAGCTGTGAACCAATAGACTTTGGATTTTGGACCCTCATAAGTGGAACACGAACGGAACCAGAGACAGAACGGCACAGAGTTCTTGCAGGAATGTAGGGTGAGGAGATCAGAACACATGAACAAGAGGTCAGGGGGCCTCAAAATTTCCAGTTGATCTTCTATAACTCTATAACTTGAGTGCTGCTAACAATTCAGCCCCCAGTACCTGGCAGCTTGTTGTGCCCCTGCTTGCAGGTACCCCAGTGCCGATCCTTTGATCATTTTGTACACCATAACAGATTTTTTGAACCTGATAAGAGCAGCTACAGGAAGCTAGTGGAAAGATGAAAAGCAGAGACACATTCTGGCAGGTCAAAGACAATTTTGCAAGCAGCATTCTGGATGAGCTAGATCTGCTCTTCAGATAGGCAGGCAGGCAGAGTGTGGTGCGAGATACAGGTAGAAAACGTTTTACTTTTATACCCCCCCCCCCCATGCACTCAAAATAATATATTTTGTAATAGCTTCAGAAGTTTTGCTGTTTTTCTAAACTGCAAACTCCTGGTGCCCATCAAATCCTGCTGATCTAGTAAAGTGAACCATGCTGTTTGAACATTTTAAAGAGGCTGCCCATTTTATAACACATTTAAATTAATGACCGATGAATTTCATTTATGATGGAACATATAAAATGTGTTATTTAAGGGAAGACTTTTTGTATAATCAATCTATTCCATATGTAAAAAATCTGTAACAGGGCCTTTGACATTAAGTAGGAAATTATGTGGAATGACATGCTGCAAGTGTCTATGCTATAACACTTAGTCAGTTCCACCGGGTAGTGACAGAAAATGTGTAATGTGCAAAGTCAAATGAGGTTGGATATCTGTAGGTCTCCCACAGGTACCTACATGTCTGTGGGTACACATCAACATCGAACAATTTAGAATTATCCCTTCCAAGGAAAAGATGTTATCACACACATCAATTTGAAAAAAATAATAAGGTTTGTAAGAAAATTATTTTTGAAAAATCCAATACTGTGACAAGTTATTTCACACACACAACTCAGTATGTCATCATACCTTAAATAATCATAACCAAATGGAAAAGCTTTTCTATCAAAATTCTACATTACACAACAATATAATAAGGCATGGTTAGCGTGGGGATGTGGTACTCTATTCTGCGTACGAGCAGGTTGCACAAGTTGGGTGGACATGTTCGGCACCCACATATTTTAGGATGTGCTGTGACCTGCCTGTAGGAAATGAGTAGACAGCAGACCAGTACCTCTGATCGCCCCTCCAGCTGTTACGCCTGCACTTATCGGTCCTTGTCTGCAGACTTCTGTTTCTAGTGTACGCTGTTTCAGAGGGATGTTTTACCATGTGGCTCAGACTGCTGTAACACCTTCTCATTAACACTGAATAGTGTTGAATATTAGAGGAAACACATGACACACCACCACATACCATATGGGTGTACTCACCTAGTACACTAAAGCTTTGTAGGTCCCCCACTTTCCTGTATCTTAGGTGGGCTACCTCTCTGCCCAGTAGGTAGACCCACTGAAACAGATGAGCAGACTGCAAAGAGGTATGAAACAAAATTTGACTGTTCAAAACACATGCGAAAGACTGACGTTGTAGGAAAAGGTTGGCTCTGCCGTGAATCTGTTTTGATTTCATGTGGTAAGTGGTATTTTCTGTTATCAAATTCTACACGTTCCTCCTTCATGTTGCACAGAAATATACTTTGACACAGTAAATTACTGATTCATTGAATGAATTCATTGAATTTAATTACCGTTTAAGGTTATATCGATTGTTATTTTCCAGAGTTTACAAACCAACGTTGCATTTGTTTTCCTTTAAATGTAAATTGTAGTATCTGGACTCAACGTATGCCAAACCATAACGAAAACAGGAATGAAACTTGTGCTCTAGGATCGGCGCTGCTATTAAATGAATTTATAATTACAAACTGAATGGCAAGTTTTGTAGAGCCCTGTTTTAAAGACCAAATATTTAAACTGTCAGTAGCAAAGCAATTGAGATTTCCGAAGTATAGATGTGGTTAGGAGAAACTTTAAAATGCATGATGTGAATTTTTAAGCAAAATCTATTGAACTGGTTTAATAATAGTCCACTGGAGATAATAATCTTTGCAGCTATAAAAACTGGCAGCATTTTAATATTTGCTGGAAGGGCTAGGTTTTAGTCATATAATGGAGTAGCAACTAGTATAGCAGTTGACAGCACAAATTTAAAAGCTGATGGTTGCTGGTCCAAGCCCTACTCCTTACTTCTGCTGTAGAGTGAGACTTTTGCCTTAAATTCTTTCCCGACTTTTCTCGACTGCATATATGTGTTGAGTACTATAAGGTGGTTTGCTTAACAGCATCATCTCCACACGTCTTTTCACACACACATATATCAAAACTATATGTGAAGTGGCTGCTTCCGCATTTGCGCATGTGCCTGACATCAAGTGACAGTGTTTGCCAGAAGTATGACTGTAGCCATACAATCATATAACAGCACAGTTTCGATTTCCACCACACACTCTACCAAAGGGCATTTCCAGATAGGGAAAATAGAGTGTCAGCTACCCCACCGTACCACTCGTGTTGCTGTTATTCCAAGGTCTAAATTTTCATAGACTTAACTTTGATCAAGAAAAATTACCTTATTTTGGGCCTGGCCAATTATTGAAAGGAATACTCAGCTATTTCCCTTATACTTCTTTACTTCTTGGCACTTCTTTACTGTTTTTTTCTAATGTTCCTCAGGAAACATTACTAGTGGGCCATTGTTTTTGGATAGTAGAGAGCATGGGCACACCAGATATAAATTCTTGTGGCACTGTAGTGACAGGCACGCAAGCAATGTCTTGGGGGGAAAAAAATTGCTCCTCATGAGTCATTACATTAATAGCTAAAAAAAACTTATACCCTTTTTGTGATATGTTTGTGGTATCAACTTATGACTTTATAAAAAAGATATTTTGGGAAGAATATAGAAATGTTCATGTTTAGATGACAGTTTACATGGGATTAATTCCATTGAATTCTACATTCAGTTCAGTTATATACCTAATTCCCGGCTTCTCTTGTTCTAGTCTTTATTAAATTTACATTTCAAAATAAAAATTATAAGGACGGTCTCGGTGGAAATGGAATAAGCAGATAAATGATACTTTTTGGCAGTATGTGATGAAAACTCTCTAGGGTAATTCTAGTATTACTAAATTATGTATGTTATTGTTATGCCTGTGATGCCTGTGTTTCACTGTGACCCTTTTCTCCCAGGGTTAATCTACAGTAGATAACTTTCAAATCCCATTTTCAGAAAGTAGCAATACAAGTCATATAATTTGATCACAGTTCTTTTATATTGTGTCTTAATCAGAAAATACTTGTTTTGAACATGTGAAATAAGGGAAATGAGCAAAAACGTTAAGGCGTAATACATAACATTGGCCATGTTAAAATACTGCGCAAAGCCACCGATGACACGTGGAGGGCAGCTGACATTACCTTGACCCTTTGTTTGAACATTGTGTTTTATCTGGATGGTGTATCATGCACACTTGTGGTCACTCTGATTACCATAGGGACAGCAAAAGATGTCACCCTATAATACTGAAGATGAATGGACTGAGGGTTCACTGCTTTTTACCCGTCCTTCACGTTCTTTGGGATTGAAATGGTGTCTTTTCATGACCTTAAATCTGAGACTTCAAATGCAGATGACCTCAAAAATGCCATCTTTTCCAGAAATGTGGTATCGAATACCACACAAACCTGTTTCTTAACCATATTGGCCGGCACTGCTATGCGAAGGCTGATAGCCAACCACAGAACCCACTGAGAATTTTGGCAGCGGTGTGGTGGAAACTCACAACCAAAGTGTGCTGGCCACTAGCAGTTGCCCCATTACCCACAATCTAGATGACACAGATAGAGCAGCACATTCTAACATTCTTCAAGCAAGACCATGAGGAAATGTTGCACAGCTAGCAGCTGTGTAAAATACACCACCCAGCAATAACAGCAGAAGAGCTGCACGGTACAAAGGGTAAAGAGCACCGTGTCTTTGCGTGCAGTTCCTTGTGCCTCATTTTCTATGGTTCCCTATGTAAGAGTAAGAAGAAATTTTACAACCTCAAATGAGATTGCATAACCACAGACTCACATAATCTGTTTTCTTCACTTTGGCAAGCAAAGCACAATACAGTACTTCCATTAAGACTGTCATTGCATTACACTGATCATTGATACCTTCTTCACCGCTAAACTTTAATATAAAATTAGGTATTTGATATACAAGTGATGTTCAACTCTCTCACTATAACACATCTGGCTCTTGCACATGTAGAAGTTATAGGAGGTGAGACTTCCAGGTTTGCACGCCAGTATCTTTGATAAGTTTTCCCCAACTATTTGACTTGCGAGGTGTTAATGGTCGCTTTGACGGTAGTAAAAGTGTAGCATGTAATTTATACAGTAAGCAGTTTCTTTCAGCTCTTTGATTCAGGTTGGAGGGTTCAGATTTGGTGTCAGGTGGTGGTGGTGGTGTTGTCTTTAAATCCAAGGTGACCAAACAAATCAAGTTTGTTTTTTTGTTTGTTTTTTCAAGGAAAAATGAGGTGAAAATTACCTCTGGGCCGTGAGTAACACATGGGAAGGCATGAAGAACCAACCGAGCCTGTCATCTTACATGAACCCTCTGGTGATGATGGCTGAGGAAACCCCCAGATACTACTGTGCATCGTCCTAGAATTATTATTCCTGCAGGACTGTGTGCACTACGCGGTGTATAATGGTGTTTTTCTACTGTAAAATGGTGCATACTGATGCTTTTGCACAGTTTCTTCTTTATGGGAAACCGCAATCCTTTTCCAGATGCGTTTATTATTTTACACACGAGTATTGTTCAGTACAGACATTTTTTAATCGACGTGTCCCCGCGTAAACCGGGTGTCCTTTGTGGACCACAGGGTCCAACAGCGAGCGAGCCCGCGGCCGCGGGTGGAGAAGAAGGAAGAGGAGAAGAAGGAGAAGAAGAAGAAGAAGAAGGAGGAGGAGGAGGAGGAGGAGTGGGGGGTGGATCTACAGTTCTGTTTAAGACAGAGCGCGGAAGTGACGCGCGCGTCGCCGGCAGAGGGAGACGAGGGGAGCGCGAGAAGCGGGTCCAGCGGGCGCCACATCGACGCAGCAGTGGAAGGTGAGACCCGCGCGGGACCAGCAGCCCCGGCATATCTGCGACCCGCAGGCCGGGCTGAGCGGTCTGTGCGGTGGCAACAACCGAGTGTCTCTCAGGGGGTTTATCCCTGCGCATTGAATTGGCGCAAACACACACGCGGGTGAATTACAGTGCGCGTAACGGCTCAACGAGGAGATGGTTGTGGGTCAGTTTGGAGCTGACTAGACGCCTCAATGTCGGTCTAACTGGCGCTCAGACGCTGGTGGCCACTCGCACTATAATGATTGTGTAATAAGTGTCCACCTAGTTAAGGTTACATTGGGTTAAAGTCTGACAAGTGGGATTTGGGCTAGTTAAGAGGAGGTTTGAGGACGGTCAGGGCTGCACTGTAAGTTAACGGGGACTCGCGTGCGTGTGCGCGTTCACGAGAGCTAGCCTAGCTAACCCGGTTAGCGCCAGCGACATATCGCCGCTGCCGGCTCGCTGAGGGCCAAATGCGCTCGTTAGGCGCAAAAAAATGAAAGAATGACCCACCAGGGTGCAAGACGTGTGGCACTTTTTCATTAAAGTGTGTTTTAGTGTCAAATATGTGCGGGGGGAGCTGGGTTTGTATCGGTGGTGCGATGTAGCCGAGAGGACCGAACAGACAAAGCGGGTCTTCATCTCCTCCTCCGTATCCGCACAGACGTGGCCTCTCTCTACACATCGTTTTCATTATTTATAAATAGAATAAAATAAATATTGCATTTTTTTCCACGGGTACCTCCTCCTTTCTGTCCCCTTTGGACCGCAGGGTTTGTTTGTAATCCGGGTTTTGTCCCTGGTTACATAAAACGTCTGTGTCTGTTAGCGGACGGGCCGATTAAGGCAAGTTGTATAACCTTTACTGGATATTTTTGTTTACCAGGTAGATTAGAGGTTAGTTGTCGTGTAAAACTGTCTCCAGGTAATGTTATTAATCTTTATTTAGCTCATTGCTTTTGTCCAACATAACTTCCACTGTTTAGTGATTCACCCTTTTGCTCAATAGGCTTCTTTTAATATATCTGTACATCTCGATCAAGGGTTGTACAGCAGGCGCAGGTTTCAAACCAGCAAACTTCTGTAAACAGATTCTCAGACGCCCTGAACTGAGGCACTACCTGTTGATGTATCAGAAACTTTTGAAAACAGGTGACGTTGACGGTGTGAGAGAAGCACAGTTCTGACCCTTTTAAACTAGTAAGTCTCAACTGTGGTTGTGAACAACACGATGTATGTTTCCAGTGAGTTACTACAGCAGGAGTAGAAAGCTGTTTGAAAAGTGTTGGGTTCAGGGTTGAGTCCTGCCAGTTGCTTGGCTACCAAGTGATGCTCGTGGCACAGTTCAGCCTGCGAAGGTAGAAGATGGTGCTGAAGTGTCAAGCTGTATTCAGTCATTTGTAATTGAATGATTTTACCTGCACCGGCGAATATTTGTCATGGTGTCTTTAAAGGTGACTTCGGGTCTGGCTACACAACCGTATCTTCAAGAAAAGATCCAGCTCCTGCTGTAAATGTGGAAGACCTGCGTATTACTGAAGTAGGTTTGATGGCGTTACAGATGTGAGAAAAGCTGCAGCCTCGGCCCAGGCACCCGAGTGCTGCTGACTACGGCTTTGTAGGCGGTCTAGGGAGAGAACAGTCGGGCTGTTAAATGTAAGTATGAGGGGAGAAGCCAACTGCTGGTGTTCTACCTCCCACAAATACGTTTGATTGAAACAGCTCTAAAACTTCTTTTTGGGAGTCTCATTTTACCTTGGTTCTCCTGAGGAAGCTCTGTGAACAGTTTCATTCATTTGTGTGGGTACAGTGTTCCGCTGTACCTAACGTGCGTAATGTTGAATATACTCAGTGTCCCACATTTGTCAGCAGCAGTCGAAGTGAAGCAGCTGCACAGTATATTTAATTACCCCCCCCCCCCCCCCCCCC
>UFQX01000147.1:686050-697205 GCA_900497675.1 Arapaima gigas
CCCCCCCCCCCCCCCCCAAGTGCTGTCTTAAGGATGAGCCTAAGTGAAAAGCGTTTGCATAAGGAGATCTTTGTGAAGCCAGCATATTGGCTTAGGCTTAGGAGTGTTGGAGCTAACTGCACGGTGTGTATGTGTGTGCTGGCGCATGTGTGAGTGTGCAGCTGAGCTGTTAGACCCTGACGTGGCAGTGCTGGAGTAAAGGCTTGACTCCAGTTATGAACAACAGGCGCTTTGACTCCCGGCCCAGGAACAGATGATCGGTGCTCTGGAGTTATTTGATTTCCCTCACCCCTCACAAAAGGCACCTTATTGCCTTCCGTTACCTCGCAAAGCCACTTCCTGCAAGCAGACGGGCGCTTGCTTTGAGACCACTTCTACATCTTCTGTGCATGATCATCTTTTTTTCTTTTTTCATCTTTTTTTCCTTTCCAGAGCTGTTTAATTTACTCTGGACTTCCTTGGGTAGAGAAAATGTCTGAGTGTGTAACAGCTGGAGAAATATGAAGGCTTCTATTTTTAAAATAAGGAAGCAGAATTGAGAGTAAAGTCACTCAAACAATCTTCTCTGGCTTCGAATATGCTTTAATTACTTTGACATCCTTTAGAAAAGCAACTAGTCTGGCATGTTTCTGACTGTTGGGTCTGGTATGCTTGGCATCTGAATACCTGCTGTACAAAGTGACAATGTGTGGGGCACATGGATTTTTGTGATCTGTTTGTTGTAAGGAAAAGGTTTTTATTTGAATGAATTTAAATTGTTCTTCTCCCCTCAGGCAGCGCAGCTGACATCTTGAAGGAATGGAACATAACTGGCAAAAAGAAGGTAACCATGTGTGTTCAGGATTGGTCAGCTGCTTACAGACCCCAGTCCTTTATAAAGCTTCTCTTTGCCACATGTGTCTGGTCTTTACTACTAGTGAATGTTTACTGTGCTCTTCTGAAATGCCCCAGTGACCCATTAATCTTTGATTTATGAATAGTGCTCATCTAGACCTTTTTATTATACTATGCCTAACTTCAAAAGGTAGCTGAAAAATATTTGATCATTTTCATCCCTTTTTTCCATTATGCAGGGTCACTAGACTTAAAGTATCAACATGTTTATAAATGTGGAAATCATGAACGTGTTTAAGATGAAAGTATAAAATATCAATATGTTGAATGGGTGGACTTGGTGGAACCTGTACTCGGGGTTTTGTTTAAATTCAGACTTTCACATGACGTGTTGTACTGTCATTTCCACATGCGCAGCAAGCATCGTATAGTTTGTGGAAGTTACAGAACATGAACTGCGTTCTTCAGGAGTCTATACTTTTTTTTTTTTTTTTTTTTTTTTTTTTTTTTTTTTTTTCCCCCCTTTTTTTTTTAACACACTATTAAACACAGTAACACTTCGATGCATGTAAGGNTTTTTTTTTTTTTTTTCTTTCCCCCCCTTATTGTAAGTTCATGGAACTGAAAGGGGCATACATTTCAACTCTTACAGTACCAAGTGAATTCCGGCACTTAATGTATTCTTGGAATTTATAATGCTTGTAGACACACACAAGGTGACCTTTAATGTGGTGTAGAAATAAAAATATTACTGTGTCTAGCAGAAAAGTACATGACTAGTTAACGTTGAGAACTTCAAGACTTTCTCAAATATCCGGTAGGTTGCCTTCAATGCACAGAGGCCAGAAGTTCATGTTGCTGTGTGAATATAGTAGTGTGCTCATACCTTTCACTATACTGTTTACTTCAACACTGCTGGAACTTTATTATGTAGTACTTAATGTTCAGTATTTTAGCACATGAAAAGTTCTAATCTTTGCTCACTTCTACCTTTTCTCAATAATGCACTCAGAGCATTCACCAAAAGTAGCACCTCGCTGTAGCTGCTTTAATTACCCCCAGCATGGTCTTCAGCCTATTTAAGACTTTTTATACAGTATTACCAAAGTAACAGAAATATAAGCCTCAACATCTGCCTGAAGTTTCCATGTGCAGAAGTGGTCCTGTAGAAACCGTAAGAATATCTGAAGTCTCTTCTTGCATTTGCTGTCTTTGAAATGTTGGTGGTGTTTGCTGCCTAGCCCAAGAAGAAAAAGCCCAAACCTCCAGCAGAACCACAGCCTGCTCCCGCTGACACCCCTGCTGACACCCCTGCCCCTCCAGCTGGCAGCAGGGATGCTGTGAACGGTTTCCATGCCAACGGCTCTGTTGTGGATGGGGACTCGCTAGACTCGCTCAGTGAGCAGCTGGAGTCTGCCTCCCTTGACGCTACCGAATTGGACTCAGAAGCAGCCACACCTGACCTCTCTGACGCCACAGGTATGTAAGCTGTGCAGAACGTATTGAAGAAATATGTGAATGATGTCAAAATAATGATTTGCAGCTTATTGGAAGCCGCTGTGCTACTTTGTTTGCAGTGCATACCCTTCCGGTATTGCATTATCAGTGCGCGCTGAGAAGCAGCCTCTTTGTTTCTCAATTTCAGTGCCATAAATCTTTTATTTTAAGGTGGTGAGGGGGACCTAAAATCCAGCACCCCAAGTCTAGTCTCACAGCAGACCCACGGAGGGAGGAGTCACCCAGGTTCACGGGCCAGCAAAACCCGTTCTCGCCCTGCTGCCACCTCTGCATCATCTCTGCTTCTGCCTGATGATGGCCAGCTGGGAGTATCGGTCAACAAGAAGATAGGTGAGCCAGAAGGTCCAGGTTTTTTTTTTTTGGGGTCCCCGCCCCCTTTTACATGCTTTTTGATGTTCCTTTGTCCTTTAAATTTGCATTTGCTTGCTCTCCTGGAATGTCAGTGCCTTAGTGGTTCAGAGTTTCTTATAAGTGCTTCCTGTCATGGCCTAATGCTGAAAAAAATGCCAGTCAGCTCATTCACTAGTTTGCTTAGCACTCCCAGCACCCCTCGGGCGGGGGAACAAAATGGAGAATCCAGAACTTGCATGTCAGATGTGCAACCTGTAGTGTGGTTTTCAGGCAAATGGGAAGATGTGTTTCTGTTGTCGAGAAACTGACCTCATCTCTCTAATGATCTAGAGTCACAAACCCTGTTCAACTTGGAGTTCTCATCTAGCTTAAAGCTCTTAAGAGATTTGAGTTGCCTGAAGAGTATTAAACAGAGTGTGAAACTATTACCTTCTGCTGGCCTGTGTCGAAGGGAGAAAACAGCTGCTACAATTTTAAGTCGTGTTTGTGATTTATACGCAGCTCAAATGTTTGCTGCCTACCAAAGTTCTCTTGAGAGTCGGTGCCCGGTGTGTGATTTGTAGTTTATTGTTGTTGTATCTTGAAACTGATGGGTGGGTTTGGTTGCAGGAATCCCCACCCTGAGAGATTAATGCATTCCAAAAAATGTGCTCATATGGTGAAAGCCTGTAAGTCAGCAACATGGTTACCATTTCTGGTGCAAACTTTAAAAATAAATAATAAATAATAAATAAATTGGTGCCTTTTTTGTCAACGCAGTAAAGGCTTATTTTTCATACACGTTATAACCTGTAAGCGAAAGAGTCGTATGTGAAATATCTGTAGTCCATTTCTGATTTACTGGTGTTTTGTGGTTTGTGTGTCATTTTTAAATGCTTGTGTCAAAACCTTTGACAGCATATAGCCTGTAGTCAGGACTCGTCTTACTGGCGAAATTGTACTGAAAACGTTCAATGCAAATTAGTTTTGCAGTTGTTTGAGGGGTGGAGGCTGCTGTGTAATGCGGATCTCAAAGATGAGCTTAAAGCAGACTGACGCCCAGGAACGCCACGAAAGAAATCGCAAGGAACACGTACGGAATAGCTGAAGAGGAGCTGTGGCCTCAATTTATCAGCCCAGCTGCCCAACATACATAAATATTTTATCTAAGTGCGGACAACTGGTTGTCGGTCTTTAAAAGCTGATTCTGTAGACCTGGGAACTCAGTCAAGAACCACATGTGACCTCCTGTGAGCTCAGTTCATTCATGTGTGCTTCCTGGCTTCATTTCCTTTAAGTGCCATCAGAAGAAAGACTTGCGGCGCTTAGACTGGCAGTTCTTATATAGATGCTTCTGCTTTTAGCCCGATTGAGTTTAGCCTTGATGGAGCTCAAATGATTGGACCAAATTTTTCGATAAGTCTTAAAATGTATTAATCAAATTGCTCCAATAATAAAAGATGACCAGACTGACATATTGTGATATACAGTTAAGTTAAATCAATTTGTATGTTATAGCACTGGGGCAAATGCACACCCAAATATGTTCTGAAATATGATATGTCAGATAATGGTGTTTCCTAGGATTACAGGTTTGGTTTTTTTTTTTTTTTTAGAATCTGGCTTCTAGTTCAGTCTAATTGACCCATATTTCACTGTCTCCATTTCATCCAGCATCCAACATTGAAAAATCTGTGAAGGACCTGCAACGCTGTACCGCCTCGCTGACCCGTTACCGGGTGGTGGTGAAGGACGAGATGGACTCCTCCATCAAGAGGATGAAGCAGACTTTTGCAGAGCTCCAGAGCTGGTTAGCATCCCGCTCTTTAATGTCACATTGGGGGAAATGGTCAAAATAGCTGGTTACTTCCTGACAGTTACCTTCTGCTTGCCAGTTCCTCTGTCAGTCCTCATACAACCTATGCAGCTTCCATTAAATGAATTTCCAGTTTCAGCATCTGCCTAACAGTTAGCAGTGGAGTTGGCTGTGACTTCTGGGGGCTCGACTTTTGTAACTGTCTCTTTAGTACATAACTTCATTGTAGCAGAACCACATGACCGTGTAAGGAGGGGTTAAAGGCTGCTGGGAAACCAAGTGATTGTGATCCAGAAAGAGCCACTGGTTCAGCACAGTGTGAACTTTGTCTACGTGAGCTGTTCTGTGGCCGCAACTCGGGCACATCAGCCTGAAAAACAAATTTGCCTTTTACTGTAACTCCTGGGCAGGTTCAGAGATCAGTTTCTTCTCTCATTCAGCACATGTCCCAGCTACCAAAAAAAAAGTCCTTTATGCCCCCCCCCCCAAAACACCCATCTGCCCAAAGCGCTTAAAATTGTCCCAGTTGTCAAAATGTTGTAGTCAAAACAAAGTGCAACTTTTATCTAATCAGAGGTATGTGAAGGGTCAGGGTTGCTTTGCACGTTGAGAAATCGGTCTCCCTCTTTCCGTTTCAGCCTGATGGATCGAGAGGTGGCTCTGCTAGCGGAGATGGATAAAGTTAAAGCAGAGGCCAGTAAGTACCACCCCGGCACTACGCTCTGAGGGTTTATTTTTACATTCTGCTGAAGTTTGACTGGAACAGTTTTGGGTTAGTAGTGTTCTAGGGGGTGAATCCCCCCCCACCTTTGGTGTAAGGCTGCTTTTGTTTTCTGTAGCTGTGGGGACCAGACAGCATCTCAACCCAAGCAATTCATTCACATCCAGTAGCTACTGAATGCAGACAGCGGTCACATACTTTCCTTTTTCTATCAACCTTTTTTTTTTTTTTTTTTTTTTTTTAAAGCCAGGCTTAACTTGGTACAATGGTGTTCCTTAACCCAAGTTAGATTTTTTTTTTGTGTGTGTGTGTTGTCAGGTTCAGTAAACACCAAAAAGGTTTCTTTTTCAGAAGAAAAAGTAATTACGTTCTCACAAGGCTCCGAGCGGCAGGAGTCATGACGTCAGTTTGTCATCACGTTGGTGGATTTTCTCTCACTTTTTAAAGGTAGAAATATCTGTCGTTTAGCGTATAAACAAGTATAGTATAACTAATGCAGGCCTCAGATTCACGAGGTTCCCGAATGTCACTGGAGTTCCCGAATGTCTTGTGAGGTTAACTTGCTCCCTCGTCGGCGCTGCGCTGCTGCTGTTGGTGTCTTGTACTGAACCGTCAAGGAGAAACGCAGATGGTGCGCACGAGGTTCAGCAGTAAGTGACTGATAGCGTAGTCCGTTTCTTGAGATCTGCTCCTGAAGACGCTGCCGCCTTGCATGTGAGGACCACAGGCTTGAATCCCTCTACAGCTACTGGCCCCTTCCCATCACTTACTCCAGCAGAAATTCCCCAGCTGTATGTAGATTAAAATTTCTAAGGTGCTTTGGAGAAAAACACGAACTTGATTACTGTGAATTTAAATGGGGGAGAAATGAAAAATATATTCCTGAGCCCAGAAACCTCACGTTCTGCCAGAACATGTAAAATTTCTCCCTTTAAAAAAAGTTTCGGTCAAATCCAGGTCTAGAATATCAGAACTGCAGGAGAGAACTTTGAATTGAGGCCCAAGAAGGGCATGAACAAAGCTGCTGGGCTGCTGCAGTGCCTCCTGTTCTTGTCGGGTGTTCCTTGCCAGTTGACAGATCTTTATGCAAATATCTCAGTACAAACTATATTTTGTTCCAAGGTGGAATTCCAGTAAAATCCTAAAGCATTTGGACTGTTGTTTGGCTACGGAATCAACCCAGGAGAGGCAAAGCTCTCGAGTGCAGGGGTCAAATGTAAAAGGTGGGTTAATGTGGGCAGCTGTGTCTCAGCAGTGACTTGAGGAAGTGGGTCATTCCACCCGCAGAGTCCAAACCCCTCGGGACGCGACACAAGCACAGTCAGTGCCGCTGGTCTCGGATGTCGGCTCGTTCAATGGCCTCTTTGTGCTCGAGTGTGTAGAGTCTGGCCGGGCAGTTCAGTCATCCCAGCGTCCCTGAGACGCCTCGAGTCGGTCTCCCCGCCTGAGAAAACGCCCCCCCCTTCCTTGTCTTGTAGCCCAGTGTATGAAATGCGTCAAAGTGGGACCAGCTTTATAGGTGTGTTGAGGTGACCTGCCTGCTTGATTTTGTGCCTGTTTTGAGGAACCTCAGGGTTCAGTTTCCAGAACGTCTTTCTCAGTTTTCACTCCTGCTCTCGGTGTCGGTGTTGCCTAAGAACGAAGCCCTGTAAGCTTGCGGTGAATCTGCTCGGTGTCACGGCGCCGGCCGTAAACACACACTTGTGGCGGTGTGTTTTCAGTGGCCATCCTGGACGGCCGCCAGAAACGGGCAGAGGAGCTTCGCCGGCTCACTGACCGGTCAGGCTCCATGTCTGAGGACCAGCTGACGGAGCTCCGTGCAGATATCAAGGTGGGCCTCCCTCTTCTGCAGTATGAAGGACTGTTGGGGGGGGTGCTGACAAGAGTATTGCTGATGGCTGCTGACCCTCTCTCTCTACAGCACTTTGTCAGTGAGCGCAAGTATGACGAGGACCTGGGGAGGGCGCTCAAGTTCACCTACGAGATGGAACCGCTTAAAAAGAGCATCATGAGCTTCGGACACGGTAATGCCCCCCGCGCTCACTGTGACTTCAGCCGAACGTGACTGATACTCCTCTTTACTTCAATGCGCAGCAGGGATCTGTGTTGCAGAAACGATGGTTTTGCGATGTGAGCAGCGCAGTGGAGTTGATTCTAACAGGGTGAGAGCTGGTAGAAAAGGTGCTCTTGGAGACCCAGAGTCACATCTGTAACTCGAGTATGAAGTTTAGGTCACTGTGTAGAAGAGGGTCTGCTGAATGAGTAAGTTTAAGGTAAGTCACCTGGGGGGGGGGGGGTCACAGGAGCAGCAGGGCTGTGCAGAGTGGAGCCTGGTAGGGTGTTTCACCAATACCAGACAGTCACAGTTGTAGACACTTAAACAGGTGTGTGTGTCACCTCAGTGACTTTCTGGAGGTGCGGATAAGGCAGCAGTTGACTTCTGTCTGGGGGGATTTTTTATTAATTTCTTGTGCAGCACCAGATCAAAGCAGCAAATGTACATCTAACAGCAGGAGCAGGGAGGAGGTGACAGATCTGCACAGTGCGTTACAGGACACTGCTGAGCGGTGTTCATCCCAGAATTCTCTGCAGAGCAAATGTTTAGGTTTGAGTGGAAGAAATTAACTTCTGACTTTGGCAGGTTTACAAAGGAAAGTTTTTAGGTGTTAAAACATTTCCTTCCTTAACTTGAACAAATGTTGCTTGTGGTTTAAAAAGAAACAAGACACGGATGGTGTGACCTCCTCAGAGCAAATATCTCCAGGTGTCCTGTGACTTTGGTATAAATCCCAGCTGAGGGACTGAATGCTGAGAGTCAGCTCCACACTGAGTTGGGATGTGCGTGTCGGTACTGTCGGCTCAGCCAGGCGTTTGACTTATTTAGGTTGGTGTCGCGAGACCCCCTAATCCCCTGGGCCGTGTCCTCCCTCAGTGTACCACCCGCAGACGGGCTATTCCAGCCGCTCTCGCTGCAGCTCTGCAGCCTCCTCTGTCGCCAGTCCTGCTCCCCAAGAGGCGGCTGCCCCTGTCCAGCCCCAGGGGTCCGGGAGCCGCCCCGGCCAGACGCAGAAACAGGTGAGCTCGTACCCGGACCGCCGTGCTTCTGCCGCTTCCGGTCCTGCCGCACTTGCTCAATCTTCTCCCGTCACATTTCTCCCTTTTTAAAAAAACAAAAAAAAAAACAGGGTTTTCAAAGTAACCGGCGTCCAGGTCAAGGTCACCCCTCTGGAGGGCAGCGGCTCAACGGCGGCTCGTACCAGGACAGGAACCCCAACCGGATCAACCGGCGTTACCAAGGGGGGCACGGCGAGGGTCCCGCCTCCAGCACTCCTTCGACTTCCCCTCCGCCCTCCTCCGTCTCAACCAACGGCCCCACCCAGTCGCTCACCGCGCCCTCGCAGCTGGACCACCCGGAACCAAACAGCCTCCCCCAGAGACCCCCCCGGACTCGCTGCCCCTGACATCGGCCACCGACCACTGCCACCCCACCTGTCCCCGCCCCAGTCTAAACCAACTTCCCCCTACATCCCCTCTGCAATGAAGGATAGAACTGAAGTTTACAGCCCTGTTCTTGGTGTTGTAGCGCCACCTGTAGGAAGTCGAGCACCCGTCACCTGCAAGAACAAACCTTTCCTGCATTCTGCCGCTTTCCCGGTCGTGCTGGCCGCTCGGCCACGAGAGAACTCACTCGAGATAGTGTTTTCACCACGTTTTTTACACTTTGGCCCCCCGGTGACACCGACTGCCTCCCAGGTCTTACTCTGAACACAGTTTTAAGTTGTAGCTTTAATTTATCCTCTATAGAAACCTCACTTTCCTTTAAGTTCCTTCCCTCCAACCCCCGCGGGTCGTGACGTCCGGCGCGCGCGCGAGAGAGAGAGCGGTTTGTCCGAGACGACGTTCTCGCCCGCTTTCCCTGTGCGGCTTACGGCGGTCTTTACGTTTCTTCCTGACGCTGAGGAAGAAGGGGGGGTGACACGAGGTCACTAACTGATGCACGCATCTCATTCAGTACAACACTAAAGCTCAGGAACGCTGAAGGAAAACCAAACTGTTCGCGTCGCGGGGAGAAGGTTCGGGACGGTGCGGGAGTTCGGCCCGCCTTCCTGTCCGCCCCCTTTTCAGCGCTCAAACCCGTGGTGCTGTGCTGCATGTCCTAAGTTTTCATTTGCGTAGCTGTACAAACACTGTAGGCTGTGTAAATGTTTGCACAAACGTTTGCAGAGGCGTACAGACAGCCTCTGGATGCACATCCTCTTCCGTCAGCCGGCGAGCGGCCGAGTCTCCTGGCTGCAGAGACGGAGGAAAGCGGACCTCTTCCTCACGTCGTGTACCTGGGCTTAACGCTTCAGAACAACCACTTTTCACAGAGCTGCTCCAGTAAGGATTCTTTTTGGCAGGCAAAGAAAGTCCTCACAGTAGAATAAATGCTGAAGACAAATACCTCTGTGTAGATACTGCGTATCACGTGGTGGCGTCTGCTGTTAACACGGGGGGGGGCAGCATCATGGTGTCATTGCTGTGGCAGATGCAGGAACAGAAGATCCTCAGCAGCTTCTACTGGACGTCTCTTCTCAAGCGCTGGACCCCTGTCAATGAGCAGAATCACAAAGTATGTTTACCACCATCCACAAGTATCTGCTGAAGGGACCCGGTTGCACGTTTCAAAGCTTTTCCACTTGGGCGACACCTGATGTTCTCGACCAGGGTCGGTCCAAAGCTGGCTCGGGTGGAACGGAGCAGTGGGCCATCCGGATCTACGTCCTTAAACGTTGAAACGGCAAACGCAGCAGAACAATCTCCCTTGCTTCCTGTGTGGTCTGCACTGCACCAGCAACACTGGGTGGGTGAGCGTCACTGCCCCCCCCACCACCCCCCCCGGGGTCCAGGCTGCCAGCTATTGAACTGGCCACTTCCAGTTGGCATCACTTCTCTGCAGGGTTTGGGTTTTGTTTCATCTTTCGTTCCTCACAGTCATTTCAGCCCCAGCGTTGCTGGGCCACCCGGTTCGCTCTGCATCCATCGTGTAAATACTCACGCGGTGCCTCCCCTCCCTTAGTCTTAGTTATCACGGCTTTATCTTTCGTAGACGTGTGGTGATCTCCAAAGAAAACGCATCGTCGTCCTGCTCCACTTGCTGCCTTTCTTAAATGCCTTCTTTTGGTAAGACAATTTTCACAGATCTTTTTACCGAGGTGGGGGAGAACCCAGGATGGAGAACCTGCCACAACAATTCCTTCTGCTTGTCCTGCATTCACTTAGTACTCAGTTTAATAAAACACTCTTCAAATGCCTTCTGTTTGTATGAAGCTGCATCTGTTTGTTTGCCTGCAATTCACTTCGGGACGTCGATCTCACCCCCCCCCCCCCAGCACATACGAGACAACCGTAAAATAGAAGTGCCTTCTGTTGTTTCTTACTTTCATTTGCCTCCTCTCATTCTGCTCAATATGGACCAAAGACTGACTGAGGCCCCCCTGCTCGCCCCCCTGGGCCACGCGTCTTTCACACACCTCTCCTTTACTATTAATAAAAGTGTTGGCAAACGTAACCCGTGTCTGGTGCCTCTTTTACAGGAAAGCGCCGCTCGTCTAAAAAAACCATTAAAATTATTTAACTATTGATTCCAGGAGGTTTTAGGTTTGCTTTTGGAAATGGAAAAAATGTGCCAACAGTTGAGAGCAGCCAGAAGGTCTCTACCTGAAGGCTTAAGGTTTGAATCCCACTCCTAGCAATTGCTGATCCATCAAACACCACCAGCTAAACCATGGAAGACTCAAAAGATGGTCTTTAAACATCACAGAAAGCAGCCAATTTGCCCACCATGCATTCCAGTGTAGAAGTGTGACCTGGAACTAGAAAAACTGCTCAAATAAAACAATGGCAGGACAGTGATGGATGTTCATGTACAGTGGGGGGGGGGGGGGGGGTTTTCC
>UFQX01000147.1:697273-743052 GCA_900497675.1 Arapaima gigas
GGGGGGGGGGGGGGGGGTGTTTTCCCTGCCTCTCCTCTCCAGTGAGGACCTTATCACCTGCTAGCTGGTCAACACACACAAACCAAAACAACAATTATGAAATTATAGTGACACACAGGACACTACAACACGCTACACGCAGCTCAATTCCACACGTAAGCTGACATAAGACATGCTGATGAATTTTCTGCCCCCCCCCCCCCCACTTACTGGAAGCAGATGGACTTTTTTACTGCACACAATGCAAAAATGTATAAGAAATGATACATCTCACACACACGCAGCAGTAAGAGGGGTAAAGTGGTAGATATTTTGTTTTTCGCCCTTCCCACCTGACTACCTGCCCTGAATACAACCACTAAAGAACAATTTGGTGATCAGGTGATGTATTATTATTTTCTACCTTTTCTACCGCTACCTTTTTTTTTTTTTTTTTAAACTCAGGCAGCACCGGGTAACTCAGCTAATACTTGGTAAAACTATGTATCTGATGCAACTTTCAGAAATTTCGCTGCACATATTTTGTTACAGAAATATTTTGTTCTTAATTTTTCAGCATGAACATGGTTGTCTACTTTGGAAAGTAACCTATACACATTTTTCACAGCTTCTGAGAAACCAGTGAAAGTCCTCACCTCAGTCATACCGAGAACCTGTGGAACTATTTGCAGGATGACAGACAGAACATATTTACCCCAAAAGACTTAACGCTCTTACTGCAACTCACAGCACTACCAAATATTCACGTGTGCGGTTTGAATACTTTTGCAAGCAGCAAATTTCACTTTTTCCATCTTCTTTAAAATGTCTGCAAACAACTTATCCTCGGCTCACAATTTAGCGCTGGAGCATATAAATCCACAATAAAACATACTGAGCGGAAAAATATTTCTAGGTATAACCTGTAATTCTGGCAATGTTCATTCATGAGGTGTGAATATTTTTGCAAGGCCCTATACTGTGTCGTTCTACTCTGGTGTCACTCAGTATTTGTCAGCTTGTTTCACATTAACTTCTTTGGTAGCTGCAAAATAAAGTCCCAAAGACCTGAAAATCCCAGAAGCGGAGGCAGCTGTGGGTGTGGGGTCAGAATCCCAAGGACAGGCTTTGTGTGGCTGAGGCCAGTGTGTTTGTTTTAGGTGTTATCTGGATCTGTCACACACAATCATAAAATGCAAACCATCAGTGTTCACCAAACACAGAGGTCATTTCTCAGAAATATCCTTCTCCTGCTCTACCTGAAGGCCTCTGGCTCCAGGGGGAAAAACTCACGCACTTCTGTTCAAAACATATCAAAGTTCTGTCACTAAGGTCTGCAGCAACAAGCAAAAGTTCTCAGCTTATATGAGCATCTGAAGTTGTTCATAATTATGTCTCTATGAAACAAAATGAAAAAGCAATTTTAAAACTTTGAGTTAAACTTTACTTTTTAAAAAAAGTTTGATTAAAATGTTTTGAGGCAAAATAAAAGTACTCAGCACTCAGTCTTTAGAGTCAAAACTATTTTTCGCATTACTATTGTTTTACTACAACAACAATAATAGTTGTGAAGGACCTACTTGACTTTTTGGGATTATATTGTTCCAATGGGCTATCTTCCAGCACCTAGTGTCAAAAACCCATAAGCAATGGATAAATAAATGTAAAATATAAATATATTTCCCTCAGACTGCATTTCACCATTTTAAATGCAACCAAGAACCACAGACGAATGGAGTGCTTTCCTAGTAACTTCAGCCCTGACAAAACTGGAGTCAAAACTCCTCACGTACAGAGCAGGTAGGTACAGATTTAATCTTTTTATCTCACTAAAGTGATGATGTTTGACAAGAGACCTGACAGGCAGGGCTGGGAATGAGTCTCCATCCACGATCCTGCAACGTCTGTTTGATATTATAGTCTTTTCTTATGGGGCTTCGGATAAACTGGTTAAGACTCTTGCCTTACAACCTTCAGGATCGTGACTACAAACTGCTCGGCAGATTGTTCCAGATTCCGTGTCAAATCCACAGGGCGCCAGACCAGTCAGGGTTCACCCACAGTCCAATAGAAGGTGGCCACACACATCCACATGTCTTCAGACTGTGGGAGGAAAGCCAGAAAAACGCCACACGCACCGAGCCTGATTCACACCCGCAGCCGAGCCGCGCGGGAGCTGTGACACAGCAGCGCTGCCTACTGGACGACTGGGAATCGGCAGGTTTCTTGTGTGTGTGTGTGTGTGTGTGTGTGTGTGTGTGTGTGTGTGTGTGTGTGTGTGTCACACTAGTCTACTGGAAAAATAGGTGAGTTATTGCAGGAACTTTAGTGCAGTTATGTCCATCACTGTAACTCACCATGGATGAAGCTGTCAGCTACATACAAGTTAAAAATCACTGCTTTGGAGGAAAGCACCTGCTAGATGAACAAATGTAATGTTTAGAGATCTAAATCCCCTAGAAGTCAGTGCTGCTTTCCACACTGTCAATCGTGACCATTTACTACTGTGTCTTAAAACTGTTTTTGGAATTTCAAATATTGTGCTCAGTATTTACACTTATTTTTACCTGCTGCTTTTCTCCCAGTGCTACATCACACAATCACCCATTTATGCAGGAGAATGATTTAAGATCAACACCTCTAGGGCACCACAGTAGCAAGTGTGGTTCAAACCTGTGGCCTCCAAGTCTAAAACCAGCATCAACAACCACTACATCCCCTGCTGCTTAATGATTCAGCCACATCATCATCATCATCATCATCATCAATTTTATTAGCTAAACTGTTCACTAGATAGATAATTTAGATCTCAGAAAAAACAGAACCCTTGCATTTTCGGAACATCATGCACAATATATCCTGTAAAGTGGGCAGTGAAACAGCTGAGGTCTACATAACACTTATTTGTTGCAGACAGAGCAGCACAGGATAAAAAAATAACAAAAAAGGACACAAGTTAATACAGTATAAAAACTGAAGAGTTGTCATGACTTTTGGCACTCTTTGAATAATTCAAATCTGACGAGAGGAACTAGATTCTCGCTGTAGTGAAATCAGACTCACATGTGATACATTGCCAGGACTAAATGGCCTTGGATAAAACTATTATCACCAAACATAAAAATTTAACAGGGTACAAGGCCAGGTGCCTTGCTATTCCTGTTTCTACAGTTCACAATTTTATTAAGTATTTTGTTTGTCATGGAACTGTCAAAAATCACCCAGGACATGGTGGGTAGAAGAAGAAGAAGAAGAAAAAAAACTATCAAAGTCATCTTTGAACGTTGGTACAGACTGCTGAAAAAAATACTCTGCTGACCTGGTGCAATCTGGAGTGATGGTTTCAATCTGTTCTGCACATCTCACACTAAACCAAGAAGGGCTTTATGGGTGCAGGTCAAGGAGGTCTCCACTGTTGAAAGAAAAACATAAAAAAGCACGGATGATGTTTGCCCAAACCTACCTAGAGAAACCAACATCCTTCTGGGAAAACGTGTTGACTCATGGCACCAAAATAGAGGTCTTTAGCAATGCAGAGCAGTGATTTGCTTATAGACAATGAAATGAAGCTTATAAGAAAACCCCCACCGGCAGTAAAATATGGAGGAGGTTCCAAAATGTGGGGATGCTGTGCTGCCTCCGATAGTGGCCTTGAATGCATTAAGAGAATCGTGAAATCAAAGGATTATCAAGGCTTTTTAGCGCAAAAAGTTCGACTGAACACCTTCGGAAAGAGCTGAAACCTGCCGTTGGCGAAAGGAATCCTGCAGCAAACTGCAGTCGAAGAGGGAGAGAAACTAGCAGCAGAGGAGCAAGAAGCTGTTTGGAGGAGTCATTGCTGCCAAGGGTTGTGCAACCAAGTATTAATGACGGTTGTCTTTAATACTGTCCAGGTCATATTTTCTTTTCCTTCTTTGGGAAAATTGCAATGCAAGTTGAACAGATGATGTTTCTGTTGTATAACTTTGGACATCCTATTAAAATATTCTGATGACCAAAAGCTGGTCAATTTTCAATTACTTCTGAAGATATTGCACATGATATACCTAAAATGTAACAAGGGTCCCAATAATGCTGACCAGAACATCACTCTCTCACACACACACACACACACACACACAGAAGTCTGCTAGTACCTGGGTTTAAAACCTGTGGATTAGATGCTGTTGTGCCTTAGAAAGGTCTCAACAATATAAGCACCTGTGAAGAAACATGTATCATAACCAAGCTTTGCTGCATAATGTCAAAACGATACTAAATCCGTAGATTCACTGTGTACAGATCTAGCCAAAACCCCCCACGCAGTCATACTTCTCCGCTGCCATCAGCCACGTATAGTGATGACCCATAAAACAAAGCAGATCTCGCTGTAGCTTTTCATTTGATCTGCTCGCATATATTATCCTTGTTATTTATTCATATTTCTAAAAAAGTAGGCTTGTGTCTCAACAGATACATAACAGCAGAATAAAAGAGCAGCAATGTCATTTCACCATTTAATTTTTAGAAATTACAGCCGGTCGAAAATTATCCACAACTACAATCAAAATAAAAAACTGCAGATACTTTCTGACATATTTCTTTCCACTTTATCTCGTCATTATTTCTTTCTATTATTTCCTCCTCCACTTTGAATCCCACACTGAGCTGTCAAAGCGTGTTTGCACAGGTTGTGTCTGCAGTCAGCTCGGGCCCTTCAGGAGAACAGCGAGCTTCTCAAAGAACTTCAACCGGAGAGATGTGACGAGAAGCTGAAGAAGCTCAGCTTCAAGCGGAGACCACAAGACAAGCAGGAATGTCTGAGTGCCCAAAACACAGCCCGTCTCACTGACACTGCAGAGGTAAACGGTGGGCTAGATGTCACTTTCCTATGAAATAAAGCCCTGGCTATTTTAATAGCTAAAACATTTTAAATAACTGCCAAACACTGAGTCAACCAACGATAAATACGGTTCTCTTTAAACACAGTGATTTGTTCTTCTCTTATCGTGTCGTTTTCCGTAAACACCAAACACTGCAGGTTCAGTAAAGTATACCATATTACCCCGCTGTCAGACTCGCACCACCACTTACATTTACCTTCATTCACTTCCTATAATAAAAATTCTGGCAGGTTCCTGGCACAGGGACACTACAGTACCACAGTCTTCTCAGCTTGGTTTTGGGAGGACGAGCGCGGCCGGGAAACGGACCGGACGGGAGGGTGATATCGGTCACTCTGACCGTGACGCGGACAAAAACCAGACTGAAGTTCTTTGAAAAGGTTGCGTGCCGCTAGTTATGAAACATCCCCTTCCGAAACCAGCTTCACCAGGACGAGAAGATGTCTGACTTTTTAGGAAAGTAATAGGATAACTGAACGCAACTCTTCATTTAATTCTAATTTACAGCTATTTAAAGGGCTACAAGGTCAGGCCCTGGCTGATACATCCTACCTGCGTTCTACTGAGGTGAAGCCTGTGTTTACGCTTGAGTTTACGAAGGGAGGTGGACCCATGTCCGTAGTGGAAAGTCCTGATCATTCTCACACATACGGTAAACTACTAAATAAACTACGTTCATATGAATGGGTTTACATTTCCACCTTTCCCTCCCTACAGGGATGAGCTTGATGCACAGAACCTTGCAGATGGAATTATCCTGCATTTACATTTCCACATGTCTCTGCTCTCTGACTATATCTGAGGTTTAATTCACTCCCTGGACTGCAAATGAGCCACATCCCCAGACACCGCGGAACCACCACCACGAGTTCTTCAAAAGCATTAAAATGGCGCCCGTGGATCTTGTCAGATCAGATTACGGTTATGTGCTCGGGTTCCTGTGTGTCTCTGTGTGAGTGAGCAGCTGAGCACTTTCTCCTCGTGAACAGTCTCACAGGCTTCCTCACGGTCCAGCACAATCTTACTTAGAGCAATTTCCCTTTTTATCATCACCACTGCGCTACCTGCAAACTGGCCACTTCTGCTGCAGATCACGAGGCTCAGCTCTTCTCAGCTTCTCATCGCTGCCTGCATCTCCCTCATACGGACAGTATGAGTAGGTTGGAGAACCACGCTACCTTCTAGTGGCCATTTGCTCTCTGTCTCCTACCTATAATACCCAGGAGGGATGGGCAGCCACTGGTACCATCCTTTCCATCCGTGTAAAGTGTAAATAATTGATCAAATCTTCATTAGAGAATTACTGCTACAGCAACACCTGTTGTTCTCCTCTGGACGACTGACAACCGCCCACTCTCTGCACACCATTCCATCATCCGTACGTCACCGCTGGCAGGGCGCCCCCAGATACAGGATTAAAATAAACAGTGCTGCAGTGACTTTAAGAAACTGAGATACTGCTGATGTGCTTTTTATATTTCTTCCATCAAGGGCACACAGATTTCCAAACTGCTTTTGGTAGGAAAGCAGCCGACTTGCAGCGCGACTTAGTGCGCCCTGGAGACGCGGCTACGAGAGCTAGGTAATAAATAATGGCCGTGTGTCTCGGCAGTCTGTTCCTGGGAGAGCAAAGTGTACAAGTGCCACTACTGTGTACACCAGTGAGTGTCAGCCCGCTTCAAACAGTAAAAAAGGTAAAGGCGACACTGAAAATGTTAATTAAATTTCCTTACACGGGACCATCTACTCAGTATAGCACGTGACAGTAGCTTACTATTTGGGACCTAAAGGTGGGCTCTGTCTAAAATGTGTCGCCAGGGCAGAAGAAAAACCGATCAAACCTACATCTGACCACCCTGCTCAAGCCTTCGTCTCTTTGGTAACTAGCAGCACACATCAGCGATCCCCCTGCTTGTGGACAAAAAAATAACTATGCATAGCCTAGTATCCAGCGTTAACTGTTTAAATAAAACAGCAAGTCACCAGCATTTCATATAAGACCAAACTTAAAGCAGGCAGCACAGTGGCTCAACTTCACAGCACCTGGGCTGTTCAGCTGTGGGTTTGACTCCAGCTCTGAGTCAGTTTCCAACCACAGTCCAAATATGTGTTTCAGGTGCACCGGTGACTCATGGTCACATGCCCTGTCCAGCCTAGCACCCTGTGTTTACAGGACAGGGTTTCCACAACACATCTGCTTCAGGACAAGCAGTCATCCACAGCGTGGCTAGGAGTGAAACTAGGATTATTTCATCAAACATTTGCTGAAATTGTTACATACAAAACGTGTTTGCTGTCTCACTACTGTGCCAATGAATCCCTGAAATAACACAGTTCGGGAAGATTTAGGCCTGGCTTTACTCAGGGTTTCCCTCACCGGAGCACAATGACAGTCAGTGCACTAAGGTATGTTCTCCACACGGTGGCACAGCAGACTTACAATGGACTGAGTAACATTCATACGCCTCTGATTCGGTCAGTATGTGCACCGTGTGTGTGTGTGTGTGTGTGTGTGTGTGTGTGTGTGTGTGTGTGTGTGTTTGTGTCTGTGTGTGTGTTACTATGATTATCACATCACTATCATCATTATTATACTTGTTAACAGAGCTGCTTTATTATTATTGCTGTGATTCTTAAGTGACTTAAAAGTAAAAGTTGGCAACTGTACAAAATTATATGTTTTTAATTATATAATTACACTAAATAATATAAATACACCAATTTTTTATGTGCCAGACTTCTGCAACCCTCACATGGAGAAGCGAGTGGATGACAACATACATTTATATGTACATTCGTGCCATTTTATGTAATGGTGTGCTTGTGTGCATGAGTTTCTAAAACTGATTTGGCAGAAGTAGTTTTTCTGTTTCCATGTGAAAAATGCATTTAAAGCTTCGTATCGATTTTGCGAACATTTCGACGTTTTAGTTCAAACAAAAAGGTTTCACAAAACCCGACTGCAAACGGTCATCAGCAAATTTTCCCAAATTTACGTAAGCATGGCTGTATCTATGTGTCCATCCACCTGTCTAAAAATTACACCATCTTTACTGGATAATTCACCGGGGTGTTTTTGCCACAGTACTTTTTTACTGACGTTCAAAGGCAATTTCTTCTGCAAAACGTGTCTGTCAAAGCGATGCTAAAAGGCACAAACAACCGATTACATTATATGGGTTAAGACCACCACAAACAATCCTGGGACTCCTCTTCCAAAATTACGTTGTCCCCATGTAGACATCTGGACAAAAATGTGTGAAAAGCACCATTAAGCGTTCAGGCTTTCAGTCATTCGGAAGGGAATATCACTTCTGCAATGCGGTGGACCCACATATTTGTCAAAGCTTTAAAAGAGGAAACCCGGCTCTTAGTATGTGAATATGATGAAGGCCAAAGCAACAGAAGGCCTCAGATGCCACTGCTGGCGTTGATGGAAATTCTTAACATCCTACAGCAGGAGTATGACATCATCTTCAAAGGGTCATTCATTTCGATGGCATAAATCCAGACCATTTACACCTGACACAGACCCGCACACTTCCTGTGGGAATATGTGCTGCAGCCATCACCACAATGACACGTCTCTCAAAGAAGAAAATGAAAGAAACCAATTCATGTTCTTGTTTCCAGACTATCAACATCTAACAGCTGATTTGTTCCTATAAATATATATTTTTGCTGCATTTTTAGCCTAACCCTAACCCTCTATCAGTACTTCATTATGTAATTCCAGCGCAATAAACATGTATACTACTGTGACAAGAGCCATATTTAAAGTATTACCAACAGAATATGTAATATCCCCGATTGGTATTGATTTATTGATTAAACATAATTTGGAATTAAACGTTGTATATTATGGGTATTATTATCATTGCTGTTTCTGTTATTATCATTATTATGATCATTATTGTTATTATTATTACTACTACACCTCAAAAAGGCAATTACAAGTGGTCACCAGGAGCCATTTTGACACCGAGTTACACACTTCCCTTATCAGCAAAACATTTTAATAAACACAGGCAGCGCCAGCAAAAACCTCGACATTTGCATATATATGACTGAGAAAGTACTGTAAAATAAGAGTTTCGGTTCACCTTAAAAATGAATCCGTTGTGATTTATTTGCAAAAAATAAAAAAAAAAGACCATTAGGTGATGACGCACAACTGTTCCTGCCATGAATTTAAAATTACACACAGCCCCAAACACACACACTATTTGAGCAGAATATTCCCAGAATGAACCTGTTTATTACCTTAACTTGTGTTTCCCCACTCTTATTCCCCTCATTCCCAGGACCTCACTTGGGACAGAATTAAACTCCCCCTCTCGTGATGATCACATAAATGACCTGTGATGTCACCTCCTCTTCAATAATATGAGCGGCAACCTTCCATCACTCGAACCGAACCGCTACCCCCAGAAAATAAAATGTCCATTTACATAATATGGACCTCAGTCCATCTCCAAAAGGACTGAGAAGTACGTACTGTGAACGCTAATACGTTACGGTCGAATAACGCCAGAAAACTTTTGTCTGTTAAACATTTTGAGTACAAGACAATAACGTTTCAGCTCTACTTATTTGGGTGACTGTAACTGAACTTCTACTTTTAAAGTTCACAGTGGCCTTTGAGTAGATGAACAATATCCATTGGTACCTTATTTTGAAAGCTCATGAAAACAGTACATTTTAAAAATAAACCAGCCCCAACTGTTTGCTTTAACTATAAAACCTCAAATCCAATCCAAGGAAAACACCCTGGATAAGTACCATACGAACATGCAGCCTAAGCCAATTTGTAAAGTTTTGCCTTCATTTTACAAATAATCAATATACCACCTGTTCGTACAGTAATTTGTTAAGTAATAAACATATGAAAGTGTTCAATTCCTTTTGAATCACCCTGCATATGTACAATACTATACATAAAATTATAGTCTATCAAAATCTGTCTGTTTTTTTTTAAAACTTTTCTATAACAGATGAGGACAGACTGTATTACGGTCTTGTGCCCTGTGCTACTGGGATAGGATCTGACCACCACAACCCTGACCTGGACACATAATTAATGGTAGTGGGTAAATTGAATTGTATTACAAAACCGGTACAATATTTGAATCGTACTAATGCACTAAATGATTTAGTGAATAAATTCTTCCACCTTAATTTCATAAATGGGTGTTAATGAGAAAAATCAAAGGAAAAACACGCAACGGACACACGTGTCGGTTTTAGTTGAGCTGTTTTGTGAAAAGAACCTCACAACATCATGATAAAAAGCTAAAGAAATACCAGATATCAGGTGGAGAGAAATAAGCCTCCATTGATGCTTCTGGTCAAGCTGAAAATGGGAATCTGATCTTCTGAAAACCCAGTGAGTAGCTGTATATTTTTTGGTTGGGTTGTTCTATGACCAGAACCTCACAACACCATAAAAAGCTAAAGAAGTGCCCGGTATGAGATGGAGAGCAATGTACCTCCCTTGATGCTTCTGGTCAAGCTGATCTTCTATCCACTGAAAGCAAAGATCCCTCATTCAACCCAATGACAACATGAACAACCTTCATCCTCACTGAGCTCCACTTCCCAGGATTATTTTTTTCATAAGTGACCTAGAATTTTTAAAAGGAAAGTCTAACTTATTAATAGTTATTATTTAACTACAAAGCCCAGACTATATGGGGGTTTTCGCTGCTAAGATAACACTTTTTTAAACGCCTCCCACCAGCAGCTGCCTCGGCCCAGCAACGGGCTCCTATATGAAAAACTGAAAATTCCCGCTGCGTGGCTTAAAATTATTTAAAATATTTGGGCATGTTAACTACATACGTATGAACAAGTAAATGTGCTTTCGTGAAAGTGAAACTTGAAAGCAATATACACCAGCTACCTGTGGGCCCGGGGTGGGAAAGTCCTCGCGTGACTCACCCACGTGCGAGGTATAAATTGCATAGGTGTTGGACTACTGTTGCGCGTCAATATTACCTGCACACAGTTTGCGGCAGAGCATTTGTGAGGCCTGGAGCTGCATTCGGAGCCATGAAGACATTTTGCAGCAGAGCGGCGTTCATCCTTCTCGTCTCGGCAGTCGTCGGCGTCTCGGAAGCTCTCGCAGGTCCCGTCATACCCTGGGACAAGATGACGGAACGTTCGCTCGAGCTCAACGGCGCGGCGCAGCGTCTCGCGCGACACGTAAGTCACGCTCGTGCGTCGCTCAGCACTCTGGTGCCGAAATCTTATTCTGTTTAATTTAATTTTATTTTCTCCTCCTTGCAGGCAAGAATTTAGTCAAGCTAGTAGCTACATTCCAAATCATATAACCGTACAATATAGCAAGCCTTTCGATCCTCTTGGTGCCGTTTGGTGTCATGCATCAAAATGTGTCCAAACTGGGGGGGAAAAAAAAGTTTGAACTGGTTTTAATTTGCATCAAATTGTTTACCAATTTATGCGTAAAAATGCCTTTAAATATAGTTGCGTGAAACGGCTGACAGAACAATTTGTGGGATCGCCCGCACAAGTTAAAAACTGCTTAATATTAGCAATAAGAGCGAATTTGTTGTCGATTTTATTGCTGTTTAAAAATTAACGATGCGTTCAAATCAGTCTTTCTATGGACGTATATCTGTACTGTGGAAAACGCCGTGTTTTTTATTCAGTAAATCAGCGTCTTTGGACAAAGTTGTCAGCTGAACAAAGGGAAGACTTTGTTATTGTTATTGTTGTAGAAATATCGTCGCGTGGGTACCGCCGTGAGCGGGTGGCGGTGGATGCTGAGTGATGCTGTTGCTGTGGTTCTGCACCACAGGTGCTGCGCAACCCGAGGCGGATGCCGTTCAGGACGTCCGCGAGCGCCGTGCTGGTAGAGCCGTGTGAGCTGTGCAGCCCCGCGAACCTGACGGCCGATTCCACGGTCAGTTACCGCTACCGTTACATGTGACACTTGTACAGTTTGTCTGGTTAGAGCAGCACTCGACCCCTTCTTGGGATGAAGGTGACGCTGCTCAAGGTGTGAACTGAGAACTTGTGCAGGGTTCCTCACACAGCCTCGGTAAGACACTTTAATTCTGAGGAGGGATGGACAAATACTGGAATTTGGGCCCCCAAAGGTTTGTTTTCCTCTTAATTCTTTGGGAGTTTTTTTTTTTCCCCTCTCCTCAGTTGCCAGATTGTTAATCTGGACATCAACCTGCATTTTTTTTTTTTTTTTTTTTTTTAATTGAATCAAACTTGTTGCTCACTGTCAGCCCTGCCTGCGGAAGATCGCTGTTGCTTTGGCCAACTACACCAGGATGTTTGGAAAGGAAGGCCTGTTTGAGGGATCCAGCTGGGAGCATCTGGCACACGAGGTGGCGGATGTGGCATCTAAGCTTCGACAACTCCTGCTCTCCAGAGTCCTGGTAATGACACACTGACAGATACCCCCCCCCCCCAGTGCACGTAGATTTATATTTATTTCATTGATGCTTTTCTCCAGAGACACTTGGTAAGTTAAGATGCTTAGTGACCTCTGCGTTTAAATGGATGGATAATTTAACTGGTACAATTCAGCATAAGTACCTTGATCAAGGGTAACTAGAGTTGGAGGCCACATTCAAACCCAAGTCAAAGGCATCAGCTCTATTATACCACCTGCTGATTTACTTTCACAGTGAACTTGTTCTACTTACATTTACTAAGTTTGTGAGTCAAGGATTTCTCATGACAATTTTAACAATTTATATAGTCACACTTGTTTTTAAGAATGACAGTTCCCCTTATTAAATGGAGCGCATCCTCGTTCCATGTATTTATTGGTTCATTCATAGTAATATATAAGCATAGTCCTGGTGCAGAAAAGAACAAAAAACAAACATGACCAATATCTGAAGTTTCTTTTCCTAAGCATGCGTAAGTACATTTAGTAAATAATTTGGAAGATTGAGCTGTGAGATTTTCTGAATGAATCTTTCTGAATGAATCTAATGGAATGCATGTAAAAAATACATAACAAAAAAAGTTAAGTAGAACAGAAGGAAAAAAACTAATGAAAAGCCTATAGTCTCTTTAACCTGCATGAGAGGTCATGAATCTGTCAATATATGCCAGGATATTCCACATTTCTAAATAGCTGCAATATTTCCAGGATAACTTTAGTTTTCTAGGTATGGATCTGATGTTCCTAGGATGACTTCCATATTCCTAAATGAGGAAATTGATTTTCTAGTTTCAATACCTCTTTTCAGCCCGACCAGGTAACTCTAGAATTCAGAGCTTTCTCTGATTGTATCCATATTTTCTTTCAGTGTAGCTGGTACTGAGTTAGTGGGTTTCCAGTGACGATCAGTGGACTTCAGGGATTCTTTTCCATTTGCAATTCAGTCTAATCTGCCAAAGCTAATCGACTGCAATAAGTACCAGTTTCTACATTCAATGCTGCAAATGAACGAGAGCAAATGTGTCATTACAGCACGATGGTCACCTGGTCACAGCGAAGGATGGGGACACGCAGAATTCCCAGAGCTCAACCCACGCGGAGCCTCTGTTGAGTGAGAGTGACAGATGGATGCTGGATGATTTGCGCTGCCACAGCGCCGAGAGGCTGCTTTCCTTCTCCATCCTGGCAGCCCGGGTCTTCGCAGCCGGCGATCCCGCAACACACGGCACGGCTCCTGTGGTTACCTGCGCACAGGCCTGAGGCCCAGGCTGCGGGACACCTGTTCAGTATTAGGACACAGGCAGGAGCGAGTAACCCTAAGTTGTAACTCAGTGTCATGGATCCTTTACACACTGATCAATTCTGAGAGTTACAAATACTATGAAACGGCTCTAGAAAGCTGAAGCACATTTGGGGTCTATGATTTTGTTTTTTTTTTTGTTTGTTTTTGTTTTTTTTTTTTTTGGTCAATTTAGCATTTTTATCCATTTGTGAAAATATTTATTAAGTTGGCATAACTTATTTTTATTTATGAACACTTGTATTTATTCTATTTAATTGTTTTTAACCAATTTTAAAGTTTGAAAATAAATTCATATAAATTTGCATATAATGTGTGGTGTTGCTGTTTTAACAACTCGTTTTTATCACACACATTCACTTGGCTCCCATCAATTCCAGTGGAACTTTGAACACAAAACTGTACAAAAGCACAGCATTTGCAAATTATTGGAGTTTCCAGACTTTTATGAAATTGAATTTCCCAAACTATGGCACGGGGCTGGAATAGACAAGGAAGTTGTTTTTTCCAGAAGCTTTCAAGCAGTTCTGAAATGCATCCCTGTGGGTTTTTTAACCTTAGTTTGTATTACCATTATAACCAGTGTCATTTTGCAATCCTAAAACAATACAATGTGCCCTATGCATGCAGGGGATGAGGTAATGCTTAGCTGTTAAAAAATGGATAATATAAACCAGCATTGTTATTCTTCCAAAATGACAGAGAAGCAGCACTGCCACCTGTCAGAAGGTTGTCTTCCTCTAGCAGGAAAGAGGAAGCTGTGTTTGTGACCTACATGAGGAAGTAAAGAATATGACTCACTGTACACAAGCAACTGGATTCTCTGAATTTTTTCAAGAGCATCATCTAGATCATATCAATGCTGATAATGCCAAAAATTGATAATTCTTTTAATAAACATTATGGCATTTTATTCAATAGACTTTTGCCCACTCGCTGCAATATTTTGTTTCTCTTTAGTTATGGCCATCAGACCTACCTGACTACACAGTCACATTCCTAGCTAAGACCACGTTTAAACAAATCAATCACCTTTATGTGGAATCTTTGTTTCTTCAGTCTGTTTTCCTTCCGGAAGGTAACATGTCACATTAATTCTGCATTACATCTACATTCTACTGATTTTCACTAGAGTTTACCATCAGTGTTCCATCAAAGAAAGATATATATGTTTTCTGTATTTGAACACAAAGTTGTCACCTGGTTATCATGCCATATCCAGTGTTTGTATTTGTTTATACATTTTCTCCAACATCACGGACTGAGTATCCAGTCACCATCCATAAGCCACGGTGGCACAGCACTATTACGTAAGCTCCCAGACTGTTTTGGGCAAAGTTAGGAATCCCACTCAGTCTGTGCGGAGTGTACGTGTTCTCTCCATGTCTAGGTGGGCTTCCCCTGGGTGCTCTGGTTTCCTCCAACAGTCCAAAGATATGTTTCAGGTTAAATGGTGACAATAAATTGCCTAAATTGTCTGATTGTGTGAGTCCACTCTGCGTATACGTGGATTAGGTACACCAAGGTTTCATCACAGCTGTTTGCAGAAGATGTGGCCCTGTTAACCTCACTGAAAGGCTCTTCTGCAGTATGGATGAGAGTGCTTTGCAGCTGAAGGTGATACAGTCACACACCTGAAATTATGCTTTCTCACCAGGGATAAAATGTGTTGTTCTCTCCAGCTGTGGGAGCATCAGTTGCCCTGGATGGAGCAGTTCACCAACCTTTGGGTTATTTTCATGAGTAATGGCAAGGTGATACACAAGGTTGAACAATGTCATTGCGCAGCAACAGTAGTATTGTAAACATTGTACAAAACTGATGCTGAAGTCACAGCTGTGTCCTTGGACCAATCTTGCAGTTCACCGTTCACTACAGATCCCTATCCTCACCTATGGTCACAAGCTTTAGGCAGTCACCGAAAGGGGCAAAAATAATTGAAAAGAGGTTTCTCCACAGAGTGCCTGTTTAGATCAAGAGGATTCAGAAAAAGAAGGTTCGTGTATCTAGTTGGAATGTTCAAAAGAGGTGTACCAGCCACCTCCAAATAGGAGAGAAGACTCAGGATACCCTGCAGATCAGACCTGGGAATGCTTGGGAATCCTCCAGGTGGATTTGAACAATGCTGGACACTGTTGAACAATGCTACTACAGAAACTGAAGTATGGTCTGCCCTGGTCTGCCTGTTACTACCATGTCCCTCACAATGATGAAAGGTTTGGTTATTGGTGTATGAATGGAAGGATGTATCAGCGGACGGATGAACGGATGGATGCAGAATACAGAACTGCTCTAAATCATGGCCTTATCTCCCAGCAGCAACAATCAAGCATCTCCATGTGTTCAACCTGCCAAAGTTCTCCATGTATCTGCCCTCCTCATCTGTCTGCACTGAGGGTTACCTTAGTCAAATTCATGACTAGTTACAACCTACAATATGGCCAAAGTATCATCAACTGGTTACCAACAAGACCTGCTGAGACCCAGTGCCCCAGCAAGCGCAGTGTGCACCTCCACCTCAAGCCATTCACTTGTCCCACTCACGTAGGGACAAAACCTCAAAACCCAGTGGTCAGTCATTTTGGGTGCAATGTGGTTAAACGAACTGCTAAATCCCTTCTAAGGTTTCACTTGCACTATCTTTTTCACACCCACTTCTTCTTGTCTGCCTGCAGCTATACAAATTTATCAGACATCGACTGCTGTGTTTATCTACTTTTTGTCATTTGAACCTCACTTCTGTCGACGGCTGTTTGTGTAGTGCGCACCAGCAAAATGATGGCGTAAAACAAACAAGCTGCGCTTTGACAACTGAGCGCTTTGTCTGCTTCTGTTCGCGTTTATAATTCTTGAATTTCCCGGTCGCTGGGAGACAAAGGTGCTCGATCGTCTGCAACAGTCCGTCCAATCCGGAGCTGACGGGGGTGGGACTTCTGCGCAACTGAATTGTCCGGTCACAGACGCACAAGAAGTGGGATGGGCCCATTCAACCACCTGACCAATCGGAAGCTTGACGGGCGGGGATTACGACTCGACGGGATTTCCTGGTGACGAACACACAAGGTAGGTCTCATGTTCCTTTATTTTGACAAAAAATATGAAATTTTACTTACAGCCTTCATACTTAGGCTTGAAAATCACTATGCGGATGCAGCGGCCTAAGTTTCAATGATGTTGTCCTCTGGAATTAAGGGGAACACTTAGCGCTCGGGCGGAAGTGGTGCTCTCACAGTCGCCGCAGTTTGCGCGGAAACGTCCGTTTGGGCCACATGTGTTTCAAAGCAAGTTATTAATATTCCTTTTGTACATAATGTAAACAGGGGGGTCATGAACAGTGCATTAGTTCTAACGATTAAACGCAGCCGTGTCGCTGTTAGTTGACAATTTGGGATTTTTGCCATTTTTTCATGTACGTCACCAACGAGTGATGATAAGCTGCTGGGAATTGGTGCTGAGGGAAGAAGTTCAGATGGTCTCTCTCTTTCTCCACCCTCTGCCCCCAGCAGAATGAATGTGGGCGTGGCTCACAGTGAGGTGAACCCCAACACGCGGGTCATGAACAGCCGGGGTATATGGCTCGCCTACCTGCTGTTCGTCGCAGCGCTGCACGTGGTCCTGCTGAGCATCCCTTTCCTCAGTGTGCCCCAGGTGTGGACCCTCACCAATGTCATCCACAACCTGGTGAGCTCATGGCGCCAGATGGAGGTGTGCTGGTCAGGGCTGCACACCTGTAATGTGACCAGTCAAGGTTCAGATCCCACTCCTGCTTAAATATCAGCATTTATAAGAAAACATATTTTCCTTCAACTAACAACATACAGCAATATAACAGTAACGTAGATGCACTAGATAAAGTGAGATGAGATCACAAGATGCTGCACGAGAGTCACTGACTACAACTTGAAATGAAGGTATGGGGACAGTGACCGTGAGCAAGAACAGTCAGCACCGAACTGGGTGTGACTGTTGTGTTCTTGTAGATCATGCACAACAAATAATAATAATAATAAAAAAATAAGGGTGCACGTTTTCAAAACAACCCTTACTGAACTCTGAACATTGCACTCGTGCTGTTCTCCTACTATCTCATACACACCCACCAAAATCCCGCAAATCTAATTTGTGCCTGAAAACATGCCTGAAATTTCAGATAAAAATATTCTTATTTCCCAGTATTTTGAAATGGGGAAATAAAAAAAAAAATAACGTGCTCTCAGCCCATCAGAAATCACCTATATAACTGTCTACCCATAACTTCAGCATGAGAAACACTGTAAACACCAGTTACACAATTAGAAAACACTTAATGTTGTCATTAGTTTGCATGTTTATATCACATGGTGCAGTGTGTATAGTACATAGTCATTTCGTCACACACAGGATGATGAGAGGGCCCGTTCGCAACCCGAGTTCAGTGTTACGAGAACATTTGAATAAAATTCTTAAGTCGAATAAAGACATGTCAGAGTAATACTGTGGTCGCCTCTTTGATGCAACAAACAACAAGTTTATTTAAAAAATGAAATATGTCATAAATGTGGTGACAGCGCAAACAGTCAGACAAAGCGAAACTTGTGGAATCAGCTGATAGGACACCAGTGCAGATGTGGGTGTCTCGCTTCAGATTTGTAACAGTATTCAATAGTTTATTATAATACATATATTATTTTTTATTACTTTATACTGTACAGTATTTATTTGTTGATTTTTAATTTTTTTCTAAATTTTGATTTTCATTTGTGTTTTGGTTTTTGTATTATGGATAAGCTTTGGATAAAAATTTGTTATAGCCAAGTTTCTGTTTGGATACCAATATATAGGTATTACTTTTGAAGAACTGTTATCGTGAAAATTCAGATACTGACAGCTTGCTGTATCTTCTTTTAATCCATAGATGTAGGCTGTGTACAGTTGAGAAAAATGTTGTGAACCTTTGGGAATTACCTGATTTCTGCATGAATGGTTCCTAAAATGTTACCTAATCTCCATGCATAGTCATAATAAAGACAGTGTTATTTAACAAACACACTTACACACAGTACTTTATATTTCCACACCTTTAGTGAACAAATGGTTTAAATAATCAAGGTCTTTGTTACAAAAAAGTATGTGAAAACATGTGCGTATTGACCCCAACAGACGTAACTAATTCCTAACAGAAAACATACTCACGCTTACACTGCAGTGGCTGCTGGTGTGAATTTAGAAAATTCCCAAGCTTGGCTCTTGTTTCAAGTAAACACAAAACATCAGCCTCACATTTGGTTCTAACTCAATATAGGGTATTAAATAATTTCACTCATTTATGCCAAAGCTCATAATTCAAAAACGTGTATCTTGAGATTTACCTTTACTAATGGTGGCCCAACTTAGATTTTTACACTACTTGTGAAATTCTGCCAGCTCCATACAGTCTGTAATTCCTTAATTGACCTTCTTTGTTGCTAGGTGATGTACTGGTTCCTGCATACAGTGAAGGGGACCCCGTTTGAGACCCCAGACCAAGGAAAGGCACGGCTGCTGACCCACTGGGAGCAGATGGACTACGGTGTCCAGTTCACCTCCTCCCGCAAATTCCTTACCATTTCTCCTATTGTGCTGTAAGGCCCCTTCAAACATTTCCTAAAACACTGTTCTGCAATACAACCATCTCAAAAACAAAAGATGAAATATTCAGGTTTTTTTTAGCTGAACTCTGGTCTTGAGATCAGCTGTAATTTGAAAGTCTCTGCAATGAACGTATGATACAGTGAGTACGTTTCACTAAAACTTGTTTCCGTGAAACACAGACGGATGGGGCAGACACCACACCCGCTACTTACTGGAAGCGGATGGACTTTTTCACTAGAGACACACATGTATTGTGTGAACGTCAATACGGCGCACTGCTCGGTGCCACGTGCCAGTTCAACCACAGGAGCCAGTTGCTGTTATATGTGTGCAAATGAAAATGTAAAAATTATACATGACACACACGGCACTGCACACTTTAGTGATGTAAGGGTGGTAAACTTTGGTGATATATATTTAGTTTTTTTTCCCGTTCCACTTGACTAGGGCTGTGCTGCATACAACCACTTTAATGATACTACAATTCGGTGCTTATATAATATGTTATTACTTTCCACCGCGGCACCTTTTTGACCCAGGTGGTGCCAGGTAACTCAGCTACTGTTTCTTTAATCCAAATGAAGTTTAGCTGTGCAGAAAACCAGAGATTTTAGTAAAATTATTCTCATATCCCACCATAAAAATTTTAGCTATAATAATTATTTGAACAATTGGCACTCCTGTTCAAAGCAATTTTATACAGATAATTTTTATATTTAACTCACTTAATAGATCTGTTTTTAAAGTAGAAAGACTAAGACTATTTCTACCCATGATGAAAACTGATCCTGTCTGCCTGTTTGGATACTAGTCTGGTACTGAAATCATTACTCTTTACACATACTGGCAATCAGATTAGTAGCAGAAGGTAACTTGTTATTGCCGAAGATGGATGGAAGACAAGCTTCTTCAGAACAGCGCCTTAGTAAAGTGCCCTCTGTTTTTCTCTGTTCTTCAGGTACATCCTGGCCAGTTTCTACACCAAGTATGACGCCACACACTTCCTAGTGAACACGAGCTCCCTCCTGAGCGTACTGCTTCCCAAGCTGCCGCAGTTCCACGGGGTGCGCATATTCGGGATCAACAAATACTGACGCAACCCACATGGTGTCAGGAGAGTGTCCTGTTTAGACAGACAGGTTGTCTCAGGTCCAGCACTGAGAAATAGAGGTGAAGCTGAGGGGTTGACGCTGGGAACCGTTTGCACTCGAGAGGTTTTTAAAATGTTTCAAGGTCCTACTTTGGACACAAACATAAGCAAAGGAAATGTGTTGGATGAGCTGTAGGTTTGTTGTTTCTGCTACATTTCACGCGACTCGGTGCAGTGACTTTATTTTTCGGTGTGCTGTATTTTTCCTGGATTTTCCATTTCGACGTTTCATTCTATATGTTTGCGTTTACGCATCTCGGTGTGTTGCCGCCTCAGGATAAACAGATCCTGTTTACACTATGCATTCTTTGCAGCAATGGTTAATTCGATCGAAATATTTGTCAAATAGAAAAGTCAATTAATACAGAGTTAAGCAGCTATATATGTGTCCTCAGACCCATTCTGGTTACATGTCCGGTTCGTATTTTACTGTTAGTCTTCCTGATCGCGGTTATGAACTTGCCTGATGCAGGTCTCTTTTTCAGACAGGATTTAGGTAAATCACTGTAGAAAAACAAATGTTTTGCTTACCGATAAAGCTGTTGTCGTGGATATAAACAAATTGAAATAATAGTTCCCCACAGAGGAGGTATTGACTGTTCTGTCTAACTAAAACTGGGCCTTTTGTATAGTAGTCTCAATTATTTATTTATGCTTTTCTTTTTCTTAATGTGTTGCCTTATTAGTCCAGCCATGTGGTCTGTCATGCCTATTGTTGTCAGTACACAGTTACAGTTTGTGGCTTCTCTAGAACCGGCAACAACCATTCCTCTGCACCATCCGGCAGATATCCATGTTCTTCATGACGGAGGAAGTTAAGAAATAAGCCCACTTTGGAAGCTGACAAAATCTTGGCAGGGAAAATTTGCAGTGCAGACAAAGCAGGATGTTAAGTGCATTCCATATATTTGAAAGACCTGGAGAAAACTTTTTTCTTTCAAAATATATTCTCTTTCAAAATGTATTAAGGAAACTGCTGACGTGAGAAATACTCGAATGAGATGTCATTACAGTCACAAACTAAGTGATGTGAGGAGTCATTGTCTTATTTATGCTGATCACTCAGACCAGTTTTGTTGTAACAGATACCTTAATAAATGCCATTTGAGTCAATTTAGCCTGTTAGTCAACTGGAGATGAGCTGCAGTCAGCGTTAACTTTGAACCTTTTTCCCCTTAACTTTTAAATTTTTGTGACAGCTGTGGACAGATGAGGAAGATTCTCGGCTGTGTTGACTTAATTTTTAGTAAAATACGAATATGAATTGTCAAAAACATCACTGATGGTTACAAGTGTAAGAATTGCAGTTGGTAGGTGAATATTTATAGCGCGGCCCTGTGTGACTGACTGTCCATCTGGTCTGCTAGTGCTGCCTTATTAATTCAGAACATGTTTCATTTGAGGGGAGGAGAATAATCATTTTATTTGTATTTGATTTTTTTAAACACTATTGATTACATTACTGTGCATTATTTCTGACAATGGTTTTGGATTAGTAACAACTGCTTTGTGTTTTATTGCTTTTGAATATTTTGTATTTGGCAGTTTGTGATGACTAATGTCCCATCCTGGTGGTTGTTTCATAGCCCAGTGAACAGTGTTTCCAGGATAGACTCTGGACCACTGTGACCCTGACCAAGATAAAGCGGTTAATGGATATATTCTACAGTATTTAAATTGTACTACAGCCATCTGATTATAGCTCTAATATATCACAATAAGTCAGAAAGTATCAATATTCCACACTGATGGCTACAGCAGATTCCTTCTGACCGTTGTTACGTCCGGCTACGGTATGACGTGGACGTTGATCTACGTCCTTAGTAAATCAGGCTTTACTGCTTCCGCTTATATCAGACTAACCCTCATATTTTCACATACTTTTCGAAATTAAAACCAAAGGCATTTCCAGCAAAATGTGTTGAATATATCATATGAATACTTAGAATGATAAAGAACAAGCCTTAACTGCATTTGCAGGTCAGTTTCATTTAGCAAATGGTAAATAAATCATTATCTTATGGTAAATAAGTAATTATGCTAACACAACAAAATAAATGACTAAAAAAGGTACAGTTTCTCCTGACTGAAATTTTTGCTAAAAGGAATATTCACTTCATGACTAAATGTGACTACAGCCGCGCTGATCACAATGGCTGTAATGTACGTAATGTCAGTGTCATGTCAAGAACAAATTTAACTGTGATGTTTGTATGCTTTGGACTGGAGTTTTTCCATCTTATTTATTTTCTGTTGCAAATTTACAGTTACCATAGGAGATTGTTTTCTAGATAGTCATCTCTGCATTGCAGCGTGTTAAGATGGCAAGTACACAAGGGCTCATCGTGAGCTGCAGCACTAAAGGACACTGTTACTGTACGATCGAAAGAAGAAGGAAGGAGCTGAATCCACAGAAGCACGCAATGTAAATAATTTGAAGCCAACCTTTACCTGCTGATGCTGCAAATGCTATTCAAATGTGTGCGTGCAGAGGATGGGCAGGAATGCCTGTGTTGTCGACAGCATGGTTCACCTCTGTGGCACCTGACTCAGCTAATCTTTTTTTCTTCACCTAGACAGAATGTACTTTCATAGCCCAGAAAAAAAAATGTAATAAAGAATATATTCTTGTTGCGTGTCGGGTTGGTGCCTGAGGGTAGGAATGTCTTGCATGGTCTGGTGAAAAGGGTCTTAAAATGGCATAAAGGGGTGTTTTTGAAAAACAGCGTTGGAACCAATGTGTAAAAACAGTAATGGTAATGCGGCCTGTGTCGTGCATTTGGACGTGGGGTCGAATCCGTACTGTACGTTGCATGTAGTGAGTGTATGTGTGAGCAGAGTGAGTTTGTTACATTGCTCCACTGTATAAATGGGCAAATGGTTGTAGGGAGTCTAGTATAGGGTACCTAGTCTTGAGTACGGGTGGCGGCAGTTGTCAGGTCCTCTCGACTCGGTCTTCAGCCAGACGGCTAATCTTTGACAGGGGGGTGTCCAGTTATTGTGTCTGGTCCACCACGCTGCAGGTCTTCCTCTTTTTTGTACTGACCGATCTTGCCAAGCCTGATGTCCTTCTCCTATAAGCTCTCTCTCCGCACAGTGTGTCGAAAGTATGGAAGTTGAAGCCTTTTCAAGGTTTTCTTCTGGGTCGGGTTTCGAGAATTCAGTTCGCAGCTTCGCTTCCACCAGGCTTGATCAAAGTATGAAAGTCAAAGCTTTGTCATTGGAGTCTCCTGGGGATGGTGATACAAGGATGTCAGCTAAATACTAGTTAACTGTAAGACCCTAAACAAAAATATAAATAACAGATGGGAGGGAAGACTGAGGAACAGGAGAGAGCATCTTTCACACAGCACTGTGGGGGAGCATGGAAGTGTGTGTCAGGATTCCAAGTCCTGGCCAGGTTGCCAGGCCACGGGAATTCCCCTCTAGTTACACCGGGGTTATCCGATGAACGGAGATACACAGATAGGGCAGAGGGAATCCCCCCTCCCCCTAACCCTCAGGCAGTTTGTACGTGTCACAATTCCACAGCGGAGAGTATCTTCCTAGAAGTGCACGAAGGGGTTTTGTTTCCTTGGCGGGAAGTAGCAGTAACAGAGGGGTGGGTGGAGGCAGGGAATTGCAACCTGCTGCTAATTTGCCTGCATTATCAAACAAACCCATCTGTGAAATGGGGGAAACACATTCAAATGATCTCATACAACATGACTGCTGGAGGAAGAACTGAAGGAATCCTGGGAAAAAAAAAAAAACACAAGGGTTACAGCTGGTGCTATCGTGGACAAATTTCAAAACGATTTCCATGTCACTTCTTGTTTGAGCGCCAGCTCCAGTGATAAGGAAGCTTGTTTGCCTGATCTTTGGTGTGAGGCGAATGCAAGTGGGTCATGCAAAGCAAAAGCAGGTCCCGTAAGGTGGCTTTAAAACTTGGTCTATCGTGGTCTTTTGTGCAATGATTTGCGGCTCTTTTCCCCTGAAGGTCGCTTGGCTATAAAATTTGATTACGAGATGTTGAGAACTACATTAGTCAGCAGGGGGTCAGTTTGTGGCCAGTTGTGCCAAATCTTGATGAGTTTGCACATTTGATTTCCCGTTTTTAATTTTGCTTGAACATCTGCGGTCATTCCATGTTTCCAGCTAAAGCCCTTGAAGTAAACCACAGACACAGCTTATTACACAATTTAGATGTAAATAAACAACAACACAGCATCTGGGATTCCCATATAGCCTTATTTAGATTTGTTTTGATGGCGCTTTCCTCCAAAGCCATTTACAGTGGTGAGCAGTTCACAGTTGTTTGTCCATTTGGATAATTTTTACTTGTGCAATTCAGGGTAAGTACCTTGGTTAAGGGTAATTCATCAGGAGGAGATGAGATGTGGACCTGGGTCCTTTGTGTGTAAGGTGGTAGAGCCTAACCACTCTGCTGCCAGCTGTCCCCATCAAAGTAATAAGCAGAATAAACAGAATTAGCTTCTGAGAGGAAGAAAGATATATTTATCCAGTTAACATGGCCTTCCTGATTAACAACCATCCATTTTCACTAACCGCTAGTCCTGGTCATCGTCTACCCCGGAGGCATCAGGCACCAAACAAGGAGGGTGGGGGAAATCCTGGATGTGTAAAGGTTTAAGTAATTGAAAATGATACTAGACGGGACTGGCCCGAATCAGCCATAATTTTGTTCAAATGGCTGATTTTATTTATACTGATTAAAGTTAAGAAGGAATTACTTTCCCACACCTATGACTACATTTCTCACACCAAAAAAATTCAGTGAAAACAATACCGCCATCAGTTCTGCCCCAGGATCTAGTGCTGACAAAAATGTTAAAATACAATGTGATAAAACTGCAGAAACGGAGAAAACCAGCCATTTAGCTGCCATCGCTTCACCAATGACACACTGCGGACCCCATTGTGTAGGAAGTCAACTTTGAGAACAAAACAGAAAACTGCAACAGGTGTAGCATAACAAAATGCACCACCTTCAGAGTTAAGGTGCCTTTCGCCCTCTTGAAGTTGGCAAAATTAAATTCCCACTTTAACACAAAGACTGCCATACACATCACATACCTTGCAGATAATTTATGAAGTAACATAAAAAGATACGGATTCATTCCATCAAGTGAACACTGATGTACAGTCAACCAGTCAAATGTCCTCACGTCGTGCTCCACGACCCGTGAGTGAAATCGGCTGCGGTTCACCCTGATAAGACAACGTCCGTGTTTCTCTTGAGGTAATAGACCTTTCCAAGAACAGAAAACACATCCAAGCCAAAACTAAACATCACGTATTTTTCAGTTTCAATTGCTTCATAATATTTTTCTAAACTCATTGAGATAATTTACGTCCTTCAAAAGATGCAGGGAACCAATGACTCAAATGTACTACGAAGGCATAAATGAAGACTGTTCAGATGGCCTTCTCCTCACCCTTTCCTTAATACAGAAATCGTTTTTACTTTGAGGTGACAGCCATGTGCCGCTTATTTCATTAGTACATATCCTTTTACATTAGCGACGTACACTACATGCCTGGACAGACAGATATTCAGCACACACCACTGTGCTAAAACTCACAATTCCATTTTATAAATTCCATCTTTTCTTTTATACCACAAATCTGCTTATGTCTGCTGTATTAACAGCAGAAGGAATGGTTATTACAGTTTTAGTATTATTAGTATTAGTATTATTTGTGCAAGTTTTAAATGTTAACTTGTACTGAAATATTTGCCAATTAGGTTTTATTTCCAAAAGTGGAAAAAAGTGGAAAGTGTCTGTTGCAGTGGAAAACAAAATAAAAAAACAAAGTGCATTTGTTGCTTATTACTCAGCGGTTCATCCCCATGAAATGATGCCGTTTGAGAAACAGGTTAGAAACGGACGTGGAGGATGCTGTGCTTGACCACACAGGCCTGTGCCACTGCCTTGCAGTGATTTCCAAGAGGACGTTCACCTCCAGGCCACGGCTGCCAGAAGACACAAACACTCCAAGGCTCTATAACCCTGGCTCACCTACCGAGGAGAACGCATACCTGCGCTACTGCCTCATTGGGGTCCTGGAGAAGATGGTGTCACTCGGCTCGGCTCAATTTGGCTGTTGTGTCATGGCTTTGGGTTTTACTCGCATGGCTACATTTCCATATTGTACATGGTTAAAAAACACAAAACAAATCCTTGCTCCCAACTTATCCTTGGTCCTGGCAATGATCTTCCTGAACAATGTCTGTCACATCTCGCTGAAGTGGGCTGGTAGATGCAGGGTACAGTGAAGAGAACCAAATGTCCAACACACACTGGGATTTCCAGGGGTTCTCTGAAAAGGATGTTCACCTCTGGAAGGGCCTGCATACCTTCTTCGTCCTGACAGTGGCACTGACAGCTTCAACCCAAAGCCCGCTGGGGTCAAAGCAGCCTCTTTGTGGAGGAGAAGGCATGAAAGAGTTCCCTGCAGTGGCAGCTGGGCCAGGGGGGTTCTAGAGAGCTGGTGTGTTGGGGACAAAAGCCACTGTTGGCCACCTTTCCATTGGGAGTGGCCCCTTGGAAGATGCAATTAAAAGAGTCCTGCAAGTCACACCCTGTACATGTCCATACTGCACCGTTCATGATAAACATGCAAATTAACACTGACAAATGTTTTCTACATGGTGGTTCTGCAAGTAGTGCTGTTGCCTCACAGCACCTGGGTTGGTTGGGCATGAGTTTTAAACTGGATCAGTCTGTTTGGAGCTTGCATGTTCTCCCCATCTGTGTGGGTCTCCTGCGGGTGTGCCGGTTTCCTCGCACAACCCAAAGAGATGTGATTCAGGGGCTATTTCGCAGCCTAATGCCCTCTGGTTCCAGGATAGGCTCTGGACCACCGTGGCACTCCTCAGGATAAGCGCTTAATGATAATGAATGGATGGGTGAGGTGTTTTCTGTTTAAGTAAATGGTGTTTAAAGTGTTTTATCATGCTGAAGTCACAGGTTGATGGTTATGCTGTTGTTTTCGCATGGGCTGAGAGCACATTATTACTTTTTTCTATTTAAAATTATGAAAAACGGGCACTTGATAGCCAACATGTTTTCAGGGATGAATTAGATTGAGATACTGTACAGTTTTTAATCCCTTGGATGTAGCTGAGATAAAGAATGAAGTACTATAAGCTAATCCTCAAACTGCATGCACAATCACCATCAGAGAATGAATCAGCCTGTCAGAGGCCATTCATACATTTCATATTTCTCTACCTTCCAAGAGCTGTGGCGACCCACTCTGCAGTCTGCTGCTCTCCAGCGTCCTGACATCAATCCGGCTGTGTTAACCCTCACTTCTGGTGCATGTCACGGTGTTCGTGGCCGCCTTCACGTCGTCCTGCAGTTTGGCTTGTTCGTGGATTTGAAGAATTCCGACTCCGTCGTGTGCCTCCTGTAAAAGCAGGCCAGAAAACTCATATGATTTGTAGTAAAGTGCAGAAACCGAAGGTCTGAACTACCTTGTTTAAAGTGCCATGAAGTCCACTCACATAAGCCACTGTGCTACACACCAACTCTGAAAGTCTACCCAAAATGAGTGTTCTTATGATCTTTATTTCTTGACATCGCAAACATCTGTGAGCTAAATTACTAAAATGACTCCTTAAAAAGCTGAAAAGAAAGTACAAAAGACACTAGCAAAGGCTGCAACAGCAAGGAAGGATGAAAAAAATCAAATTCAATCTCAAAAAGATGGAAAATAGAGAAAATCAGGAAAGGGCATCATATATTAATGCTGTTTTAAAGAACAACAATTAGGAGTTTATAAAATTCAAAATTTTCATAAACAGAAACAAATCAGTTTGCCAGTTTTCCCCATTTGTTCCCTCTGAAGCCAAAACAGCACAAAACTTGCTTATTTGGGAAGAAGTATTTAATACTGGTGCCCTTGAAAATACAATTAAATAAACATTTATTTAGAATTTATACAACTTATACACTATAATGTAGTATAAACAATATAAAATTTGAACTACCCCTATGAATAACTCTAGACAAATTAAACTTCTATAACTTGTCTACAGCAAAATCTCACAAACGGTACATTTACAAGTTGCACTATTTTTTTCAAAGCTACATATTGCCCAACATCCACGCAGGTATGAATTCACTGTATGTACTCTGAGAACACAGACTCAGTTTAAAACAGTCAATTCAAAAACAATAGATCTGCAGTATAACAACAGGAAAATATAAACTACAGCAAAACTCCGCAATAGTGCAATAAGTGAAACGCATTTATGTCTTCTCATTGTGAGGTTACTGAAAAACAATATTTTTCTGTCACTCATCCAGTTACTGCGTTAAAAAAAATAAGGAAAACATTTTCATTTACTTCTTTTATACATATAGGAAATAGACCGATTATTACAAAGAAAATGTCCATGTGACACACTGAACTCAGACAGGACTGACCTTATAACCCCTATAACCTATAAACCCCCAACTCCTGGTTAGACACAGCTATTTACAAACATCCGGCAGAAAATTTTACCCAAACGTACATCATCTTCAGTCAATCCTGTACATTTGTCCATATTAAAAGATGTTGGTGACTGGAAAGGAAGCTGGAGGATGGGAGCCAGTCACCAATCATGTTATATCCAAATCTGTCTTATAGTTGGGCACATTACTTCAGGATTTCACTGTATTTCTAAAAATATATAAAATACCAGTGTGCTACTCACAGATGATACTCCCTGCATGTCTCCAGGTTACTATGTCTCAGGCAGTTCGCAGGAGCTTAAACACATCTCCAGCACTATGTACTACAGCAACACTTTTATAACCCAAGGCAATGTGTAATGAACATATGTTTAATAAATTACATTTAATTGAAACATACATAAATACTGTACAGTGAACTATATGCAGAAAGCAGAGAATAAGGTGCTGCTACAGGGGGACCAGATGGTGTTGCACCACCTTCATGGAACCAAGAGTGGAGGTGGCTGGATGGTTCTTTACTAAGGCACGGTATCAAAACTGTTTAAAACATTGATTCTCACAATAATTAAATTATTTTCTCCAAAAAGGTTATAATTTAAGTATGTATATTTTACATTATATTATACTTAAAATAGGTTCCTTCAATATTCATGATTATTGCATTTTTTTCTGGATAATTGCTGCAATGGTCAGTAAAATTTAAAGTAAAATCGAGGTCTACTACTGTACTGTATTTTGTGCAGCAATATTTTTACTGCCCTCTATTGGTCGATCACTGCATTGCAGGGAAATAACGTTAAACCAGATGTGCGTTAGCAAGGCGTGCACTGCCCTCTCGTGTTTAAATATTAAGGAAGCAAATAAAAAGTCCTAAAAACAGCTTTACCGCTTTAAGTAGCTTTGGAGAAAAGCGTCACACGAAGAAATTAATGTAAATGTAAGTGTGGAGCGAGCCTTACAAAAGGGAGTCCCCTGAATGGCTGTGGTATCTCACCAGAATAGCTAGCTGCCCGTAGGGTCTCTTCAGCTCAGGGTCGGTGGCGTCTGCTTCCACTCCAACCACAGCGAAAGGGTCCTGCTCATCATCAGGGACGTGAGCCAGAGCCAGCAACCTCTCTAGCTTCAGTCCAGACTACGCTCTCCCTGCCTCACTGGGGGACCAGTGGGACTTGCTACCACTTCCCACATTGCTGATACCCACGCTCAAATCCTCGTGCGCCAAAGTGACGTGCACCATTGGCTGTTGCTCAGAAAGCCACTGATCCACGCAGAGCCCAGGAGCACAAGCTTATGGACAACAAGCAGACAGGACAAACACATCTGGTAGCCCTATGCTGCTGCTCCTCCCACCACCCAGGATGCCAGGGCAAGTATTGCGTAGCTCAAGCGCTGTAGAAGATGGCTGGCCTCTGCCTTCATGGCTAGGAGGTGAGTGGCTTTGCAGAGGAACACCATCCCCATGATCTCCACCCCCTCCCTGCCATTATGGACAGCCACATCCAGAGGTCCACTACCATGGCAACACAGGTCAAGCACCAAGGGCACAGGAAGTCAGCCAGGAGCGTATGGCACCAGTAGATGAAGTGGGACACTATTACCCTGCCATGTGGTCCCTCATGATAGTGGTGGGTCCACTACTTTGCCTGTCTGTGGAACCTCCCGGAGGAAGAGGTCTGTTTGGAATAAAGCGACTCCACCTGCTGGCTCCACTGCTTCACCTCTGCCCTTGTTTCCCTCGTTCTCCTGAGCTGTGTGTCCTCAGATCCCTGCCTTCATTTCTACTGCACAGTCTGTGCTCCTCTTTGTTATAAACATCTGCTTCACATTCACTGTGTCCAAAGAACTTCACCTCCTCCTCCTCCTCCTCTCTCCTGCTGACTCCCTCACATGTTCCAAACTCATCCAAGACAGGCCCACCTGTCCTCCTGTTGACTGGTGGAAGTGTCTCAAAAGAAGGACATAAGATCAGGGCTGCCTGCCATTTGTCCCCGTGAAACAGATGACTAGATTCTCTTCCAAACGCATCCTCCAGATTCAACAGTTGGATTAACTACACAGCAGGAGTCGTCAGATGAGTCCTGAGGAAAACCAAACCTTGAGAGAAATGTGTCGGACATCTCCAGTTCCACGTCCTCCGGGTCATCCAGCGAGTGTGCAGCCTTTGACTGCCCTTACACTGGCTGCTGCACCATCCTCTCATTCTGGAGGCCACCTCCATGTTGTGGCTCCTTCCAGCACACCATACTTTCAGCTCACTCCATAATAGGGATGGCGTGGGCTTGAGTGGGGTGAAGATGTTTACGATTTTTTCTTTTACACTGCTCGCCACCCCCTGCTTCAACAGCCCGAGGCCCACACTCTCCTGAACATTCTGTGGAGCATCCCAGGCCATAGGTCCAGGTGCCTTCCTGTCCCACCAAACACCTGTCACCTGCTGAAGCACAGAGGGGGGGGCAAAAGACATACAGAGAAGGCTGTGAATGCATAATATGAGTGACTGCTGTAGCCTCAGGTAATGTCTTCAGGGATCGATAGTCTATCTTTCTATTTAAGAGAATTACTGAAGTTCTCCTCAGTCCATCTGCTTCTCTTCAGTGAGAACAAGTGGGGACACCAGCCATGTGAAACTAACGTGGCCAATGAAAAGTTATGTTAGACCCCTTATAGTTAATACTGTTACTACTAAATTCGCCAATAAGTTTATTTGTACAAATAATTGCATTTTATTTTTTGACTGTGAAAGGAAAACACGAATTAGACAATTGATAAGGGAAGGGGGCAGGTAAAACACAGAGGGGCTACAGAGGAGCCGCTAGAAGCTAAAAGCTCGTGAGGCCGCCGCTGCGCGCAACTGTGACATTACAGAAAGATGCAGCTCGGGCCACTCAAGCTAGAACGCAATTCCACCATCACTCGCGTAAGACAACAATCGTCCAGAGCAGCAGAAAGTGTTCCTATTGGCATCTCTACCTCGCGTTGCTAAACGTTACACTTAAATCTCCATATTCCACAGTCACTTCGCTGTTGGCCGCGCTGAGGCGCACTACTCTTCGCTTGGTCCCCCACTTCCGGTCCGATGACGCCCTCACACTGCGGGGCGGAAGTGGCTCGATCTCCGTGTTCGGCTGTGAACGCGCCAAATGTTACACGTTTACGTACTTTTACTTAAATTGTGTGTATACAGTTTCACTTTTGCACAAAACACCCACGGCATTTTATGTGGATGGTTCAAATATGACGCGGTTAAGCAGCAAAACACCACAATGTAACGGTTTTATTTAAATAATTTATTTTTGTCAAAAATATTAAAATATAGACTGTTTTTGGATTATTAGGCGGACCAGAATTATTCTGTTCGATATAGGACAAAAAATATGTAGACAGTTCTTAATCCTTCACATTTTCTCAATGAAGTCACATCCCACCCTGTTCTTGACAAACATCGGGTTTCAGAGATGAAATAACTAAATTACCTCCACCTGTTCCAAACAAAAATCCTATTACACATAGCATACCGCAGAATCACACACATAAACAAAATATGACTGTTTTGTACATTCATTCCAACTCGGTTAGCTTTCTGTAAAAGTATCAGCAAGATGGCCTTGAACCACTGATGCATTGAAATATTTCTGTGAAAAATTATGGTAAACCAAGATCAACCAGATGGCAAATAGCACTGCAAAATGTTTTAACATCAGTGGGTTCTTGAAAGGCAACATTTAAAACTAGAAGCCATCACCAGGCAGTATCTTACATAGATGGTAACAGGGAAAAAATTCTGCCAGATAACCCATATTTGATAAGCAAAGTGATATTTTACAATGAGGTTGAATTTAGCACTGTTTCATGAAACAATGATATACCAAAATAATAGCAGAATTTTCAATTTAAAAGCAAAACAAAAGTGCAGTCTAGTTATCCTGAGAAACATCTTGTAAAGATCAACTTTAATTTTTATTGCAATTCAGGAAAAGCCCACACTGAAACTTACAAATGCAAAACCAAGATACGCACACATATAGTACAAAGATAAAATATAAATAACTACTAAAAAAGACAGACATAAAAAGGAAATTGTATATACACCTTAGATCTTTAAAAAAGTTTGCAAACTGTACTCTACAGCTCAGATTGACAATTTAATCGTGTACAGCTGTAACTCGTAAACACAGACACATTCGCCACGAATGTTCAGAGAGCACATACTGGCTTACAGGCATCTTAACTGTGATACTGCATACAGTCACGTGCTTAAGTGGTCTACTGTGATTCACACAACTGCTCATGAACACAACATTTAATGTTGGCTATGGACAGCATCAAAATATCAGTTTCCAAAAACGGATTTAGCACCAGCAGATTTACAACTACAGCCGTTTCGTTTTTAAACCAAAACAAATTCTAAGAACATTATGGGCCAGAAAATAATTAGCTACCTTGGAGAGTTCTCTGCTTTCAGAATAAAAATAACAATTAAATCCTCTGTGAAATTAAGTGATTATTAAACCATCTAATAAGATATTGTTTAAGAAGCATTTTCATATTTTTGCAAGTCGTAAGGGCTGTTGTAATTTCTCCACCTTCCTGAGCTGAACTGGGCACCATAATCAACAACCTTTCCATCAAACGTGGAAATGTGGCCATCTGTATGGTGTCTCCAAATTTGTGCAAATCAGATTTTAGGGTCTGCTCAGTCCCAAGATGCAGCCAGCCTCCAATAACTTTTGAAAGGCTCTTTGGTGGTCTCTGCAGAATGGTCTGTCCCCTTTCTCACATGTTCCTGTGGTTCCAAAGGAGCTCCTTCACAACTCCCTCCCGCTTTATCATCCTCTGTCTTTCTTGTTCTTCTTCCTCCTCCTCCTCTTCATCAGTTGCAAAAAGTTCCTCCTCAAAGAATGACCCTCCCAAGCCATACTCTTGGGCATGAATGGAGACCTCATTGGACATTAAATGTGGTGAGCCCTCGATGAAATCTGCAAATCTGTGCAAATTTTTTTTTTTAAAATTACCAGCAGTAATAGGAATTATGTGTGCTACATGAATTTCATGACAGCACATTCTTACCTTTTGGGAGACTGGAGTCTAGAGACCATCTTCCAGGCATTGACATCAGGGCTGCTGCAGTACTGCCGGAGTTCCTCCAGGGCACGCTGTGTCTCCACCTCACCTTGTTTCTGGTACTCCTCTTCTGTGAGCAAGCGACGGGGCTTCAGCTTTCGACACCAGTTGGGCCTCAGCTTACTAACACACAGAGAATCAAATCTAAAGTAAAATCACATCTACATACTACAGAACTACAATTTACAATGAGAACCTGATACAGCACGTGAAGTCCAAAATCTTATACAGCCAGTTTACCACACACACCTTAAATTACCATAAGCATTTGTTTACACAAAACAATAGTAAGATAATGAACAGGGTAGTAGGTGGCATAGCGGATAATATTGCATTGAGGGGATCCAGGTTAAAATTCCACTTCCTGCTGTAATACACTTCAGCAAGGAACGTACCCTAAATTGATTCAGTAAAAATTAGCCAACTGTATAAATGGGTAAATCAGTGCAAGCAGCTTAACACTGCAAGTCACTAAATTATGGGAACACATTAATGAAAAATACTTTGTAACCTTGAAAATACATAAGAAAATAAATCAGACAATGAAATAAAGTAAAATCAAACACCGAAGTACAGTCGTCCCTCGATATTCGCAGGTTCCACATTCATGGATTCGGTTATTCGCGGGTTTGCCATCGATAATTAAATGGGAATTTTTTGGAGATTTGCAGCATACTGTGAAAAAACGCAGACAAGGTGCATATGTAAAGAAAACTTTTAAAAAATTAGTAAGTCATAAACGCATAAATATATGTATTGTTAATCTATTTTATCATTTACTACCATACATACATACAGAAATTTATTACAAATACAGTAAAGGGTTAGGGAGCCTACAGTTATTTGCGGTTTTCCACATTCGCGGGGGTCTTGCACCCCTAACCCCCGCGATTATTGAGGAAAGACTTTATACTTCGAGAGAACATGCATGAACTAAGAAAGTGTTACATGTTGGTACCACATCTGGGGATAACAGGAGTCACCCGGGGCATATTGATCTAAGACCACTAAGTCATTCGGCTTTGATGTATTTGCAATTGTTATTCATGTGGGAAAATTATTTTTCACGTTTTTCTGCAAAAAAAAGAATAAGTAAAAATAAAATAAAATAAAAACTCAGGTTGTGCACATAAAGTTCCCACTGCAGTCACGTGTGCCTAACAGGCATCTCCACTGTATTTATCTGCACACTGTACTAAAATTAACGTACAGTACAGAGGCAAAGGTTAGTTTTGAAAGTTAAAATACCCACCTGTATGCAGCAAACACCAGCCGAACAGGGTATTCCAGATGTTTTGAACAGAAAGCTGCAATGATAACAGCAAATGCCACCTGCTGAACCTGGATCCCAGCATATACCAGCAGCAGCCCAAACAGCTGCAGCACCCAAGACAGGATATTGATGCTGCGCTCGTCCACCAGCGGCCCATAGCGGTAGCACACGGCAAAGCTAACAAATCCCACCACTGCTGTGTAACCTGCACAAAAAAAAACAAACAAAAAAATAAACACAACAGATCCTGAAACTGTTTGCAACAGAATATGCTTCTCATTAACACTATTAACATAAAAAATGATTATTCAGATAAATACATCATTCAGTGCCTCCATTTGTGCTCCTCAGGAAGCCTCACCTAGGGCATAGTGCCAGTGTTCTTTCAGGATCAGCTGGAGGTTCCTGAACACCAGTTGGATCAGGTAGAAGGAAAAGGACCAACCTCCAACTATCAGGACATAGAACGGGCTTCTCTGAAGGACAAAGACAAATTTATATGCCACATGAAAGTTGAAGGGAAAAAAAAAAAACTGAACAGTTGAAAAACATGAAGTTAACTGAACACGAAGTAACTAAATTACAACAGTTTACTGAACACGAGGCCTTCTAACCCTGACCTCTTACCTTTGGCAGCAGACGGGCAATGATGAAAATGAGGATGATGAGGGAGGCAATCATGCCTGTGCTCATTCCTGCTGAATAATAGAACACCTGACTCCTGTAATGACAGAGGGTGGTGTGCATTCAGTTCAAGTAAATAATCAGAAATATATTTAAAAAAAAAAACCTCATCAAATGAAAGACTAAGAGATGGTTTGTTAGTTTAAGTTTGTTCCCAGGGGATCCATTGTATACTGTTTTAGTGTGCTTTACAAACTAACTATGTATGTAAAAACAGACAGAAAACAAGTGTGTGAGTAAGTAAGTGATGAAAATTAAACTAAAGATAAATAAATAGTGTGGAAATTTTTTTCTGAAAAATGGTAACTCGTACATTTGCAACCCAAGGAGACAGTATATTAAAACTAAACAAGTCATTTAAACCAATACTGAAAATTTCTCTTTTAGTTTTATGGAAATAATACTACTAATTATATGTTTGTAGTATATATTATTTTTTAATCATTGAAAAAGTATTTTTTAAAGAACCTTATTCATTACTGTTGGAAGTACTACTGCCAATTGGTTACAGAGAAAACATTTATCCTTATGGGAAAGAAGAGAAAAAAAAAAAAAACAAACATTCTCCACCTGGAGCAATATACCACTGCACCAATGTGCTTAAATTACATCACATTAATTCATTAACTGAACCTGAACTGATGTCAGGCTGAGGCAGTATTACCTGCTAAGAGTGTCCGCAAAGAAGAACAGAAGCAACCCAGCTACGAACACCAGGAACAGGTAGATGTTTAATCCTTCAAGAGATGTGAACAGTTTCAGACACAAGTTGTAGATAATGAAATCAATTCAATGACCTCAAAACCCTTTACTTACTGTGCGTGACCTTCACTGTGTACAGGGTTTCGGGGTCAGTTGGGTTCACCCGGAAGCAGGTCTTGGTGCTGAAGAGACTGATGTCAATGGTGGTTTCGTTGGAATGCTCATGTAAGAAATACTGCACCACACCCCAAAGACTGAGGTACTCCAACTCCTGCAGTTCTTCTTCGTCCTGAACTACCTGCACCTTGAACTGCTTTGAGCTGCTCACATGGATCTGCGAAAACAATTTGATCATAGTATTTCAAGCTGTGACAGCTAGTCTGCTTACAACAAACACGGCTATATAAAAGAAAGCCCTACGCAAACATTCTCAGAAGAGTATAAGGCTCAAAAAAAACAAACAAACCACACTTTGTCCACTATGGACATGCGTAGGTGACTGCAGAATCAAACTCCAGCTTCTCCTACCTGAATTGTTATCCATGTTTCCCTCCATCCGGGAACCTTAGGGTTCTGGTAACAGAAATACCGCTGTTTCTTCAGGTCTTTCAACACCTCCCCTTCCTTAATATTAACTATAGACAGTTTGTTACCTGAAAAAAGATATAAAATACATTGGAATTAAGTATATTGAATAGAATATATCAACTGTCATTATGTTTTGTATGGAAACATATCTTAAAGCCAGAACCAGGAGCCAGTACCTGTGATGCCTGGCAAGGATCTGTTAAATTCAAATTAATTTCATTAATCGTTCCGTTAGCGCGCGTGTGTGTGTGTGTGTGTGTGTGTGTGTGTGTGTGTGTGTCCTCAAGCAAGCAGTTAGCACTGCATACATTAATAAAGTGATATTTAAGTACTAAACTGAAATGTACTGAATGGTTGAAAACGTTAAGTATATTAAGCATTATACATGTAGTATACTGAGCCTTTGCAAGATCAAGGAATCAAGGGGGAAAAAAACTGAGTTTGTTTCCAAAGTGGTTTAAGCTACATGTTTATATGATACTTGGGTACTGAGAAATGAAACTTCTGGAAATGTTGGATTCTTGTTTGAATCACCATATCATTTTTGTGTCAAGTTCCTGAACTTCCGTGGACGGGTAGAGGTTGCCTATGCAGTTAGCCACCTAGAAAAACAATGTTATTTGGACATATTGTGTTGTTCTGCACAAAAAAAGTAAATATGCAAGCACTGTCGCCCTGCAGTCTCACAGAGTATAAATTCAAACAGAATGGCTGCCCACGTCTCTCCCCGCAGCTAAACATCTCTCTCACCTAACAAACCACTTCAAAAACTTCCACCGTAAACACTCAGCACATTTAAAATAGTTCCTACCTGAGGTCTGCTCCGTTGGGACGAAAAAATTCAACGCAACGCATAGCAAAATAGTAACAACAGTTAGTCTGTTACAGTTAAACCCCGCTTCCAGTTTCATGCATCCCGCCATGACAGCAACGTGCATAGCAACTTGCTAAGTTTTTCTTTATCGACCTGGGAAGCGGATTGAGGAACAGGCGCTCTAGCCAATCAGAGAATGGGCCTTCGTTACGATTTCAGCATGGGACGCAGAGATTTAAGGATTTTGAACCAATGGTGAAGAAGAAAAATTGATTGACATAGAAATTTACCAATCATAGTAGCGCCGTGTAAATTTTAAACAAATTTGATCGCCGTGACCTGTTGGTCGTTTTGGTGGGTCTGTACGTCCCAGTGTAAAAACAGTAAATATTAATCAGCGTTCCTTCTAATAAAAGCTATTAACAACAAATCTAACCTTAAAACAATTAACCCTGAGCAATCTGAACATAAAAAACTTTCGTAGCACACCGCAGTGTTGCTAAAATATCACATTTTCATTTGCTGCCTCATTTCTTTCGCAGACTGTCATTATGAAATAAATCTCCACTGAACATTATACTTTATGTCATGTTAGGAACTGAAATAACACAAAGCCGAAGCTGATGGTTCCATGTGAAACCGCAACTGAAAATAAGTCCGACTGATGATGCTGATGGCCCATTGTGTCCGCAGCTCGCAGACAAAGTCAGACAGAAGATGCCGGTAAAGGCGGTTATGGTCATTACAGCTTAAGAAATGCGCTAAAATATCTTTATAAAATTTCACAAGAAAATAAAAACATTTGTTCAATGGCTTTTAGAAAAGGGGAGGAGAGAATTTCATTGATCCCTGCAGTTAAATGTGCTGTACAGCAGGTGGACACATAGGACACATAAGACATTAATAAGTAGCATAACAAAAAAAGAAAATAAAAAAAAAACAATAAATTGCAGTAATAAATACAGTCCAGTTGCTGAAGGGTTAAAAAACCTCATGGCAATCATATCATTTAGAGGATGTGAGCCAAAGCCCCCGATGGACTGTAGCTTCCTCCTCAATCTGGTCTCTACCTCCACTGGATCAGGGCAACGTGACAGAACCCGCTTTCCTTACAGTTTTCAAACTTATGAGTTTGAAAGCTAACAGATTTCTGATCGCAAACTGGCGATAAAAAAGAGCCAGATGCCTTCGCTGAACACAGCGCTGATGCTGTCCTGATTGAAGATGCGTAAAAAGTACAGCTTAAGCAACGCTAGTCATCCTCAGGCCGATGCCCAGGTTTCTGGTATCTTCCAACTTAATCATTCCATGTGTTTGTAACTTTAAATGGACCGGGTTAGCCTTTTAATACTAAAGTTTTTGCCCATTTAAATTTTACAGATTATGCAACCTTCACTGACCATGCTTGAGAACTACAGCACCAGGTAGTTTAAGATTTGGAAGCCTCTGCGGAAGTTGAAATACACTCTATATTCAAAAACCATAAAGGGTAGAAGCTGTGTTGTAGAATAGTGTGTCATTGTTTCAAAGTGTAACTAAAATCTGAAAATATCTGTGTGAAACATTGCGCAGAGTGTAAAATATGCCGGCATAGACTCCTTGGAGAAATTATGTACAGTGCAATAAAAATAAGGTGGTGTGATATACATATACGTGTGTGTGTGTATGTGTGTGTGTGTGTGTGTGTGTGCGCATTTTTAAATCACTGTATTGAAAGTGCAGCGAAATAATGAAGGCGAACAGAGAGAGACACAGGTGCTAAACTTCAAAAGTAAGAGTATAACTGATGCCCAGTGGCTGCACTGTTGTATAATAAGTTCATTCATTTCATTTCCATGAGTTCTACAGGATTATGAGATATATGCGAAATATATGTGACATTGCAACAGTTCTCATTCCAACATTTTGTGGTCCATTCTGTATTACAGGTTGAATCGTATGAAAGTTTTGTCTTGAAAATCAATTAAGAATAACATAATGTTCTAACATTTTGGACAAGTGGCTATTGGTAGTGGATTGATGGAAAAAGACAATGTTTAGCATTTTAAAAACAATTTTACCATTGGATGCATCATGCAAAGTTATGTTATGTTTATAAATACCTTTGTAAATCATCTCAAACCCTAACTGTAATTCTGCAACGGGTCTAAATTTTGAAGAACAGTTGTGCAGATCTGGTCCTTGTTAACAACCATCAGGCCTCATGGTGTGTAAATTTCAAATTTCCAACCTGAACTGATTGCACAGTTTCACATGTAAGTGATTTAAGCTTATTCATGGTAGCCATGCTCATGAGGAATCATCATGACCATCTATACTGGTACATTAGGTTGTCTATATGCTTTTCCACATCTTCCGTGAAGCTGGCACAGTATTTTAAAAAAGTCACCTCCCCCCCCAACATATCATCCGACATATGAGTAGGCCTACATGTCGCGGCACCATCTCTCATTGTCTACATCCCTCCTACACTCCCGGACATGTGGTTTTCTATTTCTGCGTATTCCGGATGCTGCGCTAATGGGTTCCTTGAGGAATAGTTGCTGTCTGTGGGTGGCTGAGAGATGAGCGGGAACTGATACAGAGAGTGGGGATAAGCGGTCCCTATGTGGGGGTGGGCAGCTGTGCGTCAGTTTGCAAGGGGGCTGGGGGATAAGAGGGTGAACCGCTTCACAGGCCTACGAGAAGGGAGAAGGGAAAATAAATGGCCTTTGTTCACTTTGTATTCTTTTCATGTGGTCTTTTGATTTGCAGGAGTAACATACAATTTCTTAAGCTTTAATAGACATTTTGAAAAACAAAACCACTGACCCTCGATAAAAGCTGTATATAACTTCCCAAATATACATTATAAAAAAAAATGATACAAATAAATAAACAAACACAGGATTCGCCCAGTGTTGGCAAACATGCGCGGTGTGGGGGGTGGCAATCACGCGGCGCCTCTTCCCTGGGTTTCCTGAACGTTAAGAAAATGTTGATTCATCGTGGATTTTAGCCATTTCCCCGACGGCGCAGAACGAGCTGCATAACAACCCGTGGCGGCGTTTAATTTCATTTGAAGGCACAAATCTGGCGAGGTGTCGTTGCTGGCGAATTCCATAGGCGAGGAATCCCCGTCTCTGTCGGATACAGCGTCACACACCCCGGGTCCCGCGCAGCCAATCGGAATCTGCCCACGGGCGCCCGCGTGCGCGCGTCTGCACGCGCGCCCATAATAATTTTACCTTTTGCTTACAGTGTTGGGAATTTTTCGCCTGCTCCCGAGTAACTGTTTTAAGATCAACGGACAGCTCTAATAATGACATTTACAATTTAATTTGACAAAAAAGGTTGCTTTTTAAATCAATTTTCCCTGATCACACAGGTTAGATTATTATTATTATTATTATTATTATTATTATTATTATTTACGTCTCATATAAAGATGTAGTTTAAACCAATTTGAAAATTATAACAACAACAGTAACAATAATATTATTACAATAATATTATTATATATTATAATATATTATAAAAATATTGTTGTTATATATTATTTGTATATTATTATTATTATTATGTGAACTCGTTCTTTTGTCTCTTTTAACCGCCTTCACAAATCCTTTGGTTTTATGCTGAATTTCTCCTACAGTAAAATAGACCACCAGGTGGACCATCTATCACTTCAAATATTATAAACAACAATTAAAGACATTATATTTAATACTCATTACAATAACACTGACAGTATGTTTTATTAGGAAGCGAGCGCTGTAAAAACATGAAACAGGCAGCTGAAGCCAACACCTTTGGCGGTTACATTGCGAATTAATGTTTTGAATGTATTTTTTAAGGAAATAAAGCGGGATTTGCTGGGCAAAGGCGTGCAGTTGAGGACTGACGACTGAGTTGCGGCGAAAGGGTTACGGTCTTACAGCCAGTGGCGTCTCCCAGCCGGGGCTCCTCCTCCGACCGCTCGCCCACCCGGAGCGCCGCCTCTACCCGGGAGAGGAAAGCACTTTTTCGGTCAGATGGCGTGCTGCAGTCCGCCCCCGGCTCTCCCTCACCCACACACACACATACACACGCACACACACTGAAACACACACACACACACACACACTGTCACACACTCAGCGAAGGAGCGTCATTAACAATGCGCTCCTCCGAGGGACGGCAGTAGCCAGCGAGCACGCGGCTGGTCGCCAGTTAAAGGCAGAAAAAAGCTAAGACAGAAAAAAAAAACAAATACTAGATATTCAAACGCATGAATTCATTAGATAGTGGAGCAGAAAAGGCCACGTTCGTATCGTAAACAAAGAGGATCAGGCGTTAAAGTTTTGCTGAGTTCGCTGGTGGTCAAACAGCCGGCTGGTTATGCGGTCGCCGCGGGACCGAGTTTGACAGCTGGCGAAGCGACCGGGTTCGGTCACAGCGGGAAGACATCCTACACACCGAGTGGGACAGCTGTGACCAGCACTCGGGGACAAGCGACGAGTGTGTCTCACTCGGACCGCGATCGCCTTCTCATCCAGGGACGCGATCCCCGACCGAGCGCGCGCTCCCCGCAACCGGACCCCGCAGCTGGACCTGCCGCGTCCCCTCAGGTATCCAGAGGCTGCCGGACGAGGTAAGAAGCAGAAGTGGGAAATGATGCTGCATCGGTAAATGTTTTGTTCGAGTCCCTGTCGTATTCAGGGAACTTGCGCCTTGTCTCCAGTTGGAGTGGGCAGCCTGCAGCGAGAAATATGAGCTATTTGGCCTTAATCCCCACTCAAATTTTAGATTAGAGTCACTTAATCGTTTTCTGCATGGACTGTATAGGTGGGAGGTGATTTAAGACATCAACACCAACCTCTGCAAAGCCGTGCCAGGAACCCTGAAGCACCAGGCACTGGAAACCTTTCATTTGCGTGGCTCAAACCGTGGTTTAATTCTTGACCAAATAGCCCAATGTATCAACTTATTATCCTATACAGTTTTATTGATAATTTCAACCACAAGTTTGTTAAGCACCTCGATGGACTGAGGAGCAAGACTCTCGAGATCCGGGGAAACGGCGGGAGTTGGAAATGGCTTCTGTTAACTCCCAGTTACCGCAGTGAGAATATGGCACAAAGCAAAGAGCCACGGGACCACGTTTCACAACTGATGCTCTTTCTTGCCAGCCTACTCAGTTCCCAAGCTCATTTCCCCTGCCTACCACCTCGTATAAATCTCATTCCGCTCCGTCCCTATATCCCCACGAAAGATGCTCACTTGCTTCAAATCATCATGCGGGCTAGGGAGGTCAAAATTTAGACTTCAAAACTGCAACCACTGCGTGGTTTCAGATGCTTTGATTACAGAGTCCACAGTCTTCATTGTTCTCAGCTACTCCTAAATAGCATTTCCACTGAACTCGAACATTTAACAATTTTAACAGTATTACTTTCATGTAAGTTTAACAATAATACGTTCGTGTACAAATCCTACCTGTATAATATATGTAATGCTTTCATACAAGTCCGGATTAATCGAGTGCAGCTGCGTGGACAGTATTTTGTGAAAGTTTTACTGGATTTGCTAAGACGCACATACTGGTTGGGTTAGTAAGTTAGTTAACCAGTGAAGTACGGTATAAATTCAGATTTCTTTGGCGGCGTCTTCTTTACGATCCGTCATATCTGCTGTGAGCTCGCACTGTGATGTGCTTTTCCTTGGCTTCGCGTGGCAGGAACCTCAAAGTGTCTGATTTCGGACAGTACTTTCAATCTTATTCTCCATTTCGCGTGGAAGTGGCTGTCATGCAAGGTCCTGCCCTGCATTCACGCTGCTCCCGTTTCCATTTCTGCAGGTTGCCATGTCCCTGCCTCGCACCCTCGGAGAACTGCAGCTGTACCGCGTGCTGCAGCGGGCCAACCTCCTGGCCTATTACGACACTTTCATCCAGCAAGGTGGAGATGACGTTCAGCAGCTCTGTGAGGCTGGAGAAGAGGAATTCCTGGAGATCATGGCACTGGTGGGCATGGCCACCAAGCCTCTGCACGTGCGACGGCTACAAAAGGCCCTGCGCGACTGGGCCGCCAACCCGACCCTCTTCAACCAGCCCTTGGCCAGTGTGCCACTCAACAGCATCCCACTCTTTAAGATTGACACCACGGGTGGGGCAGCAGCTGCCGGCGGGCCTCGGAAATCTCTGAGTAACGGCCAGCCAGGTTCTCCGTGTGAGAGAGACGATCGGGTGTCTCTGACCCCTTTGCGCAGCAGCAGCCCCAAGAGCCCATGCTCTCAGGCTTCTCCACAGCCCCCGGATGGTCTCTACCGGGATAAGCTCTCCCCCATGGATCCACACTGGTTGAGCCCGGACCCTGAAAGGAACGGTGCTGGAGGGTCTGGGGCAGATGAGGACCAACCCAGCCCGCCTCTCCCGCCCCCTGCCCCATCGGCCTCTTCTTCGACGTCCATCTCCGCCTGGCCCGGGGGACGCCTGGACGCCGAGACGGCACGGGCCGTGGCCGAGAGCGTGGGCAGGCTGCTGCGCACGGTTCCCAAGACTGATCCAGGAGAGGTGAGGGCTCTGCTCAAGTTGAACAAGAAGCTGGCCAAGACAGTGGGTCACATCTACAAGCTGGACCCCCACGACCCGGTGAAGGAGGAGGAGATCCGCAAGTACAGCCTCATCTACGGGCGCTTTGATTCCAAGCGGAGGGAGGGCAAGCAGCTCACGCACCACGAGGTGAGGGCGGTAGGCAGGAGGACACGAAACATCCGAACACTCAGACACACCAAAGTGCTTTTACCTGCATTCAAATTGCCGAAAAAACACAGACACAGGCGGGCAGTTCTCATATTCACAGGTTCACAGGTTCAAATGGTAGAGAAACGAGCACGTGAAGCAAAGGCGTGAAACACCACGACAAAAATGCCCGGGTTTTTTTTTCCCCCTATCGTTTGCTTCTTTTGGTCCGTCATAAAATTACATCTACATTTATTTATTTAGCCGATGCTTTTCAGCAAAACAGCTTGCAGTGTTTCTCCCCATTAAACGGCGGGCTCATTTTCTTGGGATCACGGGCACTACAGCAGCAGGTAGGATTTAAACCTGGATCCTCAAGTCCAAATCCTCTACCTGATACTCCGAAATGAGGTTGGATGAGATTTTTCTTAACTTTGCAGTTCACTCACATCTTTAATAAGCTCGTGCTTTTCTCCAAAGCACCTTACGATGATCTGCCCATCTACACGTCTGGGTAATTTTTGCCACCTCGTTCAGGATCAGAACTTCGATCGAGGGTACCGCAGTAGGGTGCCGCTTCAAAGAGACGATGGCAGATCTAACCACTGCACGACCTGCCGGCCCTGCATTTCCTCCATGTTTCCGATCTCCTGTAACATCTGCTCACTCCTCTTCCTTTGGCTGTGTGGGCGCAGATGATAATCAACGAGGCAGCAGCCCAGTTCTGCATCCGTGACAACGCCTTGCTGCTCAGGAGGGTGGAGCTCTTCTCGCTCGCCAGACAGGTGGCTCGGGAGTGTGCCTACACCTCCACGCTGAAGAGCGCCAGGTGAGCGTGTTCCACCATGTCGCGTTGTTGTCCCTGCATTCCCTCTTACTTCTGTCTGCTGCTAATATGGCCACCTCCTTGCGCCACAGAGACCGCTTGCGTAGATGTGTCACTTAGGAACACTTAAGCTTTGTGGAAATTTTGACGTGTCTGTTGAGAGAAGTGTGATTACCTTCGAATTAACCTATAGATGGGGGGGGGGGGGGGGGAAAAAAACGGGGGGGCCCGATTTTTTTTTTTTTTTTT
>UFQX01000147.1:743062-797262 GCA_900497675.1 Arapaima gigas
GGGGGGGGGGGGGGGGGGGGGGGCTGAAGAACTGGCTGGGCCCAGTTTTATTTTCATTTTTTGTGGTGAGCCTTTGGTACCACGGCAGCAGGGCTTTCTGAAGAGGACTCCGCTTTCGTCGGGCGGGCCGGATCCGGGCTGGCAGACGCCGGCTGAGACTCGCCACCGGGAACAAAGACCTCTGTGTTTACTCTGTCGCCGCTCACCCAGCTCGCGAGCAGAGCGCCCACACGCCGAAGAGCGCGGACGTTCGCGGTGGGCGAGCGCTGCCCACCGCGGGAAGTCCTGCATCACACCCGCCCGACTACAGCTCTGGGCACCTGTGGCAGCTGGCGACTGTCAGCCAGGTGCACAAGCGCACAATAACCCGTTACAAATTCGCCCACCCGGGGACCCGTCCTTTCAAACTGACATTCTGAAAATTCTTCGGCATTCGCACAAACAGCCAGGGGGCGTCCCGCGGCTCCTTAGGGTGCAGACACGGAGCCGAATAAAGGGTCCCTATTCAAGCTCGGCAGATGTTACAGTGAAACGTCACCATTGTGCTGCAACTTGGAAGACTTGCCCAGGAAGTATGAGATTTCTTTTTGCAAATGTCACAGGCCCCTCTTACACCTCCTGAGAACCAGAGCCTTGGTGCGATCTCAGTGTTATTCCGCCGTTATGCCACCGTGTTATTTAGAAAGTGCTTTATTTTTAAGCTGACGTGTCATGTCAGATGTGCTTAATGATGCGCTTTCGTGCTGTAATGGAAGAGGTCACGCAACAGCTCGCTCTTACTGTACATCTTTGCCGTTGGCTCATTCGACCCGTTCAACTGGCTTTTTCCAGGCCCGGCACTGAGGACTGCGCCCAGCCTCCGCTGAAGAGAATCAAACAAGAGGTGAGCTTCGGCTTTCAAAAGGTCCGTGTGAAAATATCCGGGCCACAAAGGTTCGACAACCCGACGCTAAGCGTGACAAACGTTCAATTTGTGTGTGTTCACAAGTGTGGAACAATAACCCATGATGCTGCACCAAGTCGAAACAGCAGTCCCTGCTGATGCGCGATACGTGCACATCGCGTTTTTATCGCGTGCAGTCTGAGCTTGTCGAACCTTTTCGGGCCAAGGCCCACAATTATTATTGTGAAATGATCCAAGGGCCATATAAATTAATCTAATCCAATCATATGCATGATGTAATGAAATAATGTACAGGTACACATGACCTGTATCCACCTGCATGAAAATCATGACTGAATCTTAAATGTATAACCTGTAAAGGTGTTATTTGTGTCTTATTTAGGGTGCGGTGTGTGTTCGAGTGTGTATCTAGCTAAAACCGTATTATTACGTGACTCGGTACAATTTAGAGTGTTTTATAGTAGTTCTGGTTTATACGGGGTGACCTAAGAAGAATGGAAAACTTTCATACCTTTATTACTCAGTAACAAAGGCTCATGGGCCAAGTTGCGGTGTTGCCCTTAATCTCGGTGCTTCAAAGTTCAGGCTGCGAGATCCTGCTCTTGAAAGTGTTCAGTTCTTTATGAATCAGCCTGTATTAAAAATTTTACAAATGTTCTTGCGGTCTCTAAAAAACAGCATCCCGAATGCAGGCCTCGGGACACATGTTGGACACCTTTCAGTTTCAACCTATACAGCTGCAAAGACATTTCATTATTTCCCTGGGTTTGATTTAAAAAGTGTCAAACAAATTAAGTTAAAATTTTTTTGTTTCATAAAAATTAATATAGGGACATAAATACAATTTAGAAGCGTGCTTCCCATGTATTGGCCTGCATGAACCAGTCCGGGCAAGAAAGGGGTTGAGGCAGAGGGAGGTGGGCAGGTGGGGTACTTTTGAGCAAAATGTAAGATTGGAGGCACAGTGGGAGCAGCTCAACACCTGACCTGTTAAAGGGCAGTGAATCAAACTGCACTGCTGTATGACGTAGAAAAGCTTTCGTGTTCAGACACAACAGAACTGAGGTCACAGAAAGCCGACTGTGATAATAAGCCCGAGACTCTCAACACCTGAAACAGAATGTAAGAAATACCTGGAGCGAACGGGAGGAAGGAGAAGAACAGTTTATGGAAAGTGTATGGCGAGGGACTTTTCAGCCGATGCTTCGTTTCGGGACATCTCTGCGTGTGGATGACCAGGTTCTGGGTCACCTGCGCTCCAGGTTATCGTGTCCGAGTGCGTGTCCTCCTCCCACGACGTGTCCGAGGGGTCCGGCGCAGGCTCCGAGGGCGGCCACCACGAGGCCGTGAGGTCCGGGGCGGACGAAGACAGCTTGTCGGGAGAGAGCACGGACGGCCTCGTGCACGGTACAGTTTCACCCTTCTATTTTGCCACTATTTTTAAAACATTTTTTCTAGAATGGGAATGGACTCTGTGACTCTAATACTTTTGTTAGATATAATAAAACCCGAGCAGGGCTTAGTCAGTAATTTATTGTACGTTATTCAAAACACATCACACATTTGAGACGCATTAGTCAGTGTATTTTTTACTTGCATTCTGTCTTATAGCAAGTATTTAGAATACTAATGATCGTAAAAGCAAACAACCAAGGAGCGGCGGTGAATATCACCGGGCTTTGATCCTGAAATCCATCTTGTTTAGCCTGCAGAGCCACGTGGAGAATCATTTTGACAGTCACAATGTTAATTCCAATTAAATTATAATCAGAAACAGCTGTGCCAGACCATCTTAATGCTATTACAGTGGCTTAGGAGAGCAGTTTCTTCTCCTTTCAACTGTCAGAGGGGCCGCTTGCGCTGAGGTTCTCCGCGTGTTTCTGTGTGTGTGTGTGTCTGACCCATGGGCCCGTTTCAGCAGGCCTAGGCTCCCAGTCAAGCCATTCCTCCTCGCCTTGCCCCCCCACGGATGCCGGCGCCCCACCCACATGGAGCCGCAACCTCATGCAGCAGACACTCATGGACGAGGGCCTGCGCCTGGCCAGGATGGTGTCTCACGACCACATGGGCAAGGTCAGCCCAGTGACTCAGAACGCAGGTGAAGCCGTGTGCCACCGCTGTCCTGACACGACCGCGCTTCTGCTCCTTGCTCACAATCTCAGCTCCGCTGGCCACATGCGTCGTGACAACACCAAACTCCACATACACACCGGTGGCTATATAAGCTCTCCAGATGAACAAAGCAGGAGAGGAATCCAGCGCAAACCACAAGATATGGGCATTTTCCAGTGCACGAAGGAGTTGCTTAGGGTGAGGAAGTGCAGTGTCCTTTTTTGGGTATCGAGAGATTTCTCTTGTCTGGAAACGTGTGGTTTTCCTCCTCTGTCGTCAGCAGGCTCTAATTCAGACCTGCCACCTGGGGTGCTGGGAGAAAGAAGTGAGGGTGGTGGGCGAGCGGTGCCCCCCTCCTGGGGGGGGGGGGGGTCAAGGGGGCGTCCAATCGGAACCCCCCCGCCCACCCTTTACGTCAGAGTGTGTTTTGAGAACAGTGTGTGACAGGGAGTGGGCGGCTCCGGGCCGGGCGGGGGGAGGAGGAGACGGCAGAGTGGGCGGCAGTGGGCGGGGAGCTGCACTGACTCAGGCAGAGCCGGGTAAAAATAAAACGAGTGGGCAGAGAGCTGGTGCCACTTTATTTCTCTTTCTCTCTCTCTCTCTCTCTCTCTCTCTCTCTCTCTCTCTCTCTCCTCTGAGTAGAGACAAAAAAAAAACAGGAAGAGGAAAGGCATTTCATTTGAATATGACGTCTGTAGCCGTCCCCTGCAACTTTCCCTGGCACTGTTCTACTCCTCCTCTGTCCTGCCCACAGGGCCGGTCAGTCTCTTTGTCTCCCACAGTCGTGTGCTCAGCTGAAGGCTCTCAGCTCGTGGGCGTGTTTTCCAGCCGCTCCGAGGGTCTCAAAACACATATCTTTTGGACGCACTGATGCCCTGCCTGCTCCATGAACGCACAACCCACGTCACGGTCACCTCTGTGTCACAGTCCTACAGGCAGCTGCTTGTAGAACTTGTGAAAACAGTAGAACCGGACACACCGACTGTGCTTTGAGAACCACGCGTCTGTAGCTCTACATCTTCGACGCAGTTTTGTCTGCTCTGAGTCATGTGTTGCTTCGGAGAAGCGCGTCTGCTTACCGGGCAGGGGAATATAAACGCTCGGCCCTTTTGTGCGGCCGTATCTCCTCACCGTGCCGTGTCAGACCCATGATATCTGCTTCTTCACAGACCCTGATGAAAAGACCCTGTCCTCTGAGAAGGGAGGCTTGGCCAAGCCTCGCAGGCGGAGCAGTTCCTGCAGCACCAAAGACGACTCCGATCACAGTGGAAAATAAGGAGCCCTTCGCCTCCACCCCATCTGCTCCCCGGTCATCTTAGCTGTGTCCTCCCACCCTCCCGGCGCCCCTGTCCAGCTTCTGCTTCTGTTGTCTTGCCCACCCAGCAATAAATTCTCAACTTCTTCTATCAAGGCCCACCAGCACCTCCCCACGTGAACATAGACCGGCGCTGCGGCTGGTCAGACTGGTCAGGACCACCGCATTCACGCTCTTTTCGTTACGTTTTACGTTCGGTGCTATTTCTTTGTTTCCGTTCACACGGGTGTTGGACGTGAGCCCTGGGAAGGCAGTGACTCACGTGACTGACTGAGAGCACGAAGGAACGAAAACCAAGCTCAGGAAGGGCACAAAGTTGGGATGTCTCATTGTGACGTTGTGAACCTACATAATTAGATGTTAATATTCATGTTTTTAAATGTAGAAATTATGCAACTTATATTGTCTCTCTACTATGGTAGTTGTCGTCCTCTGGACAAGCCTAGGTTTCCTATATAGCTACACGACGGATGGGCTGAACGGCAGCATCCCATCGAAACTTATAGTCTTGAGCTCTTAGCTGTCCTGTCAGGTTTTCTTTGATCACGTTGTCCTATATTAGGTAGAACCTTTCAGGGAAGTTCCTTTCTGTTAAATATTTAAAGCTAGCGTTTGACGTTCACCCGAAAAGACAAGCCTCGCACCCTTTTAATAATAATGACGTGTCGTGTGGAAAGAACAGGGTCCCTTTTCGCTGTGTTGGCACGGGAGTGTGGGCTGAACGTCGTTGCGCCAAAGCGTCATGCGCTGGAGCCCCCGGGGGTCTTCTGAACTATTTCCATTCAGTTGCTCATCAGCCAAATGAATGGTTTCCTGTAATGGGGGGGAAACGTGTGTCACACACCTGTGACTACTGTTATTAAAGCACCTCGGGGTATCTTGCGTTTCACGTCAGGAGCGCAGAGCCCTCTTACAACTGGTGGTGGTGTGGGGGGGGGGATTCAAATGCTAAACCTCATTTTATTGACAGCGCTGGGGCCGAAAGACACACCCACACTGTTCTCAGGTTCTTTTGTTTTCAAATCCGTGTCACTTTGAACACTACAGTGCTGGACCTCTGCTTTGGGGCTATTAGCGACTGTCGAAGGGAACCGTCCTAAGCTGTTCCGCGTTTAGAACCCGGCACTTCCTTGCGAGCGAGCCCTTGTGTTCGGAGATCACGTCCCTAAAAGCCCCCCCCGATTGTGTGACGGAAGCGAACGCCACAGTGAATTGTTGGAAAGTGCAGCTGAGCGGATGGTGGAACGTCTGATCGTGGGGGGTGAAGGCGGCAGAGCGGAGCCGAGTGACCCGGGAGCCCACAGCGCACGGCCCGCTGGGGACCCTCACAGATGGACTCCCACCCCCCCTGCTGTGAGCACCCTCCTCCTCACCGGTGTTAGACAACCTCTTGATTTTATTATGTTGTACAGTAGATTATTTATTTTGTTAATTTTCAATAAAAATTTATTTTATTGTTTACACGTGCTTGGTTTTTTTTTCAGACGTATTCAGGGGCGGTGGTGGGGTTTGCTTTTGGAGGGACGTGGATTTGAATCCCATCCATCTGTTATTATTAACCACTGTACCCTGGTCAGCAGTCCAGAGTCTATTCCACAGTCATTGGGCGCTAGGCTATGAGACAGGACGGCCACGTACACTTACTACTGGCAATTTAGCACGACCTTTCGCCCTGAAACACGTCTTTGGACTGTGAGAGGAAGCCCATACAGACAGTGGGAGGAACGTGCCAGCTCTGTACAGACCGAGCCACGTCTGGACCACACATGAACAGCCCAGGGGCTGAGATGGCAATTCTAGTTGCTGAGCCACTGAGCCTCCCAGTTTCAATTCAACTTCTTGTTTTACCACCCTACAGCGAGGTACTTACCCCAAATTACTCCAGCTTGAAAAAAAAGGAGGGGGGGAAATCTGCGACCGGTTAGTCAGGTAAATAAATAAGTCAGCGGGTGAACTATTTCTGAGCCGCTTTGGAGAAGACTGTCAGCTAAACGAGAAAACGTTCAAATTTCTGCGATTTCTGGTTCGCCAAACTGAAGCTGCGTCTTCATGTTGTCACTAGCCGCTTATCGTTGGCCGTGTGCTGCAGTGACATAAGTACTTTTCCATTCTGTCAGATATGATGTTAGCGTGCTGCAACGGAAGCTTCTGTATCAGCCCCCACCCCACCCTAAGACGGAGGCGGTTGGCTCCATCCCCGACTGCGCCGGTAATCCCTGAGAGAGGGCCGCCTACGCCGCTGTGACTCACCCGCTCTGATGTCACCAGTGCTCTCCATCAAAGCCACACAGACTCACAGTCGGAGGTCTAAATATAGAGGGAGTCATTGAGCGGGCCTAGACGGAGCTGCAGCAGCTCGACGAAGTGCAGGTTTGTCGATTTCGAAGGGCGGCTCAAACGATCCAAACGGCACCACCTGCTGGAACCCGACAGTCACCTCGGAGGCCACATCCGTCGCCCCTCTGAACCCCTCCTGTGGCCCCCTAGAGCTCTGCTTCATCTTCACGCCTCTGCTTAAACTTTTCATTTTGCGCATTTATTCGTCTTGCCGGCACTCCCCCCCTCCGAAGTGCTACAGTGGCACGAGGGATTCAAACCAGAAACCTTCAGGGTAGAATCCGGTAGGGTTCGCCACTGCACCACCAGCTGGCCGCGCAGATCGTGTGCTTTCAGATGACTTTCTCGAAGGGTTGGAATCGGCTCATAAGCGTGAGGAGACGGTGTTCCACGGGGGGTCCAAAAACGGCGAAAAGGGGAAGTGTTCTGCACAGCAAGCTTCCGTTGTCGACGGGATCAAGGATCACGTTTCACGCCGTCCTCTTGAAACGGTCTGTGCGCGAAAAGCTCGGGATGGTGACGTTCGGGAGGAGCCAGAACCGACACAACTCGCACCAACACTGCCTGATTTGTACCACACAGCACAGTCACACGACAGGTGACTTTTTGGAGTGTACCTAATAAAGTGACGCTCGGTGTACATCACCTTTTGCTGCTCTGTCTTACTGAATAATCTCAGCGTTTGTTATTGCCCAAGTCGATGAAGAGCACTGCTGCAGGGTGGTGTGTTTGTTATGTTTATGACGAGTGTCAGGAGGGACGTCTTCCTCCTACTTAAGGTAGCAGCTGCACTGGTTGTTCTTTGGCAAAGAAAATTCCCAGAGGGCCGTTTGCATGCTTGACACTCCAGCTTAGTCCTCCAACTTAACTAAACTCGTTCGTAGTAAGTACTTCTTCTAGACATCTAACTAACCCCCCACTGATCCTTTCCACAAACTACTCATCATTTACAGGGTCCCAGGAAACACAGGGCGTGAGGTGGGGTAAACACTGCGCATGACGCTCCGCCAAGGCAGGGAACTTTCACACACTCTCGTGCTCACACTTTCAATCCATCACTCACACACCATCGCTCTCACTCACACACTCTCGCACAGTCACACTCACACTCTCGCAGACTCACAGTTACACTCTCACACTCTACACACACACTCACACAAATACACACTTTCACAAACTCTACACTCACACACACTCACCCAGACTCACACTTTCACTCACACACTCTCACGCTGTCACACTCACGCATTCACATTAAGAATTGCATTATCCACTTCATCTGAAACCGTTTAAAGATCTCCCCCAAACTATCACAGTAAAATAGGGTATGGTAAATAGAATGTATCGCCAGAGGAGCACATGAATAGTTATTTAGTCATTAAGTGATAATATTACACATAAAGTGAACGTAGGTTTAAGTCTTTCTACTTTTTCAAAGGGGCGACGATTCCTTGCTGCGAACCATGAGCTGCACCGCAGTTCGCGTCGCCAACAGCAGAGGTCGCCAAAGGGCAAAGAGACGTGTGGAGGGGAGCGGCGCACTTCGCCATGTTCCGCCCGGTTTTCACCTGGGAGAAACACCGACGACTGGATTAAGTGTTTTCCCTACAAAGGGCTCTACGTGATCAAACAAGAAGTAACGCTTTTCCTTGCCAGTGTCTTAATGCTAAACTGAGGTTCCGTTTCCAGCACGGAATCCTGAGTGACTCACGGTGTCCGGCGCTCTTCCTCCTCCCGAAAACCATCTCCTGTTTACCCGGAAAGGAGGGTCCTTCTAGCCCCTGTTTCGCACGATTATTTAACACGACCAGTCTGTGTTTGAGTGCCACCATCCATGTTGACTCCTTTTGACCACGTAAACAGAAAGTTTACGTGGTCAAAAGGACCCCCCCCCCCCCGCCACTTGTGTCCTTAGTGTTGGAAGGTGTTTCCATTGTTGCAGTGATCGAATCCACCCATCAGATTGCTGGTCCTCTTCTCAGTTTTTCCTTCAGCATCACCGTCTTTCTGAAAGGATCCTCAAGATGTGTCCAAAGCATAAGCGATCTCATCACTTATCATTTTTAAAGAGCTCCTGCGCCCACTTACTATCGAGGGTGTAAAGGTAGAGGTGGTCCAACCCCACAAGCACTCGTGGGTCAACATCAGGAGCAAAGCAGACTGGTCTCACAACACGCCGTGTATCAGGGAGGACAGAGCCGGCTGTAGTTTCTCAGGAGGCGGAGGTCCTTTAACGTTTGGAACAATGTCCTCCACACGTTCGACCAGACTGTAGTCGCCAGTGGGATTTTTTAGGCTCGACTAAGTCATCAAGAAAGCGGGTTCTATCTTGGGTCAGAGCCCAGATTCAGGCCATCTTGAGTACTGGCTCACATCCACTAGATGAAGTGACCGCCATGAGCTCTTTTAGCCTCATTGCGGGTTCTTCATACCCACAGCCGTCTCCCTCCGTAATGCCGCACAAGGACCCGTCAACGATTAGACCACCTACTGATATTTATGAGTTTTTTTTTGCTTTTGTTATTCATTTATTGTTTGCGTCTTACAGGTGTCCAGCTGTTGTCTGAGAAAATTTCCCTGTAAGCATCAGTGAAGTCCTTTCCTATCTAATCCTTTCCCTTCTAATAAAAGTTCTGTCCTGATTTGATCCAATATCCATCTGTTTGTTTTTCTGGTACTACATGGTGTCCCTAAAACTCTCCTTCAGCACCAGACATCAAACAAATTAGTTTTTCCTATCTGGTTTTTCTGCGCTCCTACTTTCACATCCATATATTCTCTGAAAAACTGGATCGAGCAGATACAGCAGCGCATTTGAGAGTCTTTCCCAGATCTTCCATTGAACCTCAGCCAAGCGAAAGCCTTCAGTGCCTCACTTGACTGCTAGATATCTTCTTGTTGTTGACTGATCCCGAGAGGCAGAAGCTGTCAAGGACTTAACCTCTTCTGCGTCTTCGCTGTCATCATTAAAGTTTGCTGCTGTTCCAGTTGTCATGATTTTTTTCCCCTCAGCTTTCATCATAACCCCCGTTTTTTCACTCTCTCCATCTTGACACTTTAGACGGGACTTTAAGGTTTCATCCTCTGCCTTCTGTGTGCAGTTGTCAAAATATCAGAGATTCCTGGTGTTCCTTTTCACAAATGTGGAATCCACTTTTCTCTCAAAATTTCGCTCCTCTCATGTTGTACCAGTCACAAAAAGGCGAGGTGAAAGAATGGAACCCCACCTTACTTCTTCTGCCAGATGGGAACCATTTGGATTCTCCCCGCTCTGTTTTACCTGTGATCTACTGATCAGTGTAGAAGTTCTTCATCAGGAATAAAGGATAAAGAGAAACCAATAAAGCGAATAGCAAACAAAATTCTTCGGAGCTCATGTGCTGAACAGCTCAGCGGTTACTGTAAATATTTGGCTGAAGTCATTGCGTCTCGGGGGGGGGTGGTCACACCCTTTACTGAAAGCAGAGGTTTGCATACTTTTTCCTGACAAGGACGCTGATTGTTTAATCACCTTGATGGACAAATGAATGAAAAAATATAACATTTTTGCGCCTGATTCTGTTCTCTGTTACACGACCGAAAAGATCTGATCACAGCTGAGGTCAAACGTATGGAGAAATTCCAAAAAAATCCTAATGGGGGGGCACAGACTTTCGAGCACCATTCTGAGTGAAAGAGAGGTGAGACACAGCAGGTGAAAAATTAAATAAATATAAAATATTTGTGTAAAATATTAAGGCAACTTGCACTCACCGTGTTAGCTGTTGTTCAGGGACACGGTTGCCTACAGGTGATCTTTTTCATCGCCGTTGTGTGCCGCCAGTCATCTGTGAAATATGACCTTTTGCTACCTGCTGTTTTCATTTCAACAAAGGAAAAGCGGCATATTGAAGCAGGTAGCGCCAGTGCTTTATATCTCCTGAGCTGCTTGCTTTGGTGTAGGTTCAGATCCCCGTCAGGGTGGCTTTTCAAGGTCCTCTCTGTGTTCATAATCCGGAGACAAAGAAGGGAAGAGTAAACCGCTTCCATACCCTCTTTCTCCAAGGAAACCACACGCACGGTTGCTGTGACTCAAATTTGACTCCACTGCCTTGTCTGACCCTGAAAGAGCTCGCAAAGTCCAGCCCTCCACAGAATCTTCGACTGATTTATACCGAATGCTATACAATAAATTAATACAACAAAAGCGTAGGACGCAGCTTCTTGCTGGTTCAAAGCCGAGGAGTTGTAGAATAACCGAATAGTATCTATTAGCTGTAGAAAGTGTTATTAAAAGTGCAACTGGAAATGAGATATGCAGTAATACATCGAGGACCCCTCATTTCACTTACTTCCGTGCTATTTTCCCAAGATACAGTGATGCCGGTCGGGGGCCACAAAGAGAGAGCAGAAGGAGGGCAAGATCTAAGCCACATCCAAGATTTTTGATGAATCTCTGCAATGTAGGTTATTCCTGCAAATCCTTCAAGAAAAAAATTTATTGCTACACCAGATCCCCCCGCCGTCCCCCAAGATATGTGGTTGTCTCAAGTTTCTAAATTTCTTTCATCAGAAAAGATTTCATTCTATTTCCACCTTTTGGAATGTATTAAATGGTCATACTTGGCTACTCCTGCTAAATATCTCAATCTTTTGCCCTTCATTTGTGTTACACATCTGTACGCATTTGTATTTCGTTCGCTTTTCTTCTACGCTGTGATTCAGTCCTGTTCTGTTTATGAATAAATGAATGAAAACATCACATTACTGATAGCCACTTGTCCCAGTGCGGGATCGCAGTGATTTGAAGAATGTCTTGGAGGAACCGGGGGGGTTAGGCAGCGTGCGCTATAGATGGGGCAGCAGTCCATTGCAGGGCAAGACCCAGCACACCATTATCAGCCGCACCCCGACACACGGTGGGCAATTTAAACTTAAACACGTCTATAGACGGTCCCGACAGCCACCCGATGTGTACCCAAGGAGTTGCCAAAAATACTCAGAATACCAGTTTCTCCAGAAATTTACTGCAGCACGAATAACAAAGTATTACTCATTACTGCTGACCTCTGATTCCCAACCCCTCCTACAGGTAACTGGTCAAAAGAATTTGTTTTGTTCACCGCTAATAAAGTACAAGATTGCAGCCTTTTCAATAAATAAATTATATGTACATTTTACCCCCACTAACAAGCCCCCATTTGTTCTTGAAAACCAAGTTATAACTGAAAAACTAAATAATGAAATCACTACACGATTACAGTTCATTCCAACCAGACCCCCATCTCAAATCACAATAAATGATGCCCAACATAAGGACAAAATTAGAAACAAGAGTGACAATTGACAACAACATATGCATAATACATTTTTGAAAAATTGTTTAATGAAATAAGTATGTAACAGTGTTTGTAGGCTTGAGGAGGAGATGCTGGCCTCAGGCAGAGGAGGAGATGGTGGCCTCAGGCAGAAGAGTGGGAGGCAGGTGGTGGAGGAGACTGTGATGGATAGGACAGCATTTTCAGCCTTTTAAATATTTGCTCAGAGAATAAAGTTTGTGTTGTGGCTTTAGATAAATGCAATGCAGGAGAAATATCCTTTGCCACACTTTACATAATTTAACACTTTTTTTCCCAAACTGTGAGCAAGTGCTTACTTTAATATCCCTCTGGAAGATGAAATATGACAGATGGCAAACTGCAGCTCTGCTTTTTTTCTGCATGGGACTCGTCTTATTGAAGTGAGGGATGCAGTTCAATCTTACAGTATATGTGGGCAACAAGGCTACAAGGGCGCTGAAATTCAGAACTGCTGTCTGGTACATGGCTCTGCAGTCCTGCAGGCAGAGGAGGAGATGGTGGCTACTAAAACTGACCATTTGTAAATAAAAATGAACAAGATCGCTTGGGAACATCTCCAGCACCTTCTTGAAGGATCTGTGGCCGTCTGGAGGCAAAATGGTGCCGACTTGTACTATTTACGTGCATCTAATAAACTGGTGGTCTGCGGATGTATAAAAAAATGAGAAAAGAAGAGTATAAAACACACAAACACAACTTGATTTGTTGACATAAGTAAACGTGTTTTGACACACAGAACAATGTACATACAACAACATTTTATCTAAATGTTGCTTAACTGCTTTTCAATTGTTCTTTGGTGCAGATCTTCTTTAGTCCAGTCCACAAATATGAATCTTCTGGTCCAATGCACACAAGTCACACATTGCGGCTACATCATCTTACCATCCTGTCAACCAAGGGTGTGTCTGACCTGAGCTTACAGGTAACCACACGTTGGCGATAATGGCCACAGACTCACAACCATGTGCACATGAAGTGTATTTCTGGACAACACCAAAGATACCTAATATATTTACTTAAGCACAAGTTTCTTGAACACTGTTTGGTTCGGTTCAATCGATATTCTTGGGGAAAGAAGAAATGGAATGAAACATGAGAGGAAATGGACAGTTTATATAAAAAAGCTTTATATAAGGCTTTGGTTCCTTATGAACAGTTTTGAGTTTAATGGAAGTGGTTTGCGTTCCAATCCCATTTTGTCCATGCATATTTAGCTAATAGCCAATAATTGTTGAAATAACGTTTTACTTATAGATGAAACTTTTTGTAACAGTATCTAACAAATCAAGGGCTATCAGCATGTATTAAGTTTTTATTTGTTAACGTGACAGTCACAAAAAGTTGTACTTTGGATCATAATTGAGATCATATGCCTTTGAGGTTTATTGAAGCTAAGAAAAAACTTAAAAAAACGTAAAGATTGAATGTACAAGTACAGACAACTGTCTCTACTTTGGTCTCCACGGCAACGGGACGCTGTCATTGGCGGCATTGAAATGACTAACAAAACCTAAGAGCCAGATAAAGGCGGTGAGCACTGGAAACCAGGTGAGACAGTGACAGCTGTGGGTGAGTGGTGTTGACATCTAGTGGCTGGCGACGTGGGTCCGGGTTGTGTTCGCTCCTCTAAAAACCGAGATTTTAGAAAATACGCAATTTGGGGGGAAACGTAGGAATTTTTGCTTCCGTTCATAAACCCCGCAAAAGGTGGACGCGGGTAGCGTGGTGGTGCTTTTACCGAGACTTTTCTCCAGTGGGAAAAGACCCATCTGTTGAATTGGGCAAATAACTAAGTTAGTCAACGTGCGAACTTAAGATGTTTTGGAGAAACGGGGCAGCTGCAGTACTGAACACGTTTTACTGACAAAGCGAACAGGAATAAATATAACAACCGAACACGAAAGAAGATCCCAAATCTTTTCAACACATAACCACACAATCAATAAACGAAAAATATCAAGTTCATTGTCTGGCAAAATAAATAAGATATAGAGGTAAATGCATAAAGATGTTCAGACTAGTCATGTAGGTGTACACACGTCGAAGCAAGCGGTGGAATCACATATTTATGTTTAACAATTAACTTTTTTCCAAGTTAAATTATGAGAGAAATCAAATCTATAATTTATTTGCATAAGAAAGAAACGCAGTTTGGAGGCGATATTAAACCATCCACAGCCTTACGTTAACGTTAGATGTACGTCCAGAGAGCGACGTGATTACGTCAGACGCACGAAAGCCGTTCTGAAGCGCAGCCCACGCTCTTTGCAGAGGAGCGCGCGCCTGTTTGCTGTCTGACGTCGTCTTACAGGTACGTTGGCGAAGAAACGGACTTTTTTTTGGTCCGTTTGCTCGCTTTGTTTTTTTAACTCAGGTAGTTTTAAATGGTTAAAAACCTTTTCTCTATTGTTTTTTCTAGCTGTAACAGATTATTGAGCAGTTAGAAAAGTATTTCTTGGAAGGAGAGTGTTTTTTTTCCGTTCGCCTGTGTAGTCAGCAGTAATCCGGTCGAGAGCAAAACCGAAACAGTAACCAAAAAAAAAACAGGTTAAATGTACGTATGGAGAATTTAGTACGTGACGTTTCCCAGTTCGTGTCGTGTTTTTGAGAAAAACGAGCGTTGTGAGGGACCGTGTGTGGAGTCGGACTCGTGGCGATCGCGGTAAGAAAAAGGGGGTACAGGGGGGTGTTTCTTTCCGCTGTCACACTCCCCCCCGTTGCGAACACCCTGAACCGGACTCGAACCTACACCCGCACGCGCCGTTCACCGTCCTTTGTGTCTGCGGGAGGGCTGAAATACACTTTTTGGTCGAAATTTGGACACTTTAAACTTTCTTTTTGGTCCGGCCCACCTTTACTGGCAGTCACATGATACACATGCAGCGTGTGTGTGTGTCACGGCTGTGTTGAGCGCGTAAGAAATGGCTGCTGGGAAAAACGCTGAAAGGAACAAACCCTTAATTGGTCGTGTGCTGGTTACCATGTAACCGGAAGGTTGTTGTTTTAAATCCCACTTCTGCTGTTACCCTTTATATCCTGTTGTGTTTTTTTTGTAATTCTGCTAAGTTCATTCTTACATTAGAAATAGGGCGAATCTAAATAAATGGCACCTTAAAGGAGAACTTTTTTTGTGAAAACAAACATTCCTTTGACTGGATTTAGGTGTTTAAGGTGTGGAATAGTTGATGTTCTGACTATACTTTTGGGCAATCTTGGATACTGTAAATAAAGCCTTGCAGTTTTCTCATTGTGCTGCTCCAAAACAACCCCCTCCCCCAGTACATTTGACTTTTATAGAAGTAGTACAGATAAGATTGAAGGCAACAGACATGTCTGTTCATGGTTTGTGGAAGTTGAGGGGGGGGCAGAAACCAGGCACCGCTGCGTATCTTTTCACATCAACGCAGTTCCGTAAAGTCACGCAGTGGAATCATTGGAGGTTTTCTTTAATACCATTGTTTAAGACTGTGAGGTGATATTTCTTCTTTTTCTGCTCTCACATTTGTTTCCTTCTTCCCGATTGTGAAAACATGTCTCTAATTTTGTTCCTCTGCTTGTGAGTGTTTACTTTCCAGTTGTCCAGGAGCTTGGATCATCAGACAACATGGCTGTAGAAGGAGGGGTGAAATGTGTGAAGTTTCTGCTCTTCTTTTTCAACTTCATTTTTTGGGTAAGTGCCCAAGGCTGGGAAAAAAGAATTTGCTGATTATTAAAAATGCCCAAGTCCACCCTGACCCCCCATATCCTGGAAACGTCTGCCCTGTTTCCATGTAGTCACATCCACGTGTGCCTGAATGTCGCATATGGAGCCTCATTGAGCAACTTTTGCAGCACGATTGCGTCTGATTAGGTTGTCATGGGATGTTGAGTTTCCTAGAATCTTTTTAAAAATTTTTAATCTTTTAATGAAATCTGTGAAGGAATATGGAAGTCAACATACATCTCGGCCACAGAAATACAGGTTGGATAGCAAGGCCGTGTTTCACTAGGGTTTGTTGAATGGAAGTCCGAAGGGGAAGTTATCCTGTGTATTGTTTTAATTTTTTCCGGATTGTAGGAACTAGTTTTAAAGACTGTTGGTTGGGTAACTAAAGTCTAAAACTTGTCACTGAAGTATGTAATATACAGTAAAACCTGGTGACAACACAAGTTCAGATACAACGTGGTTGGAGATGGGCTCCCGTCCTCCTGCTCTTTCTAATCAAGGTGATAAATGTAGACAGTGTACAGTTGGGTAAAAGTTTGAGTTTTATTCTGTTAGTACTAGTAGGTACTCGTACTATTGGTAACTACCATCTTTGAGCGTGAATTAGACGGTGTTACAAAAGGAGAGTTCAGGAGACACTGTTTTGTCATGTGTATGTTTTGTTTGCAACTGGCCTATTTCTTAAACGTCTAATAAATGAAAACAATTTTTTCCTTATTCCTTCCACACAGTAACTGGAGGATTAACTGAATTTTTCATTAACTTTCACTAAGGCAACCCTGTATTTTACACAGTTGAATATTTGGACCCACTTACTGTCTTATGATGGTGTTTTACTGTGTTTAATTCATCTATCAGTGGCCACTTATGAAATACAGAGTCATGGTGGCTGAATGCTGTATGACATGAGGCTATAGCTACAGCCTGAACAGGACACCAGTCCGTCACAGAGCAGTTACACACACACACTTACATGCTGTGATCGGTCCATGTGAAACACCTGCCTTTGGACTGTGGGAGGAACCCATGCAAACACCTGTAAGGCATCAATGCTATCTACTGCTCTGGTGCCCTATATTTTGCCAACATTTTTAGCTCATAAATCAAGATTGCACTTTTAAATAGCTTTGTTTAAGATATGACACGTAAACAGTGATTTCAGTGCACTGTACTTGTGACTGAAACTGAGGTGTACTTTGACACAGTTTAATACAGCCAGTTTCCACTGCTGGGTTGAACCTGAGGCTGACAAGCTTTCCAGCTGACCTCTGACTGGACCTCCTCACCCTAAACGCTGCTGTAATTGGGGTCTGTGGCTGCTGAGTAAAGAGGGGGCTGTTCAGCGAGGGGAACACTGTAAAGGTTGTAAACAGGAGGCACATGAGAAGGGCAAGGAGGGCAAACGCTGGCGTGGCACAAACCGAGAAAACCAGTTCCTCTTGTACACAGGTTTGGTGGCAGTTTAACTCCTATCCTGAAATGTTTGTGGGGAAACTAGCTACACTTAAGCGTTTCTCAGGGATGGGTAAGTCCCTGACTTTTGTTAGAAACTCCCCCAAACTAAATGGAACTTTTAGAATTGTAATTTCTTTGGGTTTTTTGTCAGATTCTTGTCGAATGAGGCATGAGCTGTTTCAGTTTCAGCGTCATGCATGATCTGAAGCACACGGATTTGCATGTAGTCTGATGTCGTGTGTCCAGAGAAGAGCCGATTGCAGCTAGTAAACGGTGGAAACGGTTTTGACACTTGTCAGTACAGGATCTTGGTTACCTAATGGGGATCGCAAGCGCGCGGAGATGGTCTCTCCTGCCGACATGTCCTTCACTTTATGCTTGCGGGGATAAAAGTGGGAGTACACTGATGTGCAAGTATACGTATTTTTACTGGCATTGCCTCATCACTTCACAAATAGTGCAGGGAACTCGGTGCATATGTTAGCTTTATGGTTTAATGATATTATCGGAGGCATTAATGTTTAAATGGACAATCCCTATGGGTTGAAAGCATTGGTTTAAATTGGTGCCTGATGGAGGGAGATTGATCCTAGTAAAAGGAAAAAAGTGTCAGACTTAAAGCTCTTTACGTTTTAACTTTCTTGGAGGCAGGCGAAATGATGAAATCTGGGTCTTGTGACTGGTGTTTGAGAGATGGTGTAATAGCGTCATGTGATGGTCTTGTGGAAAGGGATTGGCCTCTTTTTTCTGTCATAATCAGTGATGTCATACAGTAAACTATTTGGCCTGATTTGGATTTTTCTTGTAGCCCTCGTTTGGCTCAATGTCAAGTGTCTTTTTCAAACAGTCTAAATTTTTTAACTTGTTTTTTTTAAAAAAAAAATCTTGTCTAAAGGTCCAACACTGGGATTATTGGATATGTGGCAAAAATATGAAGGTGCTTATAAGGGGCCCTGCAGCAGTTTAAATTTTATTCATTAATTTGGTTAATATTACCCTTGTCTTCAAAGAGGCTGAAAATGATTTCCCCTGTTTAAACAAATCTTACTGGCACAGATTGGGGTGAGTGTGTACCACAGGAGGGGGTGGGAATTGGGTTTCATTTAAGCATCAGTCCTAACCACCTCTGTGCTTCCTCGTGCCTCTTAAAAAGTGTGTAAAACTGGTAAGTTGTGTTTAAAAATATTGAGGTCCTGTGGCAGTCCCTGTGTCTGTTAGAGGTTTGTGTCACTGTCTCCCTGCAAGTACCTGGTGTTACATCCCCACCCTCAAATATTTACTCTGGTGTAACCTCAAATGAGGAGAGAGGGTGGAATGAGAGGCTGGACATTATGCAGAACTGGGTCACACTGCTCTGTATTTGTATTGTACGTAGTTAAGCCAGGAGTCACTTAAGTGTTTTTATTTTGTTTGTATTAATAATGTTGTGTGTGTGCTTAGAGTTCCCACTGCTTCTGTGCTGTAGTGGCTTTTCTGACAGATAGACATTGTTTATGTGTGTGGTTGGGCTTGTCAGCACTTCATCTTGTTTTAGCTGGTGGCAAAGGAACTTGGAGACAACAGCTCTACACAGGAGTGAAAGCTTGGCTTGTTGAGAAGCTTTGTGCATTTGACACTGAGGGCAGCCGTGGTTTTCACCACATTTCCCACTCAGTAGAATTTGTTGTTTTGTTGGAAGCTAAAGTTGCTTTGTGGCATTTGGGTGGCCCACCCATGTCCTTGGTTTGTTAGACCTGGTGGTACAGAAACATTTTTTCATAGCCCAGCATGAATTTGATCCGAGTGTAGCGGTCGCATGTCAGCTGATGGGGAGGGAGGGGTTCCATCCAGTTGTGAAGTTAACCAAAATCTTAATTATGCATTTAAAAATTATGCTTATTATAAACGGTGGTCACATCTGGAACCTGGCTTGTAGCATGTGGAGTCACTGTGTGTGTGTGTGTGTGTGTGTGTGAGTGTGTGAGTGTGAGTGTGTGAGTGAGAGAGAGAGAGAGAGAGAGAGAATTGCAAGTCACCCTGGTTTTTCGTTTTTACACTGATAAGCAGCACCAGTTTGTCATTTCTCGAGTCGCCTCTCGATACTGTTTATGTGAAGTTCTGCTTTAGTTACTTGAACTACAGCTTCTTTTCACCTTCATCAGAAACACAGCAATTTAAGAAGGTGTGAAAAAGGTTCTAGGAGTTGTGCTGATTTAAAATGGTTTGTCCTCATTTTATGTGGGCAAAATTTGCAAAACGCCTTGTAACGGTTGTTTGGAAGCTAACTGGTCCCTAAAGTATCATCCGTCAATGACACTATCGTTACGTACTTCTGTACACCAACTCCTTTTCACATTCAAGTTGAAATTTTCAAATATATAAACATCTCCATTTTTTAATTGTATTCTCTAAAAATGTATCAGTAGTCAGTCAGAAGAATAGGAACATAGCATACGACGGTGGAATGAAGCGGTCGACAGTGTTCGCTGAGAAGAGTTGTGAATGTATTTTTATTTTGTCATGTTTGTTTTTCATGTGATGTAGCTTGAAGTTAACAAATGTTTAAATGAAAAGTCTTTGTTTACAATGGCTCTATCCAACATCTGTTTTATGCTTTTACTGCTTGTAGACAATACAGCTGAATGTGACCCCAAGCTGACAAACACTGGACATGCTTATGTAATGAATCAGTCGGCAACCCTGAAGTGGTGATTGTAGAGGTTGTTTTTCACTAATTTAAAATAACTTTAAACTGCATTAAGACTTAAGTTCTACACCGTGATTTAGTAGTGGTTAAATCCAGTGTGTAGCCTACCTTCAGGATAAACGTTTGACAAGCTATGATCCTCACTGGACTGGTCTTAGTGTTTTTTTTTTTTGTTTTTTTTTTTTTAAATGTGTTACAGCTTTAGGTGAAGTTTTGGATAATAGATGGATAATAAATAGAAGCGCATTTATTAGTCAATTTTTATTGATCAACTCGTGTTGATTTAGTTCCGAACAATTAAGGTTAGATAGATTTGAGGTCCCAGTTTTGTTGGCAAGTTGAGGAATCCAGTGTATTTGAAACCACTTTTGAATAATGTAAATGATAAATCAATTTTAACAAAGCCTTTTGGACTCAATTTGCAATTAGCTTTTGTAGTGTCTTTTGGGGTGCGTGCGCGTCTCGACTTTACCACCGTTTTCCTTTTTCGACACTTGTTTTCAGATACGTTTTACATTTACTGGTTTTTGTGCAATTTTTAAGACGATTCCAAATAACCAGTAAAATCACACCTTGTTCTCCTGTATTTTATTGCACCCATGTGAGAACAGCATGATTCATGAATGTTATGAGGATATTTAAAAAAAAAAAAAAATAAATAAAAAACTTCAAACATTTTCAGTTCAGTTCAACTTTGGATAAAATGGGTTGGTCCTGTGCCTAACTCTGTAACCTTATCTCAGACCTTTTATTTGTGCCGTGACACTATAAATGGTTCACGAAAAAGTAAACAGACATCATAAGCAAACAGGTACTTGACTGATAACCGAGGGAACAATTGTTCTTATATGCAGCAATAGTTGAAAATTATCAGCGGAAGAAAGCTTTTCCCATTCACAGGCTGCTGTCTTAAGTGATGAAAGTAATGTTTCTGTCCCTCAAAAAGGTTGAAAATTTACTCTAAAATGTTAAACTAAGGTGGATTTTTGTACAATATTTAAATGTTTTTGTTACGAAATGCCAGGTTCTTTCCTGCGGTTTCTGTTATATGTCCCTTGTCGTTCATCTGACCGGTCAAGGTAATGGATCTTTTCTCCATCGGTCCCTGGTGGAAAGTAAGTCCTGTGTGTCCAAGTGCTTTTTGTGGCATTACTGACATTGTTCCTTCACTCGCTGGATGCACATTACATGCCCCTCTGTGCGAAGCAATAATTGCGTAAACAGTTCAGGAACAGGCAGCAGTCCTCCTGGTTCCTCAACGTCTTGCACTTTGTGACTGATGCTTCTGATCTACACACAGCTGAACCGAAATAACCACTGTGGTGGTTACGTGTAGGATTTGTCATATTTCAGTTCCTCTTTTACTGTCGGTCTGTAGTTTTAAATTTTAAAGATTAACACGTAGAAAGTTACTGCGCTGTGTCGATGCTGATGATTTTTTTTTTTTTTCCCCTTTTGCCTACTTTTCCAGCTCTGTGGCCTGTTTGTGATCGTGGTGGGTGTTCTGGCCCAGTTGGCACTGCACAAGACGCTTGTGATCCAGAATGCATCTGGTTCGGCCGTACCTATTGTCTTCATTGTGGTGGGGGTCATCATCTTCTTCATCGCATTCTTTGGCTGCTGCGGAGCCGCAAAAGAGAATTACTGCATGGTCACCATGGTAATCATTCACGGCCCTAGCCACGACACTACAGACCACCTTAGCTGTAACGAAATGTTGTTGCCCTTTTGATTTGTCTGGCTTTCCAAAATGTCCTATGGACATTTACCTCAGTCATCAGTGGGTCTTTAATTTGAGGGATGTCTTCAAATTTGCCAGTACATTAACTATTTATTCTCTTTTAAGTTTGCCATCCTCCTTTCCCTCATCGTCATTGTTGAAGTTGGAGTCGTCATTGCTGGGTATATCTACAAGGGCAAAGTGGGTACAGCGTCCGCAACTGGTACTTTTCTATCACGTCACAGTTCCTCGAGTTGTGGGCCTTTCTTTATTGATCCTCTTTTATTCCCATGCAGCTGAATGATGTTGTTGACAAAGGACTTCAAGACATGATCTCCCAGTACAACAGTAGTAATGATGTGAAGGAGACAGTGGATGCTCTGCAACAAGATGTGAGTGGAAGTTGAGTTCTGTCTTCAGAGGAGGTGATGGTGCAGAATATGTGTTAACTGTTTGTATACGCTCGACGAAGCATTGAATATGGTGTGATTAAATATATCTCGAATCCTTCCTCTCTGTAGCACAATGTCATTGTGACTTTCTGCCTTTGGCTTGTAAGGCTTTACTATAGTCTGACATCTCCCCCCCCCCCCCCCCCCCCCCCCCCCCCCCCCCCCCCCCCCCCCCCCCCCCCCCCCCCCCCCCCCCCCCCCCCCCCCCCCCCCCCCCCCCCCCCCCCCCCCCCCCCCCCCCCCCCCCCCCCCCCCCCCCCCCCCNGAGACTGGAAGAGCTTCAACCAGAACGGAAATTCTGTGCCTGATTCCTGCTGCAAAAACGTTTCTAAGGATTGTGGACTTGGGAAGATGAATGACATCAATACGGTATTCCAGCGGGTGAGTACAGCGGAGTGTCGAAGCATAAGTATGGACCTGCTGAAGGACACAGGATGCGCTAACAAGATGTGATGTTATTTTTGTTTCCTATTCAGGGGTGTGAAGAAGCCCTGGTTTTGGAACTGGAGAAGAATATGAAGTGGGTGATTGTGGGTGCCCTGGTGATTGCGTTTATAGAGGTAGGCTGACTGGGTGCCAACAGCCGCAGGTATGAAGGTAAGGGGTGTTGGGCAACCAGACTGAAGTGACCTGCTTCTGTCTTTCAGATCCTGGGTATTGTGTTCGCCTGTGTGCTGATGAAGGGCATCCGCAGTGGCTATGAAGTCATGTGATAACATCAAAACATTTATTTGAGCCAAACATTTGTGAGTTCATGATAGGCCATCTTTTTTTTTTATTTAGTTTTAGATGCCAGGTCCTTTTCCTTTCAGCTGTATAACTCTGCTGATTAAGCACTGTGTAAAGCATAAGTATTCTTTATGTAGAAATTAAGTAGAAGTGCAGAAAATGGGGCTATTACAGTCATTTTTAAATGTTGTTTGCACCAGCACACTGAATCTTAATGAATTGTGCCATTGTCCACCTGAATCAGTTTTCAGTTCACTTTAAAAAGAACAGTCGTCTTAGTTTCTAGCTTGTCTTGTCTAGGTTTGTCTTTTATGGAATACTTTTCCAAGATTTTTTTATATATATATATATATATATATATAAAAACTGTTCTTCCCAATCATTTGTGCCTGTACGTTTCTGTTAATTTATATAAAGTTGTATTAACAACTTTATGACGTTTTTTGTTGTATACGTGTTTCTATAACGCATTATATGACTGGCACAAATTTTGTCTTTAGTGATGTTTTATTGGCTTCACAGAGCAATGCTGCACACTGAGGAAAGCACCATTTGCCTTACTTTATTTGAAACTTTCACTCCTAAGGCAATGCCGTACCCCACCCACCACCACCACCACCGTGCATTTTACTAATGTGATACTATGGAGTATATGCTGGTATGTGTTTATCCTAGCTATGAAACTTTTCTGTGCCGCCTTCATATATGAAATTCATGTAAGAGAGATGTACAGCTCCCATCAGCACCCTTCTCACTAATGGGGAAACTGGACCAAAGTCAGTTTTGACCTTTAAAACTATGTAACTCGTGTCATAATAAAGATGATCATTTTTCTGCCCTTGCTATGCATCTCTTTACACATAGCTATACACTCCTACAAAACTCTCAATAGCTGATTTAAGGCATGTATTTGAAGCAAGCAGTATGAAACAGGTGATTTGTATTTCATTCTGTATGTACAAATAAAACAGTATAGAGCTTGTCTACAGAAGCCTCTTAACGTGGTCTTCGTATAAAATCAAATCTGTTTAAAGTAGAAACATGAATAATCATGGCACAGTACTCAAGCAATGAGGTTTTATGCACTTTCAGAGTAATAAGTAAAATATCAAAAGCCTTAATGTAGTCAAGTTCTAAATGCAAAATACATATAATACAGGGGAGAAGAGCTGAGGATTGACATTGATTCTCCTCAGTTTCCATATATGTGTGTAGCCAAGATCTTGTGTGTAAGGCTAAAACTACTCCACTGGGGTTCTGCAGCCAACAATGAAGCCAGAAGAAATGCCGCACAAAAATACTGGCATTGACTTGCATGATAGGCCTCAGCATCAGCGTTGGAGTGACCATCTTCTATTTGGAGAACCTTGATCACCACACTTGTGGGGCAGTCATGTCTAAGAATGGCTCCTTCAGGTTAAGTTTGTGTGGTTACCTGCAGCATAGTTGCAACTTGCTGTTTTCCTGTTTCTGCTGTTCTTAAAATATCCTTGATATTTTTAACTTGTCACAGTTGACAGAGAAATCAAACTTTGCTAGCAGTATAGAAAGTTTGTCAAACTTGCTGTGTTGCTGGAGGAACAATAAGTAGCAACATTAAAGTCAGGGGTGCAAGTTTGACTCGCAGAGATTTTAGCTGTGGATGTTTTGAAGACTAGCAGTGCCTTGCGAAACTATTCAAACCCCTTGAACGTTATTTGCGTACAAAAAAAACCATGTTTTTTCTAATCAGTATTTTTACTGAAGTCATGTTGTGCTGACAATATGTCAGAACCAAAATAATTCATTTGCAGATGTTTTAAGGAAAATGAAAACTGAAATAAGCTGCCTGTGTAAGTGTTTGAACCCCGAGCTCTGGAAACTCATACAGATGAAGAACTAAGTGGACGTAGTTGCTTCTACTTGTTAATGATTATATTTTATAGCGGGAAAAACTAGGACCATTGAAGGGTGTGAGAATGAAGACTAAAGAACATATATAGGAGTTGGTCATAAAAATGCATGTTAGGAAGATGGTACAAACAACTTGCGTTTGGCTCTCCCAGTCAGCACTTGAAGGAAGCCACAGAGAGGCCAAAAGTCACTTAGGAGGAGCTACTAAGGTCAGTAGCTGAAAGTGGAAGAAAGGTACTGCAGCCCCCAACAGCCAGAGCACATGTCAGCAGCAGGGAGGGGTGTCTCGTCAATAAAAAAAGAAAATGCTGGAAAAGAACCGGACTCAGTCTGGCGAGAAACTGAAGTTAGCAGAAAGTGCCCCTTTCAGCAGGACAACGATCCCGAAAACAAGGCTGCTTTTGTCGGCTTATCTGCCTAGAGACTTCCGGTTATTAGTGGTCCACCGTTACGCAAAACATCGTCATCGATGACGCCACAGCCAACCTTCCTGGTCAATAGAATTCGAGGCGGCATGATTTAAATCGCCTGGCGTTTGACTTCAGGTGTTTGCAGTTTATTTGACTTGTACTTTGTCTTCTTTTTTTAAATACCTGTGTGACTGGGTGTTTCCTAGTTCGCCGACTGTTCGTATGAATTCGTGGTTGACGTGGGACAAGCGGGCACGTAAGGACGTCACGTGACGAACTTGCACACGCAGGTTTGTTCGTTTCGTGTCAACCACAGCAGGTAAGGAGCGAGCGTTACCTGTATTTCGGTTTAGGTAGGTAGTGTAGGTTAGTTTGGACGTAGCAGATGTTTATTTAAGTTGCCTAGCATAACTTGCACTACTTCAGCTAGTTCGTTTGCTTTTTTCCCCCGTTGACGCCGCTCACATTCCTTTCCCCGCGTGACTTTTGTATTTAATATGATATTTTATTATTGTGCACGTTCACTTTTTTTTTTTTTTCTCTTTCCTAAACCCAACATTGCAAGCAGGTAATGTGACACCCCTACACGCCCGGGGGGGGGGGGGTCATAACGGGTCTGAAAAATAAAACAAAAGCCGAATGTCCTACAAAGTCAAAGTCCCGACCTCAGTCCATTGAGAATCTGCGGGAATATCTGAAAACCAACCTGCACGCTTTGCCCAGTTGTATGGAATAAAGTAACTGGCTTACAGTGTGTGATGCTGGTAGATATTTACCCCAGAAGACTGAGTTATTACAGCAAAGTGTGGGTCTTCGTGTGCTTAAACTAGCAGAATATTTGTTCACTTTCTTAAATACTTGCAACCTTGGTTTGGCTCTAAATTTAGTGCTGGAGCACATGAGTTCACAATAATAATGATGTGAAGGAAATCGATACAAGAATGACTTGTAAGTCAAGGGGTTTCAATACTTCTGCAAGTGTGTGTGTGTGTGTGTGTGTGTGTGAGTGAGAGCTTTGCAGGACATCAGAGATTTACCAGGTGACGCCGGTCCTCCTTTTCCAACTGCTGCCTGTCTGAGAGGTGTGTGTTAATGCAGCTCCTTGAATTGCTTGCAAGTCCTTTGCAGGCTTCATCATGTAAAGTTATGGCTTTGTGAGATGTTCTTTAGCACGGCGACGGAACTGTAAGTCGAGGAAGGGGCAGAATTTGCTGCGAAAAACTTGTCGTCCTCGTTCCCTGCATTCTTTGAACAGCAAGCTGTTTTCTTGTAAGGGGCTCGGTGCAGATGTGCCTCTTACAACAAGGGTCACCACTGCTTCTCCAAGTGAAGGATTACACAATGTGTGAGAGCTGGGCAACGGCACAGATGGCACCCAACTTGTTGAGACTTTTTATTTTCATTTGAGTAGAAGTTTTTCTGGTTCTTCTTTGCCGTTGCTGATTTGCAGACCTTTGCACTAATGTTCTCTCACAACCTAAGGTAGGCGGGGCATCCTTCTCCAGGATAATTGCTTAAAGTGTTTAGCTGGTTAGCGTACCCCCACTGGGCAGATGTCGCTAACAATGGCCCAACCCAGCTCCAAATGTTGAGCAGATGGTGTGCAGCGTCACCTGTTGTGTTGACTGTACGCCTTTTGTACACATGATGTCTGCCAAGCTGCAGAAGATTCAAGAACCGTCAGCAGTGGTTCTGAAATGACTGGTCGTATGGAGTTTCTAGTGTAGATATTTCATCCCTGTTTATTGCAGATTAAATTGCACTTGACTAGATTTGCTAGCTGTAGGTGGACAGTTTATCACTGGCTTCCACAACAAAACCAGTTGCCCTATCAGCAGTATCTGTTGTACCTGAGGGTTTCAAGCATGTAAAGGGGAGATTTTAGTTTGTTGAAGAATGGGACACTGGCCAGGTAACTTAGCATTTGTACATCTCCTTTCTGGGTGGTGTCTGGATTTGTTAAACTTAGTACCAGCAATACCCTGAAGTTGTTCTCCAAATTCCTTTGCAATGCATTGTGGTGGTCCGCTCAAAGTGCTGAAATGTGGTGATTTGTGTTGCATGCTGAACAGATGCACAGCACTGTGGTCTTCAGTGTTGCGTGTTGTTGGGGTGTCCAGCAATATTTTAATTTTTTTTTTTTTTAATTTTTTTTTTTTTTTTTTTTTGTGCTGCCTCTGTAGATGTTCTGGTGACGTTGGGTAATGAACTTACTTCCAACCTCCATTTTGTTCACTAAGACATGGGTCTTTCTTTCAGTTGGTTAGATGTAGGCTTCCCTTTCTTGAATGATGCTGTGGTGGAAGTGGGAAGATCGAAACTGGTGTAGTTTCTGGTCTGTGTGATGGTATACAAGATCCACAATGATGAGAAGGGAAACTGTGGTGCTTCCTCTTTTACCACGAACCTTGGGTAACCCATTGTTGTTGGAGGTTGTTGGGCTGTTTCAAGGAAACAGCCCAGGGTTGTAAACTTGTTTTGCTAATTTCTCTTTCCATGAGTGAATAGTAAAGCTCATTTAAACACTGTAATCTTAATTTGAAACCTCTGGAAAGCTTACAAGCCTTGTGAAAAGTAGAGCTTCACTGGTCTCAGGAGAACAGATATTTCTGTAGTCACTGCCACACTACCAACAGACAACTATCAGACAGCTGCTTGTGTAAAAAATTTTCAAAATTCGTCCCTGTTCTGAGCACCGTAGACCTCAGGAAGTTCATGTCATGCTCCCTTGTGTATCTGCTGTACAAAGGGGCACTACAATAAAGTATTGGATCAGTTTGGTTTGGTTTTCTCCACTGAGATCTAGTCGTGTAGCTTTCCAAAGCAGTAAAGTGACTTGTGTAGTTTTTTTTTTTTTTTTTAAAGGCAACAGTTTATGGGTTTTCATTAGGTGGATTAAACAGAGTAAGTAAACATGGCAATAAATGGGATGCTGTGACTTATAAAAAGGAACATTCTATTAATGAAAGCGTAAAACTTTTTTTTTTTGGTGTTGGGCAAAGCCAAAAGAGTGAAAGTAATCGTTTGAAGTACTCGGTGTACAATACCGGCACTTTTTTTTTTTTTTTTTTTTTTAAATAAACCAGAAGTCCACTTCCTGCAAGGTGACATGAACTCTGGTTCAGCTTGTATTGGATGAACTAAACTAGTATTTGCCATTAAGAGAAGTCTTACAGATTTGTGTCCAAAACTAGTAATGAATCTTTCCCACTTTGTTTCTGGAAGGTTTGCTGTCTTTGCTTGGTAAGTTTACAAAGTTTGTTTTAAAAAATTTGTTTTTTTAGGAGATGCTATTTTGTAGAGCTCTTCCATTAATGAAAATGACTAAGTTGTGTTGGAATTTATTGATTTGGACTCTGACTGACTAACTGGTGTAAATATTGTCCTTCTCCAGTACAACACTTCAAACATCAAACACTTCAAACATCCTGACTATATTCAGGGATTCAAGGATGTGACCAAGTCTTTGCGAAGGTGACGTTTTGGAAATTGTGCGTGCGTTCTCCTCTGGCAGTCCTTTGCTTTAAAATTTACTTCACAACAATGATTGAATAGGACCTGTTCTCACTCAAACTGGAGCAGCACCCAGTTCAGACTTAACTTCTGCATTCATTCTAACACTTTGACCCATTATAGCCAATAGTGGTGCAGATACTCACTTATCTGGACTTCAAGAACTCGTGCTATTCACCCCGGTCACAAAGTTGCTGTGCCTGGTTATTCAGCCTTGTTTAAATTTCCCTCTCCTGAGTGACAAATCTTGACTCATGGGGACCTAAAGAGCTGCTTTCTGAGTGGCAGTGCAGTCAGACTGGGAACAATGAACTCAACATTTCAGCACAGGTTTGCATGAAAACGCTGCACTATATTGTCATGCATGTTATTTTTAGGTGGAAGTGTACTGACAAAGTTGTGGTGACTATAATGTACCAAAGGGCTGCACCGTCCATTTTCCTGCCTTCCACATCGTAGCCAAACTCCTGGCATGAATAACCAACCCAGAGCTTGTTATATTGCCAGGCCCTTTTCCACCTTGAACTTTTCACTATGGGCAAGTATTAGACGGGCATCTGAGATGTAAAAATCACTTCTAGGTAATAGGGAAAACTTAACCTTAAGTTGCAGTCTGTGGGTAGAATATTGTTTATCCGCTGCTTCAAGTTGCATCTAGTTACACAAGTGATCGGTTTGCCGATTCGGTTTTGACAAATCTCGCTGATTTGCGTCTTGGTAACTTTAAACAAATGTGTATGTCTACTTGAAGGATGGAAAGCAAGTGTAGTAGTCACAAGTTGGATGTCCACAGTGGTCCTCGAGTTTTAACTGATGGGATGAATGGTCAAAATAGACGAGACTTTCAAACATAACATTTGTGTGTCTACTAGTTTTTATATACCTGTGATTTCTTAGGAACCACCACCTGGTTCTGAATGGGAGGGGCAGTGTATTCCAAATTTAATTTTTTTTTTTTTTTTTTTTCTTTCTGCTGAACCAAATAACATTAGTAATGACTAACAGAAAAATGTCAAAGGCTCAACATGGTAATAAGGATGAAACATTTAAAGAGGATAATGCATTTAATTTCATTCATTTAGCAGCCGAAGCAACTTCCCATGTGGTAAACAAGTGCATTAATAGAATAATATATTTAGACTTATCAGTGGTGGTGCATTTAAAAAAAAAAAAAAAAAGGCCCCTCCGTGTAAACTTTCTAGCCTGGAAATAGATTAAAATGTTTCCAGGAGCCCCTGTGTTGGAGGGATTTTCAGTATAATTACTTCTTGCTACCAGGGAAATGAAGAGCTTTCATAAGGGCACCAGCAACTGTCTTCTTGCCAAAGGTTTTTCTTCATGTAACTGACTGATGCTGGTGGTGATCTGACAAATGGGGTGTTGCACAGTCAACACCACAGCTTTTGAGGCAGTTTGTCAGTGTGTTTTGCTTACCAGTTATTTCCAAGTAACTTACTAATGAAGTGACTTAAGGAATTTTTGTCGGATGGGAAAAATCGGTCTTATTTTGGTCCTTTTGGCTAACAAAGCCGCCTTCACCTGTGCGTTCCCTACTGCGCAGATGTATCCAAAAAAAAGCGCACAGGCAGGCATGGGCACATGCATTACAAAACAGCTGTAGCCACTTCTGCAAACTAATAAACTGGTGGTAAAACCAGTGTGTAATTCTTGAAAGGCTTCCTCTTTGACCTTCCCTTCCACTTTGATTTACTCACTATGCAGTTTCTCCTTTTTTGCAGAAACAAAGTAAACTCTTCTGCAAAACATGCTGGCGCACATTTATTTCACACGTTTTATTTTTTGTTTCCATAAATATTCATTTGCAGAATGGAATAACAACCTTCAGCATACAGGTCATGAACAAATGGCAGCACTTGTATCCCCCCCACACACATTGTATCACAAGCTATGCAATAAAAAGACAAGTGTCATGTTTCACTAGACTGAACTGCAAAAAAGGAAGACGAAGCAGTTCCACGTACCATTTTATCTCGCCCAATGACAAACTCGTGTCAATTTTACTTTTGCTCAAACAGTGAGAAGTAGACATGACTAAAGAGGCTTTGAGCCATTTCCAGATTCACTGCTGTTAATACAGGCTGGTTCATTTTTACTCAATAACTCAGTTTCATACGAACACAATTTAGCTGTACCAAATAGTCCCCCCCCCCCCCCCTCTGATTTTGGTGTTGGGAAGTTAGATGACAAGTTGATGTATTTGGTTTCTCAAGAAGTTNCCCCCCCCCCCCCCTTCTGATTTTGGTGTTGGGAAGTTAGATGACAAGTTGATGTATTTGGTTTCTCAAGAAGTTACTGTATGAGGTTTTTTAAATCACAATGTATTACAGCCTCAAACACATTAATACAATTATTAGCTTCTATTAGATAATTTTAGAAAATGTATCTCTGATAGTATAACAGTGTGGTTTTTAAAATGTATGTAAACTCCATCAGTGCAAATCTTCCCAACTGTTTCTCCTTGTACTCTGAACTGAATTAAATATCAGATGTAACCAAAATGAAGATCAGTTTAGGGTGAAGTGGAATGAAGGGCCTGTATCAAATACACCCTCTACAAAAAAACAAAAATGGAAACGGCGGTTTTAACGCTTGACTACTAAGCCAAAAAAAGTCTCAACTTCCTCTCAATACTGAGGTCAGGTTTTGTAGAATTTAAATACAGGTTCTTGCTGCATTGCTGAATATTCTAAATTGGAAGTTTCTAAATTGAATTATACATCACTCCAAAATACCATCAGACCCTCAGCTAGGTAAGGGTTGTATATGCAGACAAGGAAAATGTAAAATGTCACATTTTAATTTGAGGTACATTCTGACTGAAATTAAGACCAAAGCGTGTTACAAAAGGCGGCAGAGATGTCTGCTGTTTAAAGGTGGACATCAAAACATCCTTCACATCTGCATTTGATCCTTAACCCATGCTAATGCAGACTGTCACTCTTCTGTCTTTGACAGCGTTTAGCTCAGTGACACTCGTTTCCCCAAATAAACACCCATTTTACATCGTTCCTCATCTGTCCTCCACAGAACGTGAGACCAAAGAACTGCAGATGTTCTACAGATAACCTGATGGACTCCTACAATGGAACCACGTGTCTGCTGGTTTTAGTCCCACAATGCTGTTTTTGCAATAATCCCAAAACTCAGACCCAGAATGATACTCGGCAGGCATTAAGAAACAAAAGCTGTGTAATGTTTTTAAGATCAAGCGTGCACTTGTTGAGCTGTATCTTCTGTATAAAAAGAATAAATGCCACTTTCTGCTCTCTTCTTGCTCCCTTTGTCTTCTAGTCTGTTCCACGCAGCATTGGGAGACCTCCAAGCGAGAAGGGAAACAGGGGGCCTCCCTCTCCCTCAGTCAGTGACATACAGACTTTGCATAGTTGGCAGACAGTAAGACCATGCAGTGCAACAACAACGATGCTTCGGATTCTGTTTGACAAGGAGGAAGGGGGAGAGGGGGAAAAAAGTCGTGGACACTTCATCACCGACAAAACTCTGGTTAACTTCTGACACATTCAAGTTCCCACTGAAAAGCGTTGCTAAAAAAAACATTTCATTAACTGCTCTGTCCTGGTCAGGGTTACAGTGGTCGGGAGTCTAGGCTGGAATCACTAGGCAATGAAACTACGCCCTGGAGGGGGTGTCAGCGTGGGAGGAAACAAACAACCAAACAGCCCAGGCACCATAAGCCAACAGGACTACTTGCTATATCACCGTGCTGAAACCACTGATACTGCTTGTTTATGATCACCACACAGCCTGTGTCTTGCAAGAAACTTAATACTGGTATGAAACCAACTAAAAGCCTGGAGTAGGTTAGCAAATCAAGTGAGAAAATAACCTTTGAGCTGCAAGGAAAGCTGAAGCCACTGTTGCAGCCATTGTCGGCACTGGTTGGTGCTGAGGTGGGCGGAGTTGACACCCCGCAGGTAACACGCCTGGAAGAAACAAAGGGGGCATAAAGCACATGCAAAGGGAATGCACCAGAGTTAACACGGCTATGCATGCATAACCAAATGGCTGCAAGGTGAACTCCTGGGAATTTGTCTCAAGTGCTCAAGTGTTCCGGATAAAAGCATTTTCTACCCAGCAATAAGACACGCTCATAAAATCAAAGCACTCTTTCTACCAGTCTCTCTGATCAAATTTGGTTTTACGACTCTTGAAAATTTGTGGCCGCAATTCAAAGACCGAATCTGAAAAAAAAAAATCCTAAGCGTGTGGCAGCCGAGACGGTTGAGTTGCGTGTCAGTCCAGGTGAGAGGATGTGATGCGCACTGCGGTTGTCCCAGCCTCTCGTAGGATCGCGCGTCGTGCTTTGGCTGTTTTCTCGCTATTATTTCTGCTCCGCTATTAAGTGAAAACATCTCCAAAAAAAGCGGTGTCGCGGAAACGCACGAGGACAGCCGGGCGTAGGTTTCGCCGGCCATCTGTGTCAGATCCGCCGGTGAAGTTTTTCACTTCCGCGGTGGAAAAGAAGAAAAAGTCGTACATCAGAGGGAAAAGCTGGAAGGGATAAAGGACCCCACCTACCGTGAATACGATAATTCTCTATGCAAGAGGAAAAACTTGTCCTGATTGATTGTTTTATTCTGCTAAGTGTTACATGCATTTGTTGTGTTTTCATTGTTTGTTTACCTTACAGAAGAGTACATGTTCAGTCCAGTGTAGTAGGAAGACGACTGGTGTGCGATACTGGAGACTGTGGTTGACGTACACACTAACAGGTCTATTAAATGTTAAAAACACCAGTTACCTAATTATTTAATGCTTTATATTATGCAGAAATCACGTTATATTGGATATCACAGGGTTACGTTTGGGGAAACGGGTTGGGGGACTTGGGACGCACTAGGAATGCATTATTATTTTTCCCATTGAAAATAATGGAATATAAGCTTCTCCTATCTGAAAATTTGCCATCAAACACGTTTTCATTCGCATAGAGGGACAACTGTACAATGTATAATATTTTTATCAAGAGTTTATGAACACGGGGAAAACATGAAGACAGTTGGCTACGTGGATTTCCTAACCTGCCGGAGCTCCAGCTCACTCAGGTGGTGCACGCCCAGTCTGTCGAGGCTGCGGTCCAGCTGCAGCAACTCTAAGGCGTGGCTGTTCAGGCGATGGCTGACCAAGGCAGCCGGAAGGCGGGGGGTCAAGAAGAACAAAGAGCAGAGCAACCTCTGGACAGAGGAAGGACGACACAGAGAGTTTGATAAGCAAGCCCTACGGAAAATGGAGGTTCAATCCAGACAAAAATCACATTAACATTTGCAAAGTAGCTTTCTTACAACAGCAACAGAGTTATGGCACTATTTTCATGTTTTTCTGAGGAAAACACACAGATGCCACAGTGGTAATGATAAATACAGAGTCAGAGCTAGGAAGTCTGTACTCCCTGAAGGAACACTGTTCTGTCTCCCTCCTCGCTTTAAATAAAATAACCTGGGATTTTTGTGGACCCCGTCCAGATACGGGCCCTTCTCGTCGTCACTCACACAGACCCCACCAGGAATGGCCACTAAGGTGAGAACGGGGTTATTTGAGGGACCATAAACCGGTAAACTTGCTTTAGACCCTGTGGGAACATCCTGCCCAGACATGGTAAACACACTCACGCACCAGGAAATTACCCAGAATGTATTGTGGTGGTGTAAAGTGAGGAAGAACATCGATCCTGTACCAGACCTGCTCTCCCAGTGTATCACTACACTGTATTCTATGAACCTTCTGCAACAAAAAGTTTCATTTAAAAAATATTTTGAGTTTCGGTGAAATTTTATATCAGAGAATGATATTTCCGTCTACACGGTAAGACAACAAATAGTCAAGGGTATACTTTTGCAAGGCACTGTACATGCAATAGAAGAGAGACATTTTACGAAATTAATTGACACTAACTTGAAAAACAGTATATTAAATAAGAAGTGGACGTGCAGACTCAGGAAACTCACCATGTGATCTACACGGAGCCTCCTCAGACCTAGGGGTGGGCCAGAAAAGAGTCTTCGAACTGCCTGGATTTCCAGTACGAGGGGGTGGGCCCCGTTCTGGACCTGCAAATGATCAGAGACAAAAAGATGTACAGAGCAGAGAGACCCCAGTGCTGCCAGTAGCACCACCATCCTGCATAACGAATGGAACTTGATCTCCTGCCTCCAAACGGTTAGAAAAACCCAGCTCTGAAGACACACGTTCTCATATCAGTTTTGTGCTTTCAGGATTGTGTCAGATATTATTTTTCTAATTGTACAAATTCTGGAAAACTGTTCAGGAACAGACCCTGTAATCACTGGGCACAAGACTGGTGGAATACAGCCTAGATGGAACATCAGTTCATTGCAAGGTGGCCCCCCACACACACACACACAGTCAGTCACAGAGTAATACACTACAGGCAATTTAGAATCTCAGCTTAATGTTAATAACATTTATGAACAGTGGGAGGAATTCCATGAAGCCATGGGAAGGAAACAGAAACCCCACACAGAATGAGCCAGATTGAAACCAAGAGCAGTCCAGGTGCTGGGAGGTGGCGGCGATACCTGCTGCCCCACCGTGCTGCGGACACCGACATAAACTTCATAAATTGCAACCTGCTGGTGTTGCAGCCCATGAAAAAGACTATTACAGAAGCAGATTCTTTAAATGATATTAATCTAGAACAAGAGAATACACTGTAAAACTGAGGGTTGTACTTTCACTACCAGTGTTTGGTCACACCAGTGTTTTGTGCTATGGTACCGTGATAACCTTCAGCTAAATCTGCTACCTTATTGCATAGGTCCAGAAGCTGACTCTGTAGCTGCCGGTCTCTGACATCTGGCACTGCCCTCGACAGGCGTTTCAGAATGGGAAAATAGTTCTTAGCCCGGCGGGCGTGATAAATCCCCTGAAACTCCACCTGCTGCTGCGGTGTCCAGAAGTGACGAATCAGGAGCTGCCTGGGGAACAAGTACCTGGGGGTAAAGGAGTAAGTTTGAGGTAAGACGTGGCGGACGCGATGCAGGAAGAAGAGACCGAAGTTGAGAGAAGAGGAACATTTAAACATATCGATGGATACGTAGACGGGACGTGACATAAAGACGACTGGATAACATTTTTAGCAAAATCAAGTGCTCTCCAACTGAACTTTTATAGAATTAATGCTTTAATACATGGTGGCTCACAATATTGTTCTTTGAATGCTACTTTGCATACTCCTTTAGCCCAAAACTTGTTTAGAGAGGAGAACCATCAAATCACTCACATGAGGACAAACACCAGGTAGTTGGCAAAAGGAGGGATAGAGATCAGCACCAAGGGAATGGCCTTTATCATGTCTCGTCGAAACTGTGGCGGGGAAACAGAAGCCACGTTTAACACGTAAAATAACCATCAACAATGTATATATGTCAGCAATGAGTACAAACAACATTCAGAACATACAATGGAAATAATATAACATGCAAAGAGACTAAGAAGGAAAATTTATGTGCTGTCCTAATTGATACTGCTGGCCACTACGCAAACCTCATGGTACCTATTAAATTCACTGAAAATCCACAAAAATCACTGAAATCCACATATTTATCCATCACTGCATCTCATTTAAAAAAGGGTTTTAGTTGAGATCCATCAGAGTCACCTGTCTGAGTTTCTCCATTTCGTGGTACGAGAGTCTGTGGAATTTCACATTGTGAATAATCATCTTTGTCTTTATCACTCTGACCTCCTTAGCATCTTTCCAAAGGAGCTGAAACCCTGGAAAAGATTGACGACGAGATGTCAGTTTTCTGCAGGTCGTGGCTCCTGTATCACTCGATACCCTATAAATTGGTTTTCCTTGATAACTCGTATTCAGCATTAAGTCAAAGCGATTGGCCATTATGAGCCAAACTGTCACCTCCACAATCAATTCTGAAAGCTGATGCTCACACCTTCTGTCACACTTACTTTGCAAACCGGTGTCACCGGGTAATTTGTACAGCATGTAAAGTTTGAAAGATCACACAAACCAGCAAAAGTGGTAAACTGAAAGAAAATTGTTTACATCTATGTTACATTTAGCAGATGCTTTTCTACAAAGCAACAAACAACCCAGAGGAAACAAAAGTGTATTTCAGCAACAGAAGAAAAGTTTCAGATGCAGACATGCGATTGTCAGTTTGCCCAATACCACCGTTTTTGCCCGTGCCCAGTAGCCGCACCTAGAATTGGCAGCATGACAGATAATACAGTTCAAGTTTATTGAACAGTTAGAAGATCGGGAGAGAAGTGGCTCTGAAAGATGCATTTTAAGACCTTTCTTGAATGTTGAACACATTGGAGAATTGGTGCCCACTTCCAACATAAATTAATCCAGTTACTAGCGGAAAGTTGACAAAAACAGTATATTGGTGCAATCTGAACATTTAAAAAGGGCTATTAGAAGTCAGGAACTGGTCACCTACCTGTCATGAAAGTGTGGTACAAAATGTAGAAGCGGGGAAAACGTCGCTGGAGAAACTGCTCGTACTTCTTATTGGTCCACTGGAGGCTGGACAGCACTCGCCTGGCCAGCCCAGGCCTGGCTTTGGAGGACGAGTAGTGTTTGCACAGGGTCAAACTGTGAGAGGGGAACCACATGAAAAATGGACCTCAGTGCCAGAGGAATGGGAGATGGGCAATAAACAAGGGTCATAGGGAGACGGTGTAGAACTAGATCTCCTGAACAGGTACAGTAAATTACAATAAGCCAGAGAAGATGGATGAAGGAGAAACCCACTGTGGAAAAAAGAAATGATCGACCGAATCACAAGTAACCGAGTCTGCGGAGATCCTTTATTAGTTCATGCGCGTGGGTGAGTCTGCTGGAGAGAGTCACACCGAACGTAGGATTCAGTACAATTTTATAGGTTTACAGGTACATCACCAATTTCCATATATGGTTAGTTCTCGCATTCTGCTGCACAGCTCAGGTAGTGACTTACGTGTGACCCCTTTGTACCCGTTAATTTTTTACGCTTCCTCGGTTCCCACCTGCACAGGCACATTTTACTGCAGGTGTCTCGCTACACTCTAACATTGTTTACTACTTAACTGCCCAGTTTACACCCGTCCTTGCATTCTTTCCCCCTAATCCACCCCCCATAAGGAAACAAGAGTTTTCAGCTCTCGCACAAACACTTTCATGTCAGGGGTTCTGTTTGTCAGGACATTCTCATCCCTCTTTTGGTGCGGGCCCTGCTGACCAGCTGGGGCTCGGGAGCCATTCACCTCCACCTTCCCCTTTCTTGTGCCACGGCACAACTCACAATGACCACGGTGTCCGACACCTCGAATCCCAACCCCCAAAATACCCATGTCAGCCAACTACAAAATTTCGTCACACCACAGTGAGAACATAGGGATGACGTAATGGAGTCTACCTAAACCACAAGAAGGATCCATTTCCCAGGTCTGAACACACATTCACAGCAAAACAGCATCGTTCCAAATGAAAGACATTTTTGCCAACTCTGCGCGTGGATGAAACAAACTTGTGCTACTTAATAGCTGTATATGATCAAAAGTCAAAAATGTCAAATAACAGGTGCCCCGGGGGGTTCATTTGCTAGGCAACGATACGCGTCAAGCTACACAGCCTGTCGGGGCAATAATAATAATAATAATAATCTAAATATTAAAATACACACGAGATGCGCCGTGTCGATGTGTATGGTTGGAAGCACAGAGGAAGATCTCTTTTTACCATGATCTTTCAAGAATGATTCTTGACCCGTCGAGCAAACGACACCATTTTGCGGGTGCACGTATTGCGAGATTCGTGACAGATACCTCACATTTTTGCGGACCAGGGCTGCACCGTACGGGCGGCGTTCGAGCCCAACCGGTCGAATCCCATACAGAACCAGCAAGGTCCGAGAGCGGCACACCGCTGTCCAGGACAGCGACATGTTGGTGAGGACAACTTGCCGATCCAGGAAGTGTCACAGGGGAGGCGGGGATGGAGGCGGGGCCAGGCGTAGACGCAGCGCTGTCATTGGCTGAAATGTTTAGGCGGTGATCGTCCGTTGCGCGGTGGAGGTGTTTTTTAAAATTCACTTCTCCACAAAATAGGTGGAAAACGTGAGGATCTATTTATTCATACAGAACAGGTAGAGTAAAGCAGGGTGAATAGTCAGGGGAGCAGAAATATACTACAGGTCGAATTACAGTTCACGATCATCGGCCTTTAAGTTTGTTTGCGGGTTCGTGCAACACTGACTAGTTTCTTTAGATTTAATACATAGCAAACGTGATATAGAGTAAAATAACGGCTTTAGTGAGTTATTAAATTAAATATTTTGTAGGGGGGAACGTATGTCGAAAAGCTTTATCTCCTGGGAACCCCCCCCCCCCCAATACGTATTATTAACCCGGCGCTAACTCAGCTAGTTAACTCGCCTGATCGATCGCTTAACTAATAGTGGACTAAGTAATGAGCTGTTAATGTTGGGAAAAAAACTGCTTTATTAACGTCATACCAGCTATAATACGACATTTGATAGGAATTTTACTAGTGTCATTCTCGAAAGATCGCCGCATCGTGTGCGAACCGTCATAAGAAGCTTTTTGGGAGCTTGGCACACGCTCCACGCCTCCTCGTGGGTTTCACCTGGTCAGTAGAATATTAGTATATTTTACACGTACGAGAAATGGCAGTTTTGGTCGCTTCAGTCGCACTAAATAGTGTGAAAATGTTCATTTGGGCGTTTGGCGGCCGCGCACGATTTCACGCGCACACGTGACGTGAACCGGGAGCCCGGCGGCTCGGCCGTTAAATCGGACCGTCGCTGAGCAAAGCGCCATTTGGGCAGCCGGACGGGTTGAGGAGCGGGTTCTGCGGCATTTGCACAACAAACCAGGTTCATTTGACCACACGCGCCCGTTAAACGTTAGTTAAACGTGTTGTAGTTTGTGCTCAAATGAAGTTTCTTCTCCGATAACTTTGTCATTGTCACGTTACCTGGGGTAATGTGGTGCCAGCATTTTTGTGTGAGACCGGAAACACGAGGTCTGTTGGTGTTTATAAAAGGCTTATTTGTGTAGTTGTGTATAAACGTTTTCACTTTGCAGGCATATTAACACCCGCTGAGTGAGATGGACCCCGTCCGCTTGGGTTCAACATGCTCCTCATCCAGACACAGTGTGGACACTGTGCGCCCCCCGGAGGCCGATAACGGTAAGGAAGAGCCGATCTCGGTGTGAAGCCTACCTGTCAGTACACCGTACTGTACCTGTAAGTGCACCCTCCTGTACACCCTCCTGTACCTGTAAGTGCAACCTCCTGTACACCCTCCTGTGCACCCTCCTGTGCCTGCATGAGCACCCTCCTGTAGACCCTCCTGTGCCTGCATGTGCACCCTCCTGCAGACCCTCTTGTACCTGCATGTGCACCCTCCTGTACCTGCAAGTGCACCTTCAGGCAAGGTTTCTGATGATTGTCTTCATTGTACTCAGCTTCACACCCAAAGCAGTTTTGTTTCTCGCGTTCATAATGCCTTAACAAGATGAGCGCAGCACGGCTGTCTTTATATTTTTGGCAACATTGTTCTGTTTGGGGGGGGGGGTAAAAACCAAAAAATGTGGTAGTTATTTCACAGACGCACAGATGGAAGATCCTTACGCATTAATCGCCAGCACTTTATTTCATACCAACAATCGTGGGGAGAACAAGGCTCACCCACAGTGTCACACTGTCTCCTCAGTCATCCAGCTCTCTTTCCTTTTATACAGTTGACGAACGTAAACAAACAAAAGCTTGATCGTTTTTTTTCGGTATAGCAACATCTTTGGAACATTTCAATGTTTCCGTCATGTACGCATAGAACCTCCTAACTTGGCAGCAAAGTCTTGTTTTCAATACGTTTTGTTTAAACAGAGAAATATTAACACACATTTCACATTTCTGAAACACTGTACATGTCAACATCTGATCCTTCGCATTTGTGAGGATTTTGTAACGTGGTTGTTAATGCAGGAGGAGTGAACGATCGAACACTTTTTTTTTTTTTTTTTTATATGCAGGAAATGAGAATGAAAGTTAACAAAGAGAAATAATCCAAGAAGCACATGTATCAGAAGATTATAAGACCACGAACCTATCAAGTTCTTAAGCCAGTCGAAAGGTCCTGTGCCTGGATCGGGAGCTTTGGCAGATGTCGATCGAAGGTGATCGAGACTGTGACAAAAGACGCTGGCGAGATGTGCGGGGTGTCAATCGACTGCTGTGATGGACAGTATCTAGGAGTGTTTAATAAGCGTTTTATTTTTTTAGCTTACCAAAAGGTTACTGAAAATTGTAGGTAAGGTTACGGCTCGCGAGATTTATTCTTGGTCAGTTTCCTGTAAGTTTAGGCAATGATTTGTGCCAAAGTGTCCAAATTGAGAAGTTAGCTGGAACAGGGTGTTGTGCTTTTTGTGCCAAGACTGGGATGTTTTCCTGCTTTTCTCTTAAATCTCCTGCAGTGGACAAGGCATTACCCAAATGTAAAGACTTTAGATGTTTTCTTCCTTCCCAAAGCTGGCCTGGAGTCAAACTATTGTTTTATTATGATCATGATTTTTTTTTTTTTTTGGATTATTCTTTGCTTAGAATGAATTTCTTGTAGTTTACCCTCAACTGAATTCATTTCCTCAACAGGGCGATTTAAAAAGCACCAAATTGATTTAGCTTTTTTTTAAAATTACATCTCATTTTACTTTCTGTTAGAGGAAGCCTACAAAGATGAGCACGATCCTGAGAAGCTGGTGCAGTGTCCGTTTGACAGCAGCCACAAGATCCGAGCATGCCGCTTTCCGTACCACATCATTAAGTGTCGAAAGGTATGACGAATTACTGTATCTAACGGTAAGTTCACGCAATGTCATGCCATTTTCTGAAAGTGTCAGCTTTTAAAATAGATACCGTTAAATATGTTCGACTCTTTTGTCCCCTCTCTCTCCCTGTAGAATCACCCTAAACTGGCGAGTGAGCTGAAGACGTGCCCTTTCAACGCGCGCCACCTGATGCCCAAGCATGAACTGTCGTACCACGTGGCCAATTGTCCTGACAGACAAATGGTCAAGACAGAAACGTGTATGACTGCATCTGGAGGAGTGGTGTTCAATATTTGTGGAACAGTCTGTCTGAAATTCCCATCTTTCCATGAATGACCCTCTTCTCCTGTAATTTTTTAAGACAATGCTGATGTGCAGAAGTGGCACGTCCCCTTCAGCAACTGGGCGAATCCAGCCTGTGTGGAGGACTGGGATCAAGGTAATTTTAAGTCAGGTGAAAAATGTAGCAGCTACACTGCTGGTTCAGTCTCCTCCAGAGATGTGTGTCCACTTTGCAGGTAACAGCTGCACAAGTTCCAGCTTGGCATTTACATGCTTGGAGGAGCAACATAAGTATAGATGGTCTCCATGGTTCTGTGTGACTGAACTCACTTATGTTACATTGAGGCTGTTTCCTAAAATGTATTAAACCGCTGTGAATCTCCTGAGTAATTTAGACTCTACCCAATATGTGAACTGAGGTGCTAAATTTGGGAAAAGTGCTGAATAATGTTTGTGTTTTTAAAAAAAAAAAAAAAAAAAACTGCACACCTGGTGCCTGTAAAATTGACAAAAATGATACCATGTTTGCATGATTGTGATCTCCAAGAAACACAGCAAAGTGAAGAGTTTTTCCCAGGTTGTCTGAGTTTTTTTCCCAAATTGTACTCAAGTAATTCTGCAATGTGTGCTGAGGACTGCAGACCAAAGTGATGGACTTAACCTTCCTTACAGAGGCAGATGCTAATGTGACTCCATTTGTCTGGGGTGTCTCTACCACCAGGATCCCCCAGAGGTTAGTGGCATGTCCTGTTCTGCCTGGTTTGTCTGATAAATATCCATCTATACAGTAGTTGTAGATCATCTTCTAGTAAGCCTTCTGAGGAGATGATTGAACTCTTTACTAGGACTAAACACCTATTTCACGTTCGTACCAAACATTTGGTTTTTTTTTTTTTTTTTTTTTTTTTTTTTTTTTCCAACCGTACAAGGTCTCAATACATTAAAAAGCNTTTTTTTTTTTTTTTTTTTTTTTTTTGCCAACCGTTGTTGTGGACTGAGTTATTCAGTTCTTTACGTGGAGGTGCCGCAAAGCTATGAGTGTAAAATGGGCTAAATTTACAGTAATTTGGACCAGATTTGACCTCCTGTGCTCATATTAGCAGTGTGGCAGTTACACTTTCAGATTTATTGGCTTTTTGTTTAAATGCCTTATTGTCAGTCGTGCTACACTCAGTGCATTCTACCTGTATACAAAACAGGTTTCTTGTGAATGACCCAACATCTGTTCCTCCGTACAGCCAAGAACACCATACAACAAGCTTTCTCACCTCAGCCCGTCGCGCACCGAGGACTTTGCCTTGGAATGTAAGTATTAATCCTGACGCTTGTCCCTCAGACTTTGTGTGGGACGCTTGAGTCTCATACACTTGTCCATTTTTCACTCGGTGTGAAGTACGATCGACCTCTCGGCCGACTGTATCCCAAGGTCAGTTTCTGTGCTGAAATCCCGCTCCTTCTGCTTGTAGGAGTCGCTGTGACTGGATTATATGCTGCGTTGATGGCTGGCCACCTGGTGCGAAATTGTTTGTGAAATGCCCCTATTTTATAAACTTTTTATTGCTTAGTTTTTTTTTTTTAATGTATACCAAGCACAATTCCTTTAGTTTTCTAATAAATGACGCAAATGACTCTGTTTAACCAGCATCCTGTATATCGGTGACCTATAGTAATGGATGTTAGCTGTACTTTTCAACAAGAATAGTAAGAACGTGCAGTACAACTCTGCAATAACAAATTTGGCAATGATGAGAATTTGCTCCCATCCTGTATGTTTTTCGTCTTTTTTTGCCACAAAAAGGGTTTATATTTTGATACAGTAATGTCGTGAGAACATACATGCAACAAAAGTTTAGTTCTCAACACACAATGCTTGCAAATGCAATAAGGCAGCCAAATGTCGAATAACCTGCCGCGATTAATAAGCCGTAATTAATGCAGAGAATTAAATGCAAACAAAGTACAAATATCTGGGCATAACTAAAACAACCACCAGTACACGGCAGGGTCCCGCCATCCTGCCGCTGCAATAAGACCGTATGCAACCGGTGATAAATTCTGTTGGTCCATATTTTTGTCCCATGAAATTTTTGTTTGTAATGGTTTGATTTCCTACATCTGAGTGAAAACAAATTGTTTCCCTGCAAACAGTAATTGCGAAACTAAGCTCTGCAGATGTTGGTGTCTCCATCTGTTTTGCGGTGGCGATGGGCCTGCGGTCATGCTCGCTGCTGACCTGTGTGAGTAGAAGGCTGTGTGCAGACAACCAGATTCTGATGTGAACAGAGCATTAGTTGAATTTATTGCAGCTGGTTCATAGTCTACCAGGTTTTACCTTCCAAAAACCAAGGAATAAATACATTTAAATGAGACTCAGTAGTAACTTGGTTAACTTTAAAGACTGAAATGAAACCTGCTGCTTCAATAAGTGGAGAATAATATTTTCGTCATTAATTTGGTTTAATGCTTAAAACATGTGACTGAAGCAGGCGTGTAGGATGTTCACAGGGGTCTAACAGTATCAAAAAGCTAGGTGTTAACTGACTGGGAGGCAGTCAAGTTGAACTTGAGTAAATGATGTCCAGCTTTGAACACAGGAGCAGGAGCCCATCTGAGGAGTTGCGCCCTTTCGCTCGACGTCAGTGCCACGGGGGGGGTGTGCAGGTCTTCTTGACATGTTGGTGCTCATCGGTCCATCGGTCAGCAGACTAGGTATTATGTTATGAATTTAAGGAAACTTTATTACTAAAAGATACTAGGAGGCGATGCTGATTTTGCCATTTAATGGTAGAAAAATGGCGCGTGAGCCAACTTGCCGTGTAACTTGGTGCCCCCTGTAGAATGTTCGCCTATGTTCTGCTACTATGAACAATAGCTGTGTACTACAGCAGTGTTTTTGCTGGGTGAGCAGCTGGGGCAGAAGAGTCCTATGACTCTGCAATGTTACAAAATGGTCAGTGTGGGTCACAGCAATATGGAAAGGGGATGATGGATTACAGCAGGTAACTGTGACTTTGAGGCTCCTGTTCATATTCTGTCATCCGACATAAGGCTATTGTGAGGTTTTTTTTTTTTTTTTTTTTTTTAGGGGGAGCTTCTGTTGCGACAGCAGACATAACAAGGAGAAAATCTGCACACTGAAAGTGTTATAAGTTTGAATTGTTCACAGATCCACCCACTATGTCACAATCAAAGGCTGCTGCAGCTTAAAGATGTCAGATACAGAAAATTTTGAATTCACTGTAGGTTAAAGTCTCCTATTTAATTCCGTTTTCATCATACAATGTGGGGCCTTATTGTTTCTCTACTGGAACCACAATGTGAGACAGGAGGCAGTGTGGACAGGACACCCGTTTGTTAAAGACTGTTTAAAATAAACACCTAACGTTCATCTCCCGTTGATTCGCTGCGTGGTGTTTTGCTTTTGCGCTCGAGAAGGTGCTGGGTTATTTCGTTTGCTAAGGTTTCAGAGGAGAACAAAACGCTGGAGCAGAGAAAGCAAGGGTGGGTTGAAGGATTGAGTGGGAGGAGAACGTAATAAAAAGCTCTTCTTCACCTTAAAATCCCCACTGAGTTTTACTGACTGCAGGAAGTGACTAATTCATCACACAGATACAGTTCTGGTTATGAATCTGGTCTCCTAGTCATCAGGTAAGTAATAATAAACGTGTACCTGTCTTTATTGGCGCATTAGTTATCGAACAGGTCTCGCGTGTAGCTGTATTAAATTTAAAGAGGGGCCGGTACAAATAGCTGCTGCATGATTCCATTTTAGAAGGATAAAAATAAAATTAATAAAAGTAAATGGAGAACTTGGTCTCTTTGAAGGTTCCAAGTGCTTTTATTCAGTTTGCAAAACTTTAATATTAGTAATAAGGGTTGAAATTTGGAATAGTGGAGAGGTAATGGCCAGAAGGAGCCTCTTGGACACAGCTTGGTTATAATCCACAGAATGCAGCACACGCCTCCGCCATCGATGCGACGTACCTGTGCTGAGAATATTACAAGCGATTTATTTGTATAGTGGTGTTCCTTCTCCTCCCAGATATTTTACTCAAACGGTTTTTTTTTTTCCTAAGGAGGCGCAGGGCAAACCGGACCCCGCGGCACGCTGAGCACGGGGCTCCGTCACACACAGCTGGGCCCTCGCTGTACTTGGCTGAAACATTTTGCTGGTTGAAGGATGGGAGCTGACTGGTGTGGACTGCTCTGCGTTCATCTGCCCTGAGGGATCACAGCCGGGAGGACCTTCCCTGGTACGGACTTCTGGGCAACCAAGGAACGGCTCTGCCGGGGCACGTGTGGGTCTTTGAACCACTGCTGTTTTGTTTGTGAGCACGATTTGTGGGGTTTTTTTGGTTTGTTTTCATACGTGCCGACAGGGTGTGCGATCAGGGTTGTCTGCTGCCTACTTAGACCCACGTTGGATAGGGTATAACTTTATTGACCCCTACAAGGAAAGGTGGGTGCAATTGGGCTGCCTTTTTGACACCGTGCTGTCGCTCAACTTGTTTTTACCGTGTTTTGTTGAGTGAACAAAGTTAAATATAAAACTACCGTGTTGCCTGGTTAGTCTGGCAAAATCCAGACTGGTAGCTGTGCCTTTGGGCATTGGGTGCTCTGTCCTCAAATGACCTGATGCGATAGCCACGCACCGCAGGCACCAGATGACCAAAGAATGTTTCTCCTGTGACTGGTGGAGCACCACCCTGCATGAGACCAGCTGGTGTTACCATCTCTGGTTCCTTTTCATTTAAATCACAGCTGCAGGGGGTCTGCCTGCTTTTCAGGATAGTTATGCAGGTTAAGAAAAAATTGACCATTTGATATCTTGCACTTTTATTGATCAGAATTTTCCAAAACTGTTTGACTGTCTCTCGTCCTAAACACCACGGTCATGTTATATTCTGAGACGATTACATATTCCTTGTTTGGTAAATGGACGTATTCCAGAGGTGTGCAGTTAAATGATACATACCGTAAAATTGTACTTGTAGTCAAATTTAAGAGCAAAACCTCTGGATATTATTTTCACGAAAAACTGCCTCCTGCAGAGAGCTTATATCTATAGAACTTCTTGCCTGCGAATTTCTCTGCTTTGGCTAATTTCTTAAGTATTAACCATGTCTGTAGTTTGCTGCTTTATGCTTCACAGTTAGATTCCTTGCTACCAGGGTTTTCCTGCCTGACATCGCTGGACTGTTTTAACACGTTGTTTTGTTTTTTCTTGGCTTTGGTCTGAGGGACCCTTTTTAACGTGAGTTTAAACGTCAGCCTCGTGGTTTCTTACTCCAGCACGTGCACCGTGACGCCGGTCACTTCCGCAAGGAAGACGGCGACTGATCTGGGGCTGAGGGTGAATCTGGTTCTGGCTTTTGTCGACAAAAGAATGAGATGCTGTTGGGCGGGAGGGGAGGATTATGGGTATACAGTTTACATATTGCTTTTTTTAAGTCTATACATGCAACATTTACATTAAAGTTGTACATGTCATTGCAAAGAATTACATGGCTTTTTAATGGTTTTGCACAATAAAAATGTACCGTCATCACATCGACTCTAATACTACACCTTACGTTAACGTTACCGTTTGCTCACTGCAGACGGACATATTTTGGCCTTGGTTTTAATGTAAATTCTTGAGGGCTGTAAGAAAGGTTCCGTCTCCTTCCGGCTCCAGGTTAGCATCCTGGTGAAAGAAACATGCTTTGAAAGGACAGCTTGGAGAGGGTTTAGGACCACCGGTCAACGTCCTAGGCCTTGACAACCATTCATACAGCATCAGATCGCTTTTACGTGCACCAAGATGTATGTTGTGGTTTAAGTTGCTCTAGTAATTTGCCATGTGATAGGTGTTTTGGACCAGTTTTGGGATCTGAAGTGCTGATGGAGACCTATGGCTTCTGTGAACAGGCCAGGCTGCCTTAATTTGGTGCCAAAAGAAGGTTTGTACCACCAAGTGTTTTGCTTTTTAAAATGGACGTGTAACTCATATGAACCAGCAGGACTAAAGAGACGACTCCTGGTTGCATTATGTCCCGGCAAACGGCAGTTTCAGCACACCGTCCTGGCCGTGTGTGATCTTCTCTGTTCTTTGTTTACCGTGAGACACACAGACACATGTCTTTCTCTTTCAGAAGAATATCCCGCCTTATGAATAGCATCAGGATCACTTTAATCTTGCAAACCACACTTTGAGTTTGGTGACATTTCCTGTTCAATAGCCCCCCTGCTGCCAGCCACCCTGATACAGTCATGTGCAGTGGGGATAATGTTTTGCTCCATTTTCTCCCTTTCCTCTATGAAACAAAACCAAGGGCCACGTGGCTTTTTTGGATTTATCTGCACCAGAACCAGATGAGGTCTTATCTTATGTTTAACCACATTTATTCAGTTAATGTATAAGCAGTGTGATCCGTTCAGAGACCCCAGTGAACAAGAGAATAATGAAGCTCAAAAAAAGTGAAAAGCAGTCATTCAAAATGTTCATTTCTGGACTTATAAATGTGGTCGACAGCTGGTTAAATAAGTGGGGTGTAGTCGACTCAGATTTCCTGCTGAAGTCTCATTTCGAATTTTATTCTACCCTTTTGAATGATGTTGATGCCACAATTTTCAACTAGCTTATATTAAAGGTTTTGCATGTGTTAAAAACCAAATCAGTACATCGTCCACTCTGGCCGTAAGGATGTCGCACGTAGTGAAGTTACAAAATACGAGCTTCTTTGGTGGGGCCGGAGTGTGTTGAAATGATCAGGCTTATGGTGCTCTACCTTTCACTTTTATTTGGTTATTATTTGGAATAAGGTACATATTGCAGTACTTTGGTATCATCAACCCACTAACTGACCTGACCAAAAAGATCCCTAAATGTCTGTTTGATGACAGAACTACATGCCAGATTAGTTTACTTTTGGCAATTGTGGAAAACAGTATTTTTCAACAATTTATTGGTGTAGTTTAGTTTAAAAAAAAAAAAACACAACATGTTATTACTAAACATGGGGACTCTGCCTGATTCTGTTACAGAAGAATATATAATTTGGCCTTATATTTAATTGTAGTTGTTGATCTTGCTAAAGGTTGTGTACAGTAGGCCTGCTCAAGAGTCCTGCCATCCCTGCAAAACGAGGAATTCTCCAGAAGGTTCAAGGTTGGAAATGATTCCAGGGATGGATAGGATTCTTACTGCCAGCCACTGATTTGTCAGCGGGTTCAAATCTTCACTCAGCCTAGAACCAAGGAGTTCTCCTGTGCAGAACATCAAAAACATTGTCAACATCAATTGCTCTCTACAACTGGTACCATTTTCAAGAGTAAACCTGGTCTGGAATCACGTGGGATTAATACACAGCAGTAGAAGGAACCTCAGGGTAATACTGACCTCCCTCACTTGTAGCCATGAAAGGGCTGTTTGCCAAATTTTCCAATCTCTCCAGTTGTGCAACCGACAGATAACCAAAGGGGTGAAGACATCCAAGGTTACCAAGGCTTCAGGCACGTCGTACGCTGTCGTCTACATCAGCTGTAAAGACGGAGGAGAAAAAAAACGCCTCCGAGGTATTTTGAGGCCTTGCAGGAAGTGGTTCAGTTTGACATATACAGTATTTCCATATCCATAAAAATCACACCGCTGTACCTGATCAAAACTGCACCACTTGTCTCCTTTTAGGGAGCTCAGAAGAAGTTGCCTCTGCTACATCACTGCAGCTTAGACAACTGTAGAGCAAAGGGTTCCTGTAAAGAGGCGAGTGGCCTGGCGCCCATTTATTGTGCTCCTTAAGTTTACCTGCAGGTCAAGTTATACAGCCAACTACAGCATGTATAGCGTTTCTGGTTGGATAACAAGCGGGACTTAAAGCAGGTTTTGTCAGATGAAATCAGTCACTCCTGCTTGTGTCAGGAAACAGGACAGCACTGCAAACCAAACCAAACCAAACCTACGTTTCACCCAGGATATGCACCTTTTCTCTACTGTAGTGGGCTTTATAACAAACACTGATGAAGAGTCCCCTCTGCAAACATCCACTCCACCGTGAAGATCATACCCGCTGCCTACAGCTGGGGTCTACACTTGTTATTGCCTTAGATGTTCACCTCTTAGATGTTGTGAGGTTTTATACAACAGCAAGTTAAAGTCTCCCTCCACATTTATGCAGACGTTGTGAACCAACTTGTCACACTTCCTCTGTTTATTCACATTAAGTATCTTTCACGGGGGGTCCTAGACATCCTCCAGCAAAAAACGGCGTAAGCACACGCGCAGTTTTCTTATTCGCGCGGGTCCGCATTGAGATCGTTTCCCGCCATTTCCCGCTTTACGCTGCTCTGCCGTTAGGGGCACTTGTCGCTTTATAGTGGCGTCAGTAATCGCTGGAGACCACTTAACAGCCCACAGTGCCAACTAGCAAACCTTCCTGCTTCCAATCTATTACTTTATAGACAATTCAGTGGTAATTGGTGCTTTGAGGGCTGTTTCAAGTTAAATCAGAACCATGTGACGATCGTTCCTCAGGTACCGCCTTAATCTTACCTTCTCCTTCCCTCCCCAAAAAAGATGGGGGGGGGAATCTTCATTTAATACAGTCAAAGTCACGAACGGACAGTCCCTTCAAATCCCGCATCCATACAACCGCAGCTGACGTCATGGTCTCCTGCGGTTTATATTTCAAATTGAGCGAAAAGGCGGGATGATGACCACCATCCCAGCTTCCCCGGAGGGTCTCTGCTCCTCGGCCAGCAGGTTGGCCAGACTCTCGGAGCGGAGCAGGAGGTTGCAGCCCAGGAAGATGCCGAAGACCACGGCGATCGGCTCCGCGTGGACCAGGGTCCGGTTCCCGAGCCCGGTGAGGTCACCCGCGGTCGTCACTCATTTATTCATGTTCTCCGTTTATCCCGCACGTCTTTCCCCGCACTTCACGCTCCTCCAAACCGTGGATAATTGGGCAACTGGTTTTGAATAATTATCAAACGGTTAAACAAACAAGTAAAAACTTAAATTTCATATTTTATTGGTCCCGGCGGGGTCGGTTTCCGTCAGGGTCGGCAGTAAGTGCGCACGCCGTTCCGCGACGTCGGTGCCGCTCCGGCGCAACATTGTCAGCTCCTCGCGACAGAGCAGATGGGGGGGGGTCTCCGCCACGCGGCTCGATTTTCGTCAAACTGTCACGTCGACCGCGGCGTGGAAAAAATCCTGCACGCTGAGATTTCCCGGCGGTTCGGGGTGGTTTAAGCAGGTTGTCAGTCACAGAAACGTCACTACCGTTGGCGGAAAAAGACTTTGATGTTGGTGTTGTTCGCGAGGCTGTACAGTAAGACCGATTTTGGGCAAAAAGGTGAAATAGCTTTCAGAAAGTGACGTGAACTCGTGAACCTGCAGGTGCCTCATTTTTGCCCGTCTGCGTTATGTACGCTTTCACAGCCCGGCCACTTTATTAGGAACACCTAATCGGCCCATCGGTGCAATGCATTTAAAAAAAAAAAAAAAAAAAGTTACTTGGGGAAAAAAGTTCCACTGCGCCAAACCACAGGTCCGTGGCTGGAAAAACACGGACACCCTGTGGATGGGAACTGTACTGTAGAGATGTGTTTGCGTGCGGCGTGACTGCAGGTCCCGCGATGGCCAGCAGGTGTCAGCATTGACCCACGCGGGGCGCAGGTTTTCTATTCTTAGTCCGGGGATAATTTTAGAGGCGGTGCGGCGCAGACCGCGGAGGAACCTGCTCTTACTGCGTGTCACTTCATCTCCTTCCCCCCAATTAATTTGGCTAATTAGTTGTTAATAGTCTGCAGTTCCTGCCCCCCCCCCCCCCCGGGGGGGGCCCTTTCCGTGTTACTGGCTTTTAAATACAGTGTTTGGAACAATAAGCCACAGCAAAGTGGGTCCGTCAGAATTTGGGAAAACAGATATTATTATAGTAGATAAATCAGTGCGGACTGAACAGTCCCGCCTGAGATGTGCGTCTAAGGGAATAAATGTGACTGTATTGTGAAGGTCAGTCTTTTGTCTGCCCTGGTGAAGATGAGGACAACTCTGCATATAAACAGGAGACGTTTGAGTGACTTTTAGCCAGAACTGCGCCACAAAAATGGCCCCAGAGCTCCAGGCTGAATGACACAGCAGATGTGGCGATAACTGACGATAAGGTTTACGGAAGCGTATGTATCTCAGTGTCTTCTCTGTCTGATTCTAATAGCTGATCCATTTTTCTCCAGCTCTTCAATAACGTCTTTTATCGCCACCGATATGGCCTTGCTTTATATACGATGGCCGAAGTTCAGCTTCTCTGCAGTTAAGATGATCTTTGATCTAAATTTAGGTTTGTGTTTTTTGCCTGATACTTTTCTCCGAAGAGGCGGACAAATCGGAGGAAACGGTGACCTCACAACAGGTGAAGGACCTAGATATCTGCACACGTTTGGCACGGCTTGGTTGCTTGACTTGGCTGTTTTCGTGGCGCATATTTCTGAAGTTTGGAAACGGCGAATAAGAAAAGGAGTTTGTTTTTAAATCAACCAGAGGTGAAGGATGAAATTACTAGAAAGGCTAAGATGTGAGGTGGGTCTGAAAGAGATGTTTTGAGACCCTTGTTGAACACCAGGTGGGATTCAGCGACGGTGAGGGACAGACGGAGCTCATTCCACCACGTTTGAGCCGAAATGGAGAAGTTACACTCTGAACTTTGTACCCCTTGTGAGTGGGGCCACCATGAAGTCAGAAGTGGAGAGATGCAGGGTTCTTGCTGGGGTTCAGGGATGCATCAGCATGACAGCCCTCAACTGATGCTTGCAGCTGTAGGAAGTCAATGGAGAGACAAGGAAGGGAGATGCTTTGGCTGGTAAATTGCAACTTGGCTTGATGGTGGAGGCAGGAAGGTCAGAGGAGGGTGGGATATCAGCATGAACTTAGCTGGGAGCTGTGTAGGGTATGGTATGAAGTAATGGAGAACTTAAAGGATGTTGCAGTAGATGTATCTAAAAGAGCAATTGAGACAAGCAGAGTAGAGCTGGTCATTTCTCCCAGGCTTTTGACCAGTAGTAAGGATGAGGTGAGCAAGACAGCTTCGCGGCGGAGCTGCTGCTCCCAGACGTTTCCTCTTCACAGTAACAGAACTACAGTTAACCAGGGCACAATCTGACTGATCTGTCAGAGAGGTGGCCTCCTGTGACAGTCTCAGCCTGAATGTCACTGAGCTCTTTAGTACAACCCCATCCCACTGCAGATGTCTGTCTGTGGAGATCCATGGCTGGATTTTGTTTTCTGCATTTGTTAGTAATGAGTGGGGCTGAAAAGGCCAAACACTTTAATTTTACAGGGTGTCCCAAACTTTTGGCCATATATAAAAACATTGAAATCTGTTTTGAATCCTTTTTTAATACCACAGGCTTTTTTGACAGGTCATGGCCACAGGATAGACAAATGAGTTGAAGGCACAGAATCATGTGCTCCAAAGTGCTCGGTCACCACGGACAGTGAAGTGACAGGCACTATGTGCCATTATCAAGCTGTTTCTAGCACCATCTAAAGTCACATTTGCCAGGTGTAAAACGCTAACCTTCAAGTGAGTTTGACTGCCAAGTGCCACGCTAATCCAAGGAGAGGCCTCCCTGCCAACACAAACCCCGTCGCTCCTAAGTGGTATTATTGATTCCATGTGATGAAGCTCTATTTTTAAACTCTGGTCTCATGTTGGAAGTGTTCAGATTACAACAGCTACCATCTAGGAAGACAAAATATGACTCCGGGGGGGGAGGCTGTGTGCAGCGTGAAGTCCGTAACCGTGTCTGAGGTCTCAGCATTTCGCAAATAGAGCTCCGGGTACCAAACATGCCGCATGTAAGACGTTGAAACGCCTCCGGTGGGATGAATTTTGAACTTGTCTCACCCCCCCCCACCCCCCGAGAGAGATCTTACAACAGAATTTTCTTATTCTTAACGTTAACGTTTCTACTGAACTTTTGCTGCTTTTGCAGATTTTAGCCTTGGCTACGTGTTCACTTTTGAAGTTTGAGGCCATGGAGGATCCTGGTAGCTTAAAGCAACTGTTGAACTGCTTAGGTGAGACGCACAAATTGCTAAACTAAAATATATGCGCTCTTGTTACACCGGCCTCGTCCATCAGAGGCACGTTTTTGTCGAGGAGCGGCGTCGGAGTGGCAACCGGGGTTACGGTGACACGACATCAGAGGTCACTTAACCGAATGACGCTATGACAGCTTAGAACTGCATAGACGTGTTCCGCGAGGGGGGGAGGCTGGCGGCTCTTCGGGGGGGAAGTGACGTGTCGGCGAATCTGTCCTGATGAGGTGTGAGGCTGGTGATGTAACGCGGCGTGACCGTGCTGCGCTCGCTCGGCTCCGAAATAAAGACCCGCTTAGGATATAAAGTTGGCAGCGTTGGGGAAAACTTGTTCCAGTGACAAACGCTGATTCAGAAATCTCACACGCGACATTCTGATCGGTATCGTCATCACCCCCCCCCCCCCCCCCCCCCCC